>OY390724.1:14111586-14652193 GCA_959613375.1 Heteropelma amictum
ATAGCGTGAAGATGAAAAAAGACTCGTTTTCCAATCCATTGGAAGCTGTGTGTTTATCTTTTATTGATATTATTATTATTCATCCAGGGATGTAGGAGTGTCTTGACGTGGAATGATTGAGAGTCATTTTTTTTTCATATAATTCGACAGGTCGTAATTCCAAAATTCCACAGTGCTCAAAAAAATTGAACGTGCGACTAGTAATCGACAGTAAAATGATAAAAAATAAAGATAACCACATTGTAAGATCAGGAACGATTCCGATGCTGAATTAAAATCGAACTCGGCGGCAACTTACGCCAAATATATCCTGACCCATTAGGCGCCACGCAGGATCAAGGATCCTTTCGTTATTTCATCTAATCTCTGTTTATTTCTCTGCCTTTTTTTTTTCAAATTTCTTTATCCATTTTTTTTGTTATTTATTTTCCCTCGAGTTAGAGACGTACTCGGAGATATTTTCTGGAAGAAAAATTCTTCGCGGATGAATACAGAAAGCGTATAATCGCAGAATGTTGGAATCACGCTGCGATGAAACTGGCCGAGCGCCATCTACCGGTGTAATAATATGTGTTTGGTCTCTTACAGCGAATACGCATTCGCGAAACCCTTTTCCTTCTCCGTTTCTCTCTCGTCCTCGAGAAATCCACGATATTCCGTTTATTCCGCATGCGCAATATATATACACATACAAAAAGCCTTTTACGCACATTTTCCTGGTTTTATACGACTCTGAGTGCGCATAGTAATCGCGAATATTATAAGATCCGCCAAAGGAGAAGATCGTGGAAAGATTCAAACACAAGCACACGCACAAAGTGCTGTGAAAAGAGCACATGAGAGATCTTGCTCATAGCCGGATCGTCAATGAAAAAATGACCCGTCCGAGAGAATCCTTCCATGGGTCTTCCTCTTGATCGAGGTTAATCCTCCTCGTTCGTTTATATTTTCGCGCCAATCTCTCGATGAGAGAAGCGCGCAAAGCTCTTCTCATCGGTGCCCTCTCTCTCTCTCTGGATGCTGCAGTCTTTATAATTTCGTGATTTTAAGAGCCAGCCATGAGGACGCAACAGCAGGGATCATCTTTTTCGAGAGAAGAAGGAAGTTCTCCGCACCGCGATGCCGCCGTACGTACGCGAGGTCAACGCCGGTTTATCGGTAAGTGAAATCGAGAAATACTTGAAAAAAGAGCAAAAAAAAAATGGAATAAAGGAAAAAAGAAGGGAAAAGTTGCAGGAAACGTGTTTCACAGAGTCTTCAAGATTTTCGCATCGTCTGCTGAGAAAATTGAAACAAAGCGTCCCGCAATTTTGGTCGATGCTTTTTCCCTAGTTCTCATCTTTCCTGAACGTGAGAGAAAATCATTGATCGATTTGACACATGTTTATCGCTCTGTTTTTTTCTTGAAAAAAACGTTTGCCCTCGTTGACGCGGGATGAATTTCATCGCCGTTGAAATTTGTTGTTCGTGACGGCGAATTCTCTCAAAATTCAGTTTTGAATAGCAAAATCGAATACATATATTTATATCGAAAAAAATAACGAGCTCCGAATAAATATGGCAAAATACGAAAAATCCTCCCTTAGTTCGATGGCACGTAGGCCACGTATTAAGCCTATCATCGACGTTAAAATTGCGGATAAAAGCAGGAATGTCCAGGTTCGACGCGTAAACTTATCGATTTTTTTTCTCTCCCGAATAAATCTTTGCCCTTTTATGTACATACATGTGAGGGCTATTAAAAGTCAAGAAGAATGGGGGAGGGATGGTAACATCGTTTAGAACGAAAAACGCCGGAGGATCCGCCTGTTTGAGTCCTGGCTGACGGATACATTGATGCAAAAGCGTTAAATTCCGGTAATCCTCCGGTCCATTGACCAGCACGCGCCCTTGCCCTTACCGTCCCAATGTCCAATGGTACAAATCCCGCGTCCGGTCCAGCGGCATTCGGACGTGTAAAACACACTTCAGGAAATAAAGACGAAAGGTGCGGAAAAAAGTATGCGAACGACGACAGCAGGAGTGAAATCCGAATGAACTGTGGAAGTTTGGGATTTACGTCCATATTACCGGAGTCTCTTGGTTCTTCTGCCTCCCTTGCCCCTTCGTTTTCCATCTTTCTCACTTTGGTCTCTTTCTCATCTCGGCATACACAATGGAAAACATTTTCTCGGCGCTGGAGTTGAATGGTTACAGTGGTAACGATCATTTGACCAAAACCAATTGTGATACAGTTGTTGCGAGCGCCAGCGGAGCGAACCCCTCTCTCTCTTGTGAATAACCGGTCCATGTCCAGTCTCTTTTGTCGATCGAATGGTCAAGCGTGTACACAGCACCACGTGGGCATACAAGAATCTCGCTGCAAGAGCAAAAGAGATTCGAACAAGCGCAGCTCGACGACGGGCCCTTAAGGTGGCCCTCGGAGCTCGCGCGCGTTTGTCCAACCAAAGGCGAATCCGTTTCACGCTGGTCCTTTTTTGCTGGGAAAGAAGCTTTTTCGCGGGCGTGCCCCGGCGAGTGTGTGTGTGTGCGGAAAGCCTCCGCAATGTGCGACGATATTTCCCCAGCGGGGCCTATTTCGTCCTTCATTTTTTTCCTCGATCCCCGCGTTCTCTTCTGGTCAATAAAATTTCCCGTTCACCCGAGAGGAAGATGGGGATGAAATACTTCCTCCCCTCTTTCCTTCCCGACGCCAAGCCAAGCCAAACATCGTACCGGAAACTCGTATTCATCGCGAAAGAAGAAGAGTAAAAAAGAGTGTTCCGCTTCGTGAAATTAGCGTTCGAGGGGGTTGCGGAAAAATTGACGAAGCTATCCGAACGACGAATGTAAATTCGTCGGACGTTGATTGCAGCGGACGCATCGAGCGATACGCGAGATGCATAAAAGTCACGTTTAGATCCTTTTCCCTTTCTTTATTCATCTTTTTGCTGCCTCTCACCGCGCGGCTCGTCGCGTCTTATCGCGCACCCAAGAAATTTACGAGTTTTCACGAAGATTTTATGGCTCTCGGGGAGCCACGAGGTATACACATGCACGAGACGGAGAGGAGGATCCTCCGTCGCGCACCGTGCGCGCGAGATGCTGTGAGAATTTCCAATAAAAGTCACAACAAATTCTTAATACATCAGTTTCTCTCTGCCGTGTGCTGTTGTGCTCATCGAGCCGCGGAATACACACGCCGTGCGAGAACGAGAAGCCAATATCGCGTTAAAAACACCGCGCGGAACCCGGCGAACGCCCGTCAAACTCTTACGGCGACTTACCGTCTGTCGAGATTTTTACGATCGCAGGGTAAAGAATATGACAAAAAGAAAACGAACAATCTGAGAAACTCGCAGAGTCTTTTTTATCTCGTCGTCGGTCGATAAAATTCCTCGGCGATTTTCGAGCTCGGCTTCACCCTCTTTTTCCTGCTCCTTCTACCGATTTCTCTCTCCGCGGGCGGAATTGAATCGTAAGCGCCGGAAACTGGAATCCAAAGATTTTTCTCTCAAATTCTATCGATCACGAGGATGTTTCTCCGGATTGTATGCGGTGTACGTAGCTTTGAACCTCGTTTTGCGAGATCGAGTCTCGTGGGGGGTTCTCCGGCGTTCTCACCGGGCGGGGTCCGCCATCCCCGCGGGGCGTCGGAGTTCATTGTACCGTTTCTGCTTGTTTAGCATTCACGCGTCAACGTTAACAGCATCCCTCTTATTTATTTTTTTTTCTCAGTCCTTACATTTATGCTTAATACATAACGTGTATAACTAATGCCTCGGACGGTTGTAAAACTGCAGACGGATTTTGTCTCCCTTCGCAGTCGTATAATATGCTCCCCTTGATGCTTTTTCTTCTCATACGCGACGCAATTCGTTTCTCAGAGTACAGAAAAATCGTCACATTCCCCGGTGATCCAGTTTGGACTCTCTCTTCTTACCGCTTTTCGAAATTCATTCGTACCAACGTGACGCCTTTTGAAATCGAAACAACCCCGTCGATTCTACGACTCTCTTCTCGATTTCCTGGTTCTCCAACGTCTCTCCTCTCAATTATCTTACGACGATCTTACGATACGACGTTTTTCATTTCGCCACTTTTCGCTACTCTTCTCTTTCACTCAACGAGTAGAGCATCGAATAAAGACCCCAAAGAAAATGAGAAACGTGTCTGGAAGAGGAAGATGCTGGGTCCCGAAGATTCGTGCGGGTTTTTCTTTGCTTTTGCGGAGCGATTGATTCGGCTTGAAGATTTCTTTTACGGTCAGTTCGTCTCTGACGTTTGCAGTTCCTTATTTTCATCAGTCAACGGTTCAAGCGTCCAACGGCGTCGTTACTTTTTCGGCGGGGATCCGTTGACGGAGGAGGGGTAGATTTCGTATATATTTATATTTATACACATATATATATATGTGTTTTGTTTCGATCGTTTCTCGCAAAGCGAAAGAGCGGTGTGCGGTTTCTTGTCTTTTCAACGGTTTCCGTATTTCACCGCAGAACCGGTTTTTCGGTGAGCGCGGGTTCCTTCCGCGCTCTCTCTCTTCTCCGGGGCGTTTTCTTACAGAAGAGAACATCATCACGAGCGATTGCGAATAAAAAGAACGAGAAGGAGAAAGCTCGAATCATCTCTCTCTCTCTGATTTTTTTTTTTGTTTTTTCATTTCTTCGCTGCATCATCGCGTCCATCAGGGCTATACTCCGCGACAAAAGCGGCGGCTTTTGCGGTAGACTCGGGAGATAAATTCGCGACTGTTGCGGCGATCCGAGCTCACCGGACATGTCAACGTTGAGAAAATTCGAGCCGCGTAACGTTTACCGATCTCCATCCTTCTCGCTCTTCTCTTTTTTCCACCTTGTTTCAAAGCCTTGGATTAACAGTTTGATGGAAAAAAAAATGGTCGTAAAAAAAATACGCTGGATCTCTGTTTGCTCTGAGATTCGATTCGCTATCCGCCCGATCGATTTCTCAATTGATTCCTCGCCGTATATGTATATGTATACATCTTTTTTCTCTCCGTCTCTCATTTTACCGATCGGCATGTTTCGTCGTTGGACAATACGAAATATATGTGCTTCCGCTTGTATATTCTCTTCTGAATCGAAAAAAAGAACCCTGAGGTGAGCATTGGGGGGAAAAAAATGATAGCGTCAACCAAGAGGGACTCGCTGGATCAACTTTCCGACCGGTTGATGCGATAAGAAGCAACGGATGAAAAAGATGAGGAGTGAAAGAGAGAGAGAGAGAGAGAGGAGAAGGGGGGGGGGATAAGACAGAAAGGAAGATCTCCTCGGGTGAACCGCAGAAAGCGTGGCCGGATGTTGCTGTTCGCTCGAGTGAACGTTGATTCAAATGGATATGGCCCGAGATGCTGATCCATCGAATCTCGTCTTCTTCTTCCTCCGGCTCGTTCTCTCTCTCTCTCTCCCCCTCTTATTATTCGTGAAAAAGCGATGTGTGCGCCAGCGAAATTCCCTCCTGGTTCAATTTCCTCCAGTTTTACGGTGAATCACGAATGCGACCGTGTATCCGCGTTAATTTATTCACAGAGCATCTCTGCGTGTATTATTTCCCGCACGAGATCGACGAGTGGCAATCGAGACAAAACTCTAACGAGAAAGTCGAAATCACATTGGCATTTTGCGTGAAAAATCACGATGGCTCAAAGCCGGTGTCCCCAATGACCCTGCCGACACCCGGTACCTTCGTAAACCGCGTTTGCCGCGATGACAGCATGTCGGTTTCGATGAAATCCAGGTTGATCGATGGACCGTCGAGAGTGCAGATGAGAAAAATTGTCGAAAAGCGATCTTCTCCACCTGTGCGCATGCAAAAGACCATCACGCGCCTCGTCCCTCGTCGGTCCAGGGCCTAACGCTCTCCGAGGAGTGCTGATACCCAATCCTCGTGCCATACGGAGATGAAGATCCACGCGGCCTCACTTTTGGTCCACGTCAACTCGGGTATACCCACAATCCCGTGAAAATCGCTCCCCTCTCGCCTCCCCTCCTCCCAGCCCCTCTACGCGAAAGACACGAATACACCCGCAGCAGGCTCTCCGACCATCAACACACCAGAAGGCATCGCGGAGGCTGGAGGGGCATTGAGATTGCCGTTAGGGTGGCGCGCCGCTCTTGCCCGCTCTCGCCTCGCAATCCGCTCCTCCGCGAATTGTGGGCGTTGTTGTTGATTCGTCGCTTTCAAAGAGTGGGGAATCCGGCATGGGCCGTCCTATCGGAGACCCGGACGAGCCCCACTCTCGCCCGACCGAGCTCCGTTTGTTCTGCCCACCAGGTAGCGCTCGATCTTTGGCTCTACTCCGTTTTCTACCTACGTGTCCCCTCTACTCCAAAGTGCGCTGGTTGCCCCATGTGGACCAAAGAGCGGTAACCCCCCGTTCACCGCTGATACCCCAGAGTCGTTCCCCTCGCTCCGGAACGGCGGCGCTCGAGAAGAGCCGGAGTCATCGTTTGCGGCACAGTCAGACGAGAGACGCGCCGCGAGAATTCACTCGGAGAGACGCGCGCAGTTCCCAAGAGTGCCCCCGTGTCAGAGCACATGCGCGATCTCGCTCCGATCGAATACGAAACCGGGCTTCCATTCGGGGAGAAAGCAACCCTTCCGCTTCGTGATAAATAATTCCCCTCTCAACCCCCTCCCGCCTCCGCGTGGGGGAGAATAACACAAAAACTTCGCTGGAACATTCATCCCCTTTCGTGTTTACGTTTGTGTCCTGTGTGCTCCCGTGTGTCTGTGCGAGTTTCAATGTGTGTCCGTGAGTTTTCCATCTCCCGAATCGTAATCGGCGGTCTAACGGCGAAGAAACCCTCGAGCGGTACCACGTGAATTTTCTCGCCCGTAACCGTTGACCAGCGCGAATGTACGCGAGTTCCGCCAAAACGTCGGATCTGTCATTCGCGCGTCCGAGGAGGTGTTTGATCTTTCCACAAGATCTTCGTGAGATTACGAGTGCTCTCCGTCAGGAGGATTGACGGATTCTTCACCGCGGACGACGAACATCCGACGGTTTCGTCGAGGGACGTGGTAACGTCACGTGTGTACGTTACCCTCCGACCCTCGAGGGTGTTTCATCCCCTCGCCGTACGGTGACAAAATTCCAAAGTCGGGGTCCGAGCCGCAAAGTGCTTTGCCACCAGTTTTTGTTTTCGTGAATTTCAACGTTCGGTGAACAATGATCATCGCGAGTCATCACCGTGATGTTCTCCATCGTTCAACCCTGAAGAACTCTTCGAGATGATCGATGAATCATCATCTCGACGATCGATAGTGTCAGTCGCCGCGATGACGACTATCGCGTCATTGTCATGAATGTTTCGGTCGTCAGTGACGCACTTTGAGACGCTGAGAGAGTCTCGTCGCTCGATTCGCGCAATTTTCTTTCTCGGCCCGAGAAAATTCGGAAGGTGGAAGGAAGAAGGTGGAAACATTTCCAACGTTGTTTTTTGATGGTTGGCGAATGTTTCGCGAATGAAAACGATGTTTGAGGGGAAAGAGCGCGGAAAGATCGTTGTGGCTGAAATTTATAACGTGGTCGAAATTTACTGGTGGACCAAACGAGTCGGGTTTATCTTGTCCCGACGATCGTGAAAGAGTGGTAACGACGAGGACAACGACAACGAACACCACTCTGCTTGGCTGTTTTTTTTCCACTCTCTCTCTCTCTCTCTCTCCTTTTACCCTCTGTACCCCGCGCCATACGTATAAAAACACTCTCTTACGGGGTCCGGAGTGTTCATGTCGCTGCTGGATGACCGTGGGAAGATCGCCGGTAGCCGACTAGGGACATCATCGTTGTCTCGCCGTCTCAATTCCGAGAGACTCGGATAACCGTACCGTGGACCTCGCTCGCGTCCGATAGCACTTGAAAAAGATACATACGTATGTGTGTAGTGACGCGCTAATCACTCGCAGCATATATTTCATCGATTCGTCGTCAAAGTAGAAAAAAAAAGTGTGAATCGTGATAATTTCATCAACGTTCGAGCAGAGTTCGAAGAACGTTCGAAAAAACAGAGAAAAAAAGGGCTGTGAATAGCGCCGGACGCCATCTCCGCGTTACCGGCAACATCCAGGTCCCCCGGACCCCCCATAACCGCTTCGACGTCTCGCACCCTTAGCGGGAACCACCCCGCGACAGCAGCCACCCTGATGGGAGTGTATGAGGAACGCGCCCCTCCTACCACCGGCATGCACTGGGTGAGTGTCTCTCGTCCTTTTTGTATCATCCTACCACTGTAACATCAAGGAAAAACGATCCTCTCCCTTCGCATAACGATTTATCAATCATCCTGATATCGCCGGCTAAAGCGCTTCAGCGAAATGTTACGATTATTGACTTTGAAGATTTCCAAATTTACGGTGTTCCAAAATTATTCCAACGATCTTTCCTGATTCCCAGCAAAATACGCATATTTGCCTGCGACGACAATCGCTGTTACATAAATCTGTAAATTAACCACGAAATTTGAATACTCGAAGGGCTTTCTGCAGCTTGCGCAAAATCTTTTTGAATATTCGTGTAGAAACGAACGTCCGAATAAAATCGTTGTTTTTTCTGATGAAGTTGCTCATAAATGAGGCAGAAACGATCGCGGAACGATGTATTTTTCTAAATCGTCATTACGATCTGTACTGTCGTTGTGGAACGTGACAAGTTGATTGAAAAAAAACTCGGGAAGAAAATAATTCGATTGTTTTTTTGCGTTGTTGCCGCGGGACATTTCCAAGTCGATGTTAATTGCACGCGACACGACAGAAACAAATTATTAAACGACACGTTTGCCGATGCAATTTGCGTGCTCCTGAGCTTCTGCATTGCACAGCCTCCTCTCGTCGTTTATTATCTTCGAATGCAAAATAATTCATCATGATTGATCGTGATAGGAGAAATGAAACAATTTTCATGACAAAATGGAACGAGACAAATTTGGAGACGCAAAAAGTCACTCGTCACTTCACTCCAGTACGAGTTTCGTAATTCTTCGAAATTGAATTTGAATCAAAAAAAAAAATGACATTAAGTAGAGCACGATATGCGGACGTGCTCCACACTTCATTGTCCCTTAATTAACGATACGTACGTGCAAAAACGATCGATATATGTATATAAAAACGCAAGAAAGGTGAAAAACGTCGTTTTGCCACGTGCCGCATTAAACACTTATCGCGAAATTTCTTATCAGCGAATGTGGAATATTAAATTTATATCAACAAGGTCGTACGATAACTCCCGTATCTGTTCAGAATAAAATCGAACGGGATTTCTCGATATATTTAAGGCTATATAGTGCGCCCCAAGGCCAAGTGAAACAGCGGTCGAAAAGATTAAACGGAGTGAAAATAATTCGTGAGTTTTCACTCGAGAAACGTTTTTGCGCTTTTGAGTCAAAAACAAAGACGATTTCTTCGAGTTTGATTAACGAGCACTCTCGTGCAATCGATCATTCGTAAGCGGGAGAGGATTCTCGAATTTTCAATCGGGGAATTCCGACGTTCGAAAAAGCTTCGCTGAAAATGATGAATTTTGTGTAGTGTCGGAAGAATAGCAGAAAAGGGGAGCGGTACAGAGCGAAAATAAACCGTCCAAATGTCGTCAGAGAGAGAGAGAGAGGGGGAGCATTTAACACTTCCGTTTTCGAGAATTTTTTTTACTTCATTTTTCGATGCCACATTTCGTCTCTCGTTGTTACGAACATTGACGCGACGGTGGAGAAAGTTTAAAAGTTTTCGCGCTGAAGTTTAACGTTTTTTTTTCGTCTCAAACGGATCGAAAATTGTACGTTTGGAAAACTTGCCGTTCTCCGTTTTATCTGCTTTTATTAACGTTCGAAGTAACATTGGAAGGCCGAAAAAGGACCGAACGAACGAGAAAAACTTGGGTACAGCTGACTGGAAGCTCTCGAGATCGCCGTAATTTTTCTCATTAGTCCCGGAGAGAGAAATTCCCGGGTGCGGCGAGTCCCGGCGCCGGGTTTTTCGAACGGCGCTGACCGCTGCCACTTGAGAATCTCACCTGCCATACCGGCCCAGTGTAGAGCGCCTGGACACACGCACACACACACACACACACATCTCTCTCTCTCTTTATATACCTGTCTTCCGGTGCACTTCCCTGCGACTCCCTCGAGTTCTCTCTAAACCGATGACAAGTGGTGAGGAAGAAAAAAGAACGAAAAAAACGACTCGAGCAGATCACTGAAAACCAAGAGGTGAAAAAGAGCGAAGAAGCAAGCCTGCAAAAGTGCTAAAGAGCGATTGAATCCTCGTAGAGTTCTTCTTTGACTTTTGTTTCAAAGAAAATCCCGCAAATTGCCATCACCGCGTTTTTCAAAATATCCAAACGTATCGAAAACACGCGAGGAGCGTGCATTTTACCGCGCAGCAACCTCCGCTCGCGGGATATAATATTTTTCGTTGTATAATCCAAATAAAATTCATTAAAATCGCATACGCGCGGAGAAGACTTTTCACCAAGTATATTTTCGTTTCGCGATAGCTGCTGTAAGCGCGAGCGCGATTTTCCACGCTGGAAGCGACGTTCGTAGTCGGCTAAACTCGCGCGGCGTTACAAATCGCGTGTGTCACAGATATCTTCTCGAAGTTTACCGACATTGCTAAGGTTTTCTCCTCGACAACGCCGGGGACATACCTTTCCGCGCTGTGAGCAACGTCTTTGGAACTTGAGAATAGAAAAAAGAGAGAAAGAGAGAGAGAAAAAGGTCGCAGCATCTCGCAAAGAGGTCTCGGTCCATGCAGCGACTCTCAGAGTCCTCGTGATTCGACCAGACGCAGGCAAATTTCTCATACGGGCCCGGGGTGTTAACGCCAAAGTGCCAATTACGTAAATAGACTCGGTGTATCCACGAGTCGGTACGTACATATCGCCCGATCAGTCTACGTTTCGCTGACGTCCAAACTGGGCCATCTGTACATATTTGAATGTCCACATAAACGCACACATGCGACATAAATTGTCTGCGAGCACATTTTTTTTTTCGCGTCTCGCCTCTCTTCCATTGGATTTGCGTACGCGGAATCAGGCGCGAAAAATCGTGTTTTTTCCAGTAATTCTCGCGGATAGTTGGATAAAATACATCATTCGAATCAGCATGATTCGATACAGATCTAACCCCCGAAGAAAAAGAGCATCGACGTCGAAAATACCCTGGAAACGGCGAGATAAAGCCGTTTCCGAGACTTTTCTCTCCTCCTTTTCGATAATTCCCAGCGAAAGAAGATGGAACGCGCGGCTAAAGTGTACACGTCGTCGATAAATAATTCAGAGATTAGGCGGCTCGTGTTAAAGTCCATTCGCGATATATTCGAAAGAGAAAGAGAAAAAAAGATCGCGACATTGCGGGATAAAAGTGTACGGAGAGAGAGAGGGAGGGATGCTGTGTGTGACGGAACGAGGAGCGATAAGGGAGAGAAAAAGAGAAAAGACCGAGAAAAGTGATAGCAGCGAGAGTATACGGCACATCCCGCCGATTGGTTTATCGTTTGGGCGAGCGAGGGTGGCAAAGGAGAAACGTAATACAGAGGGTAGGGAAAAGCGATGGAAGGAAACCGGCTCTTACAGCTGTGTGTATAAAGCTCCAAACGGAGAGAAGCCGCGGATGTTGTACCACAGGGGTGTATATACGATTACTAAAGCAAGCTTTGCATAGCAAACTAAAAGTGTATACGCGTGTACCGAGATTGCGACGTCTTCTCTCAGCCGTTTGCTCACCAGATAGGATCAATTAGACCTTTTTGTTGCTGTTTTGCTGCTGTTGTTTCGTCGTATGCTGATCACACAGCCGCGTTCATCCGGCGTACATCTACATATAATTATACATACGTGCGTTTATATATAAATGAATACACATATGTATGATAGAACGACCGTTCGTACCTGTGTACGTACGAGAAGAGTTTCGACGAGTGCATGCAACGCGTGTGCATTCTCTCGCTATCGACACCTTTTTCTCTCGAACAAAACGAGTATATACGTTTATATCCGCTGGTTTATCTATATATCTGTGTATACCGCGGTTTATATACAGATATTTCACGTGTATATACGTAGGTATACATCGATAGGGTCACCTATGGATCGATGCATCCTCTCGCAATTATGTAAGTAGCATTACAACAAGCGATAAATTCGATAAGACCAATTACACACGATCGGAAAATTTTTACATCGAATTTTGTTAATTCACTTTACAACATTTTACTCCCCTCTCTCTCTCTCTCTCCCTCGTATTTTCGTCGTTTCTATATAAATTGATAACACTCGCGGATTCCTTCGATATGCCGTTCGTACGTTTGAATACTCAGGTACACGTAAGTCAGCGAGAAAACGGTTCCTGATCGATAAATTTTCATAGATAACTCCGAGCAGCGATGCTGCACAATCTTGGCGAATCGAGTACCGGGATTTGTGTACTTGTACAATTGCGATGATAAAGTTGTTTCGAGGCCGAAGGAAAAATAATAAAATCTCGATAGTAACGGAGGATCGAAGCAAATTGATGAATAATTTATGGACAACCGGATTTTATTGTTTTTATCGTTACAACCTTAATGACGCCGATTTTTCGAATATTCCATCGAAATACGTGCATATCGTTTTATTTTTAATCGATTTTCCTTCGTCTTTGAGGTCAGTCGATCGCGCGGATAATGAAATATTTTATTTTCCGCTTCATTTCGTTGTTTGAGGAAAGCGTTATTTGTTTTCTCGAGTTCCGCCGATGGCTGAATATTCTCAAACTTCTCACGTTCGAGATTCGATCGATTAAATTAATTCGTCGATAATTGAGACGTCGATTAATCCGCCGCGCTTGATGCGTTCAACGTGTCCCCCCCCCCCGTATTTGTCGAAACTTTTAACGCGATCTTTCTTTCGTTAAAAAAAAAGGGGAAAAAAAAACTTTGGCTAACCTCTCTAACTCCGAACTAACGGCGTGTAAAGGCGTTACAGCGCGAGAGCGATAATTATATACTCGCATACGCTCAAAGCGTAACCGTATTTCCGTTCTTTATAAGACCATATACAACATTGCGCGAAACAAGATGTGCGTTAAGTGCGTATACAATATTTCTTTTTATAATTTTGCATTAATTTATTATACGCGAGGTGTAACATTGTGCGCAATGCGAAATATGCCACGAGGAAATTCACCGACAATTTATAAAACGCCCATTTCTCTCTCTCTCTCTTTTTCATCTTCCATTCCACGTCGCTCTCGACTCCCGGCAGGTATAAATTATTATTTAATACGAGAAATATTCATTAACGTTTTCACATCGCGATTTATCGCAATAGGCTGAAACGAAACGATAAATATTTATGCGATGACTGGTTTCATTCACGTTCACATTTTTTAATCGCCCAACAAAATACATGTCTTTTCCATTCTCAGCTTTCCACTCGATCGTCGGTATAAATTTTTGTGCAATTTTCTCATTGAGCTTGAAGAATATTCTACAAAATCATTGCTTCGTATCAGAGAGCATTATACTCGTTTTCTTATTTTTCGTATTTTTTGTCGTGAAAAACGATCGAATTTCTCCATCTTCGATCGAGCACGGAGGCTCGCCGATTTTTCATTTTCGTAAACGTTCGATAATCAGCTGATTTTATGTGCATCCGAACCGAACGAAAACAAAGTCGGCGGAAGAGGTAAATACACAGTTGGAGAACGATCGTTCGAACTCTCCGGCGGCAGTGAGAGAGACGCGCGATATGAGATAAGCGCATCACTCGGCTCGTCGTGTCTGGCGGTGATAGCGCGCGTACACTGCCCCGGCTTGTTCATTTCGACTCGTAATTCATTAACGTTACGCGGTTAAACGTTGAATCCTGTATTAAACGTGCCCATACTCGTATACATCCGGGGGAAAAAAGAAATGACGCTTTGGAGTCGAAAATTTTCGACGGAAAAATAATAAAAGTGTCATCAGAAAGCAACAATCCAAACGTTCGTTGGAGCGAATTTTGCACACTGAATCATCTCCCCTCTCGGTCACATTTTTCCTCGATTATTCAGAGATGAAATTCGCACCGTCTCGCTGCAAACGAGAATCGCACGTTCGAGCTTGAATTCTCCGTTGTATAAACAAAGTTTTTTGTTTTCAATACGTGAAACAATGCGATGTCAGGTAACGAGCTCTGAAATGGAAATAATTCAACAAGGCTGAATAATTCGATTCTCACATGTCGCAAAATGTAGTTTTTGCCGAATTAGTCAAAACAAACGAGTCATTTTCGAAATCGTATCGGTGATGCGGACAAAACGAATTTACATTGAAAAAAGTGTTTGAGAAAAAATTTACAGTCATTCGTTCGGTGTATGTTTGTTGAGATTGTGCATGGATTGATTTTCGCTTTGCATAAACATAAAACAGCAACGAGAGCCTCCGAGAGTCACGAATTTCTTGTCGAACTCGAAAGAACGTCCGCGTCGCGTTCCGACGGGTTCGAAACATAATCCGATTCGAGAGCGAGAGAGGGAGAGAGTCGAGATGAAAAAAGTTTCTTCTCGCGAGTCTCGGATCTCGTCTCGTTGATGCTGCGACGATCGTCGAACGTTTCTCATCGAGGTCGGGTCACGATACTCGGCTCTTGATCGATGCCTGATACTTTCGAGCCCTCGTATACTTTTTTCCGCGTCAATTTGCTTTTCTTTCGAAAGTTCAATTCGAAAAATCGATCTAATACAATGAGAAATAAGTCAGTCAACAAAGATACTCGCTACATCATTTTGCAGAGTCGCGACATCATCCGCCAGCATCTGCCGCGATGATATCACAGTGAAACATTTTTTCCGTGATAACACTTGAAATATCATGACCCTGAGCCTCGATAAACCGTTGTACGATTTCCAATACAGAGATTCATCTCCTGGACACTCGTGCGTCGAGTTAAAAAAAAACAGAGAATTGGCTCTCTTTTTATTCTCGATCGATTCGATCTCGGTTTGTTTGTTTTTTTTTGGGGGGGGATGACCGCACGTTTTTGGAGCGAGAAATTAGCATTGATATCTCTTCGCTTCCGGTGAGATACGACTGAAAAAATTTCCATCCGGTTGACGACGATTTCGATTTCATTAAAGCGGAATATTCTTCAAAATTTGTGAAATAAATCATTCGCGTCGTGGACTAATTTCATTGCGGATTATCGCTCTTCGCGGAGGCACATTTCTGTGTCGATAAAGGCTTGAAAAAAAATCTGAAAATGTAACGTCTTTACACAGCCACGCAAAGACACAACTCGGCACATTGTGGGTGGTCCACTGATAAGATTCGTAGAAGCTAAACGCGCCGATTTCGTTCTCCCTATTCAGAAAATCTCGTAATTCGTCGTGTTGCAATTTACGATTCAATAAAAATCAAATTACTCGAGAGGGAAGATTTCATTTTTAACTCGATGTCGAAGAAATTAAAAAAAAAAAAAACATCTCGTGTACGGATGATTTTCAGCGGATTTTATAAATTATTAAGGAAAACTTCGAACGAACGCGAATCTGCATTCATGTCGGGAAAAATATCAGCGAAATTTGTGACATTTTTGCTCAAACCCTCCTTGTATCTTTTTCGCAGCGTGATAAAAAATTAGAGATCGTTGCGGACTTATTTGTCTCGAGAAATTGTGCTACACGAGGCTCATGACAAATGCCAAGTAACGTAAATTGATATATACGTATATTATCTCTCGAATTATCTATCTTAGTATACATTGACCTTTCGGTTAACAATTGTGCGGTTATCTCATGGTTTAAGCGAGTGGCTCTTCCGAGCTCGTGTTTGCTCTCGCGGTCTCTCCGCGAAACATAATCTCCGGCAAAAGCCGCAGATTAACCGTGAACTTTGTTCGGATACGGTAATTACACAAATGGCGGTACATCAAACGTGTCCATTTGCAAAAATAATACGCGCTTAATCGTCGATTAAAAATACGATTTTATCGACCGACACTCGTTAAAAAAACAAAAAGTTACTCAATTTTTATTTCGATCATGAAAAATCCTTCCTACCGACGTTTCCATCACCGAAATGTATCCTTCGTGGCGATTTGAAAGCTATGGGCGAGATTTTCCGTGTCGATTTTTTTTTTTTTTTTATTTAATTTAAATTATAACGCCGAATGCGAAGTTATTTCGCGTTATCTCGTTTAAATTCGTAATTTACGTTTTCCCCTTCGCCGGAGAGAGAAAGCACCGTCGACACTCGACAAAGTTTGGCTACCGAGTTCCCCCTCGCGAGTTTACTCGAAATCCGTACTGCAGCTCGTACGGTGGCTGACGCGTGTGGAAAACGCAGATAGCGCGGTATCGCTTCGCCCGGTGTTAACCACCGCCCACGCCCAGCGTATACTTTCAACACGTATATACACAAACGTGGAGAAAACCACAGTGACCATCCATTCGCCCGCGGTCGAGAACGAACGCTCGCTGCGGGCCGTTCGTTATCTCGTTTTTTTTATGTTCATTTTTTTCTCCCGTACACCAGAATAGTATTCCGGGGTCACGAATGTTCGTTTCGAATTCGCTCTCGCGCTCGTTGCTGTACGATTTTTCGACTCTTCTTTTTTTCTTTTTTTTTTTTACTTTTTCGTCAATACATCGACAAAATCCACGAAAAAAAAGGGAAAATTTGACGAGCGACCAACCTCGTACGACTTTCGGTAATAACGCAAGTTCCGCGGGAACGATAATATCGTGATACGAACGAAAAATAATTGCTGTAAATCGGGGAATAAAAGAAATCTGCTGCACGCAATCGTCGCTCGAGAGAACTTTATCTGCGTTTGCTGCGAGGTTGAACAATTTTGCAAAAATCCATCGACGTTCGCGATGCCGACGAAGGGCAAAACAATGCAAAACGAGAGAGGCTAATGAGCACTCGTTGGAACAGAGACTTTGTTCGATCACAAACGAGTTCGATAATCGTACACGTGATGGAATGAAAAAATAATGATAATAGCGATACAAGCATGCATTTTTCCCTCTCCATTGTTGTTCAAAAAGAAAAAGGCAGGAAAACTGAACCGCCTGACGTTTTTAGAATCACGTTACACTCCACAGACATGTTATTATCCCACCCTCGAATGATCGATTCTGCGATCTTTAAGGGACGTGAGTTTCGCACGAATCGAACCGTGTAGAGGAAAATCGTGTCTCCAGTGTCGAATTTCTTTGATTTTTCTCCAAGAAACCCTTTGTTTGGAATACTTTCGAATTTGGGCGAAAAAATAAAAGTAAAAATGTCGTTTTGTCTCGCCTTATTGTCGAATTCGTTGCGCAATTGTCGGTTGCGCGAAACAACGAGATGTAGGTCAAGAGGAAATTCTCAACGTTTCCGATCCGAGTCACATAAATCGATAAGCGACGTTTCGCATCTGCCAAAAAAAGAGGAAAAAAAATTCTTACCGCACGAGTCTCTTCTGATATCCTCGTTAAAAGAAAGTGGAGCACAAAGTCATCGAACGCAATTGGAACAGAGATAATATCACATATCCAGTGTATGCCACTGTAAATACCACTTGCATACATTGTAATTTCAATGCCATATCATCAGAAGAAAAAGAAACAAAGCGAGAATTTTCATTTCTCGTTTAAAAAAAAAACAATTTTTTTTTTCGTTTCTTTCGACGATCGAATTGACTCTCTTTTCGATCGAGATACAACCGTGTTACACGTACGGTAAGAACATGATCGAGGGTCAATGCTGATTAAGGGAAAAAAAGAGAAAAAGTAAAACTCACGCACCACCACGTGTTTTGCTCTTCGCTCATCTCCGAAGGCTTCGATCGTTCGCCAACGTATAATTTCCGATTCCAATAAGAGCGCGTTTTCGTTGTGGCCTTCTGCGTATCCGTAGAACAGCGGCGATACCAACGCCAACAATAAATAAATATATACGTTTGGGCAGAAAAATTCTGCAGCTGCAAAGTAGGGTTGGAAGATCCCCTTTTGCACTTGTTAGGATCACGCGAGGCATCGACAAGTGGGGATGCAAAAGTCATGGGTAAGACGTGAGAAATGGTTTGATGATCGAGAGAAAAAAGGGACAACGATAAGGAGAATAGAATAGAGAAGGGTTTTTGTAATTTTTTACGTAATTGAAGCGATAACGAAATACACGCGCGCGTCAGGAAGCAAAAGGTAGTTACGAGCCTTCGAAATTTCGATGAAAAATGGAGGACATTTTTTTTTCTTCAATTTTCAACGTTTCGATAGCTTATCCGATTGGAGGTGTTCCGCTGATTACGAAACACACCGACTTTTTGCCGAAAACTCGAAAATTCAGTGAGAAAATAGTAATTAATTGATAAAATTCGTAATATTGCATTTTCGGATCGAAATATTGGGTTTTCGATGAAATACCGGTGTGTTTCGTGATCAGCGGGAAAAAATACATCGATATGGACCATTACAAATCATTTTTGAAATCCAAAATTTTTCGTCATTTTCTGCCGGATTGAGTTGGTTCACTAAAATGATTGCCATTTTTTTCTCGTTTGAGATCCACACCCCAGCGTGTGCTTATTCTCTTGGCAATTGATGAGGCTTCAAAATGCCGTTTGGTTTGTCCAGATATCTTGATTTTTCGATTTTTGGCAGATTTTTAAAGTAGGACCATCGATTTTCGCCAATTTTCCCATACATACCCCTTTGCGTTTTTTTCGCCAATTTTCAACATCGATTTTGAGGATGAAGCAATTTAGCTATCGCCATTTAACTTGCACCGTTTTTTAAGTCTACTCGAGGGCTTTTCAAAACACCCCCAAAAACCCAATGTAGCGTAATTTGAAACGTAGTTATGGGCTTTTGAAATTTCGACTTTTCGGCGATTCTGGAAAAGCGGCCAAAAATGACGAAATTTTTTTTTTTTCGATTTTTCGATAGTTCAACGACCTGTTTCATCGCAAATTTTCCGCCGATTACAAAACTCACCGACTTTTTCCCGAAAACTCGAAATTTCAGCAAAAAAAACGCAAAAAACAGTCTCTTTAAAGAAAGTGGTCGAAATTTACGCTCATATCGCTTCTCCGCAAGTTGATAATCACCCCAAATTACGAGGAAAAGCGAAACAAAGAATTTCACGAACCGTCCAACGATTCCTCGAGAGTTTATCCTCTGCTGGAAGCGCACAGAGATCTTCCCAACAGCTCCGCGGACATTGACGTAATTCGAGTTTTCCCTTGGATCATTCGATGCACACACACACACAGGTAGTTGTCAATCGAACTGAAAACAAAGTATCGATGCTTGCTATTCGCGGGACGGAAAAGTCCGACGTGCGTATCCTCGGTTCCCTCTGGCAGTGCAAGTTTATGGCGCACCGAGCTTGAGGGTTGCGGAGCCACGTCACGTGAAGAAGAAAAAAAAGAAAAAAGACAAAAAACAAAAAACAGTGCGCCGAGGGGAAGGTCCGATATCGTAAAGTACATATGAGGCATATAATACAGCGAGTGTACAGCATAATATGTATATATGGTCTATAAGACTCGCCATTTCGAGTTGGCTCCACGCTGGAAAACTGTTTATGACGACGGAGCAGCCATAACGTTCGCCATAGCCGAGTCGTGTGGCAAACGTGCCGCTAGAGCTCACGCGGTATACTCCTCTCGGTTTTCTGTCCTCCGAGCGCAGTAAATACCGGTATCTCCTGTCGTAAAGTCCAGCATTGGTTTTCTACTACTATAGCTGTTTCGCGAGCTGTACACGCTATAAGACGATCGCTCGAAGCGGCCGACTGGAGAAGGGTGATGGGGGGATGTTAGACCGCGAGAATATACCCGGAGAAACGAAGAAACGACGAGGACAAGAGAGATATATAAAAAGAGAGAGAGAGAGAGAGAGAGAGGGAGAGAAACCGATAATTTATGTCGCCATAGAGAGGGCACTGCGCGCTGACAGTTGAAACACGGCGGGTTACTACGATTGGCCGAAGTAGGCGCCTTATAGGGTGAATGCGCATGCGCTCTCGCTTGCGACATCCATCAGCGTCCACCGGCGTGCCGCGCTCCTGTCACACGGCGTAACCCGCCGTCACTTCGCCTTCCCTCGCCATTCTTCGTACGCTTATAGTATATGCTTGTATCGATATATCCACATTATCTGTTTGTACATATATATACATATATATATAGATGTATATATTCGCCTTACCGCCTTCTTCCTTCTTTCTTACTTTCGCCCTCTCGCCTCCGACTCCTCGCTCGTTTTCGCTCTTCTCCCTTCACATTAGTCCCCCCCGCGGCACAAACCTCCCTCCGGACGTATCCGCTTCTCCGTCCCTCTTGTTCTCCCAGCTGCGGGGCTTTTTCTCCTCGAGGATGCTCCCTCGCGGTTTCCTCGTGCATCTCGTCCTCGGGGTTACGTAATTATCCAACGCGCAACCTCTCCTTTTGTTTCTACATCGATCCGAGAGCCGAGCAAAATCGCCGCGATAGAGTCGATCACCGGCTGCCTCTCGCTTTTTTTTTTGGACCATCAGCGAGGTCGTCCATCCAAACGCACAAACAGACACCGCTATCGATTTGCCGAGATGAGGTCGATTTGTCAACCGATCGCGTAACAAACTCAAAGACGTCGAGAGAAAAGAGAAGGACCTTGGCGAATCGCCTCCAATTTATGCAGATTGATAATTATATACGCTTCCTTGTATACCCATGTACCTACACCCAGAGAAAAGATATATTATGATTGAATAGATTCGTCTATTCAATCTTCATTTATTACAATTAAATAAATTTTTTGTTGGATCAAATAAATTTTTATTTGATTTCATTTGCCTATGTATTCGCTTCTAACATATATATTTATTTAACATTGAGATATACTTAATCACTAAATTACACGAATATAAATGATACTGTAAGAAATATTTTTCGTATAGTGCATGAATGCTGATATCAAGCATCGTTATTAATAACCGAAAGGCTATGGCGGTGGTAGTTACGATGGTGGCTACAATTCCTTGTGACGGTCCAGCATTACTGACGTATAGACGATTCGAGTAAAAAAAATCATAAGTAGCCGTAGCGCAGTGGTTAGCGCTCATCGCTCTCATCGGGAGGACCCGGGTTCGAGACCATCCAGCGGCGGGGCCACCATTCCGTTCACTCATCGTCACTGGACCGTCCCCACCACTGCAAGACCGTTCGGGTCATCACATCCTATACAACTACTTCCAATACTAACTCCAGGCTCATTCCAATACTTTTTAAATAACACTAATAACACTAGTTGAATCAAATAAATTTATATGTTGAATTTGAATAAAAGTCTATTCCGCCAGGAGCCAAGCAAAAAATCTATTCAAATTAAATAGGTTTTATTTGAAGATAATAGATTTTTTCTGGGTGTAAAAGCAGATATGCTTTTAGAGGCGAGAGAATCAAGGCGCAGCAGGAAAAAAACCGCAAGCGCTATGCCGATGACGTAACGAATGTTTTTAAGTGACGAAGGCTGATTTGTTCCAGCAGCCGCCGAGCTCGCAGGAGCGTGGCAGCGGCATGGCTTTGGGGTGTCAAGGTGGACCAGGTAGCGCGGGGGGGCCCGGAGCAGTGGACCAGGCGAGGGACCTAAGCCCATGCCTCCCTGCGTCGATGGGCGACGCGGCGCGACCGACCACCCTTCCCTGTAGCCCACCCGCAGCCCATCATCATCACCATCATCATCACCATCACCACCACGCTTCCCATCGTACGTCGCTTCATCAAACCCACTGCGGGGCGAACAACAATTGCTACGACGCCACGAGTACCCCCTACGACTCCAGGGATTATGGTTCACCAGGAGGTATTTATCAAACTCTTCAACGTTCCTGCGATTTCATTTTACGCCGCTGAAACTTTCCAAAGACACAAACACCCGGTGCCCATCCTTTCCTCGCGCACTTCGCGAGCGACGGAACAAAATAGAATCCCCCGCAGCTTGGCTCCTCGGCGTCTTTGAACATTGTAGAGCGTCCTCGTTGATTTGCACACAGGTGGAGCGGAATTCCGCAACAGCGGAACTTACGAGAACCCGAGCGACCTCACTGTACCACCGCAAACGAATCCCCATCACCACCATCATCAGCATCACAATAACAATCCCCAACACAATCACCATCTGCAGCATCAGACGCAGATTCATCACCAGACAGATCAGTGCGCGAACAGCGACGAACTGCAGACGGTGCCGAAGCTCGAACCACCGCCGACGCCACCCGCGCAATCCGAGGACGTGCCGGGTGTCGTTTGCGCCGGTTGCGGCCTCAAAATATCCGACAGGTTTTACCTGCAAGCCGTCGACAGGCGGTGGCACGCCTCGTGCCTGCAATGCTCCCACTGTCGACAGGGTCTCGACGGCGAGGTCACGTGTTTCAGCAGGGATGGCAACATCTACTGCAAGAAGGACTACTATCGGTGAGTCTCTCTGAAAAATTCTTACCTCCGATTTCGATCGTCGTTTCGCACCTGCACGGAAAAAACTGCCCTGTGGAATTTACAGAAAAGTCTGTGAAATCTGCAGAATCTTATCTGTAAATCATTTTATGTAAAATTTACTAATCCGTACATGTTACTTTTACATGTTGAAATCTGTAAACCTAAATCTGTAAATTTTACATATTGAGTCTGTGATTATTACAGATCCACTTCTGTAATAATTACAGAATACACTCTGTTATAATTACAGAATTTACTCTGTTAAAATGACAGAAGTTTTCTGTCATTATTACAAAAGTTCTCTGTCATTATTACAGATGAACTCCTATCATTATTACTGAAAATTTAATGTGAAAATCAAATTCGTAAGTAATGAAGAAAAGTGAAATAGGTTCTCACAATAATCGACAGTGACGCCACTTTTTCGTACGTATGAACAACGCTATGTAGCATATGTAAATTCCCCTGATTACCCCTCTTCATTATTATAGTTATTGGGGAATGGAGGGGAATGGAGGTGTCAAATTACGTTTGATTAGACGGCCGTCCCGATGAACAAAAACAAAGAAAGTCAAGAGTATAAAATAATTATCGATAAAATTTCCGAGAACTGACGCATTATGATTATAAAATTGAAAAATGCACAACCAACAGATAATTATCTGTAATTTTTATTAATAATTTGTTCTTATTTGAAAAGTTATCCAACAATAATGATAGAAAATTTTTACACATTTTACACAATTTATCATTAAATATTCATAAAATTATGTGAAATATACAGAAATAATATGTACTTTCTACATAATCCCATCTGTAAAAAATACATACTTTCTCTGTAAATTTTACATAGAATATTAATCTAAATTTACAGAAAAAATATGTAGTTTCTACATAATTCCATCTGTAAAAAATACATACTTTCTCTGTAAATTTTACATAGAATATTAATCTAAATTTACAGAAAAAAATATGTAGTTTCTACATAATTCCATCTGTAAAAAATACATATTTTATCTGTAAATTTTACAGAAAGTGGACTCTGTAAATTTTACAGACTTTTTTCTGTAATATCCACAGGCCATTTTTTTCCGTGTGTGTACCAAATTCAAACCCGCGCGGCGAGACTTTGAAATTTCTCCTTTATTCCACATTTGTTCCACACGCGCCCTCTCTAGCGAACTTCCCCGTTTACCGGTTCTCGAACATTGACAAAAACAGTCCCGGCAAGTTGCTCGGACGAATCGTTTGGTTTTTCCGATGGGGATCGCGTTTTTCCGAAAATAAATTGCCCAGCCCGGTCGTTCGAAAGTCCCTCGGCGCGCGTCGCTCCGTTTCCAGCCTCGTGTCGTACTCGCGCGTTTCCCGCTTACTTGCCGAGATAAATAAGAACATCTCCATCGGCCACGGTCGGAGAGACCGTACGCCCGCAAAGCTCGAACCTCGCCGAAACTCGTCGGTACAATTTTTCAAAGTCAACCCCGCGTTTCTGTCATTCCTCCCGGACTTTGTTGAACGACGTTCACGCGCGCGTGTGTGTTGGCTCAGCGGTCCAACTTCTTCCAAGTCGCTCGAGATCGCCCTGAAAGTTGTGGGAGTAGCGTCAACGCGGAGAACGAGAGAATCCTCCGCTCATGTCGTGTTTCACGAGCGAGGGAAAGACGGAGGAGAAAACGGACGTGTTACGAGGAACACGTGCGAATAAACGCATGCCCATACGTTCGTGTGCCCTCGTGTGTGGACCATAAATTGTCTGAGATCAGTCACGAGTACGGTGCGGAACTCGTCCGTGCGATATGGAACCGGCGCCACCGATTTATCTTTTTTTCCAATTTCGAAAAAAAAAAAACCATTTTGGACGAAATTTCTCTCTCAACGACGCAAAAGCGTCCGATCAGACGATTCCCGTTCCTTTGGAAACGATTCTGCAAAAAAAAGCACACAAAAACGTTGCTCTCGCGTTCGTATCTTCGACGACCGAAATTTTTTGATACAGCACAGCGAGATCTGCAGTTTTATCACGAAAATGACGGGAAATTTCACGTAAAGTCGTATCGGAATTAATCCCCTCGACGAAGAAAAACAAACGCCAGCGCACGCGATGCACTCTGCGGTTGTACGTCGATTTTCCCCGAGGCGCAGCGTCGAAGAATCTCGTTCTAAATGGAAATATGAAACTGTCTTGTTCCACGTTTGTTGCGCAACGTGTTTTTCCCCTCGTTTGTACACGACGCTGTCGCACGCAAGCTCGTCCAATCGCCTCGTTTGCGCGAAAAATTCATCTCTCGAACGCACGAGAGAAAAAAAAAACCTCGCGAAGATTTTTTTTCCAGTCACGATTTTTCCCAGTCTACTTTTTCGCCAAAATTTTCTCGTTACTCCCCACTGCTGGTTATCGACTCATCTTCCACGAGGATCACGCAACTTTTGTCGAAAACGGGCGGTTCTACTTTTCCGCCTTCTTCGAGGCGCATTTTGTTTTTCAAGATTATCATCATTATCGCCATCGCTTATCAACATTCGCGATCGGGACATGGCGTGAAAATATTTCGAGCGAGATTCGAGAGATATCCGAAACATTTCCGCTGGACGGCCGACAGTTTTTTTTTCTATCCCGGCGCACGTAAACCAGCAGAAAATTCCTCAATCTCGTGAGCGACGAATGCGGTGATTGTACATCGCCGTGGTGGGTTTGCGCTTAACACGAGCGAGCAGGCGGGAAGAAAAAGAGAGAGCGAGAGAGAGAGAGAAAAAGAAAAGTATGTCTCTCACTTTCCCTGCGGGCGAGAGGCACCTCGGTTGGTTTCCATTCCAGGAAACAATTGCAATGTACGCTCTCCCCTGTCCGCGTGTGCCTCAGTTGGAGAACCGCAACTCGGAGTACTCGGAATTCACCTGTCTTACCGTATGTTACCTTTATTGCCTCTCACCTCGCTCGTTCCTTCATCCTGATAGCCTCGAGCCTGCGCGACCCCTTAAGCCACACAAACCCTCAAGACACACAGTCAAATCATGAACAAAAGAGGGTCCTACCATCCCCGGAATCCAAAGATCCACTTTTACTCCCGCGTTTAATTCAAAATAATCTTCGCGAGTCCAACGCGATTCGACGAACGATCTCTGCCGGTTTTTCCCCTGCATGTTACCTTCATTGCCTCCCTCACCTCGCTCGTTCCTCCATCCTGATAGCCTCGAGCCTGCGCGACCCCTTAAGCCACACAAACCCTCAAGACACACAGTCAAATCATGAACAAAAGAGGTCATACCATCCCCGGAATCCAAAGATCCACTTTTACTCCCGCGTCTAATTCAAAATAATCTTCGCGAGTCCAACGCGATTTGACGAACGATCTCTGCTGGTTTTTCCCCTGCATGTTGCCTTCATTGCCTCTCTCACCTCGCTCGTTCCTCCATCCTGATAGCCTCGAGCCTGCGCGACCCCTTAGCCACACAAACCCTCAAGACACACAGTCAAATCATGAACAAAAGAGGGTCCTACCATCCCCGGAATCCAAAGATCCACTTTTACTCCCGCGTTTAATTCAAAATAATCTTCGCGAGTCCAACGCGATTTTCCCCTGCATGTTACCTTCATTGCCTCTCTCACCTCGCTCGTTCCTCCATCCTGATAGCCTCGAGCCTGCGCGACCCCTTAGCCACACAAACCCTCAAGACACACAGTCAAATCATGAACAAAAGAGGGTCATCCCACCCCCGGAATCCAAAGATCCACTTTTACTCCCGCGTTTAATTCAAAATAACCTTCGCGAGTCCAACGCGATTCGACGAACGATCTCTGCCGGTTTTTCCCCTGCATGTTACCTTCATTGCCTCTCTCACCTCGCTCGTTCCTCCATCCTGATAGCCTCGAGCCTGCGCGACCCCTTAAGCCACACAAACCCTCAAGACACACAGTCAAATCATGAACAAAAGAGGGTCCTACCATCCCCGAAATCCAAAGATCCACTTTTACTCCCGCGTCTAATTCAAAATAATCTTCGCGAGTCCAACGCGATTCGACGAACGATCTCTGCCACGCAAAAAAAAAATGATTGCCACGTCGAAATTGCGGCGACGAATTTGATTGGATCAAAGACGATCGGAATTCGCGAAAATGTTGCATATCACCAGTGGCTCGATGTTACGTTCGGCCCCACATGGAGCCAAAAGTTGGTATCTGCGGACCCCTTCGGAGTTCGTGAGGCTTCGCGAATCTTGCTGTTGCGCTTTCGCGTGTACTCTCGCGCGTATGTGTGTTATTATTCCATGTGTGTGTCTGTGTACTTGATAAATGTGTGGAATACGGATGGTATATGTGCTTCGAATTCAGACTCGCGTTCACGGACTAATGGTCACGACTCGGCCATTTACCTCCGGCGAAGCGTCGATTCGCGATAAGTAAATCACCGTCGATCTACATTTCATCACGCGGACGGATGATACACCCCAGGAGAGCCGGCGCGGTGAACGCGTCGAGTCTCTCCGCTCTGTGCACGGCGTCCAGAAACATTTAACTTGCATTATAAATTAATATATATATAAATATATCTATATATGTATAGATTTATGCACGCGTTTGTGTTTCTCACACGCGAGAATCCGTTCGCTTTCCCGGTTAAAAGTAGAATGGAGCACCGAGGCGAATGCATGTGAAATACCCACGCGTGCAGCATCGCGAAATCTTTTCCTCGGTTGGGGATTTGTTTTTTTTGGAAAAGCCATTTTTTTCTGCTTATTCTTTCGTATCGCTCGAGACGATTAAACGGGAGAGGAAATTTAGGCGGTTGTCTCGCGACGGTCGTAGCGAAAAGTTGACTGGCCGAGGAAATTTGTACAATTTATTGATTCGTTTTTTTGTTTATTTATTTATTTATTTATTTATATTTCTCACGTTATAAAATCTGCAAAAGTGAGCGGGTAAATTGTGTATACTTTTCCAAAAACTCTGCGTTTTTTCGTGTATAAAATTCTTTCGCGTATAAAATATATTTGAAAAAAGATATAAAGTGGTTTTTTTTTTTTTTTTTCGTTAATTACATTGTTAATCTCGAGTATACGAGGTTCGACTCTGTGCGCTTTGAGAATCTCCTCTCCGTGGCCTCTCGAGAGACTTTGGGTGTTTTACCTCAAAGATCACACGACGACTCCGCGAATTCGATCGAGCGCGAAGGAGGCCCTTGAAACGAGAGATCTCCGCTTGTTTTCGGTGTCAATGGTAATCCTTCGAGGTTGCTTTTCACTATTTTTTTCTCCCGTTTCTTTTTTTTTTTCATCTCTTCTCCCCTTTGCCCACTCGCTGTATACTTCCTCGGTACGCGAGTTACGCTCCGTTGCTGAAGATCTCCGCTCCACTCGAGTGTTTCCCGCATAACCGCACGCGGCGATAAGTTTCTCTCGAAGGTAGGTGAAAAATAATACAAACAGCATCGCGCGAGTTTCGAAAATTATTCCTCCGAACCGGGGATTAAATCTGCAAATTTTCGCGTCAATCAATCGCGTCGGAATTCTATTGAATTGTTTTTATCGTCATTCGATTATCATATTTTGACAATTTTATGGGTTTAATCGATTGGCTCGTTTAAGGTAGTTCTATCGTTAGATTCAAATCGAGAAATTGTTTTGCAGTTTTTCTCACATACAAAATGGTTCGCGGGCTTCGGTTAAATAAGAAAAGTTGTTGCAAATCGACTAAAGAACAGCATACTCCAAATTCACGGTCATCCCAGGTGATATGTGCTTGCTCTATAATTACAAAAATTGCGAAAAAAATTTTCTTAAGATTTTTTTGGAAAACTCAAGAAATCTTCTTTGATGTTGCATAAAAATGTATGCAAAGTTTTAGAAGGCTTCACCACGTAGAAGCCAAGATATTCATTGATGAAAATGCAACTTTTAACACGCGCTCTTACGAGAGACTACCGAAAATTGTGATTTTTACCAATAAATATCTCAACTTCCACGTGGTAAAACCTTCCAAAATTTATTACACACGTATATATGACATCAAAGAATACGTATTCAAATTTTCAACAAAATCTTAAGAAAACGATAAAACGATAGAACTACCTTAAATATACGAGGGAGGTTAGGAAAACGGGAAAAAATTGAGAGAATACGCGATCAAGTGTGATTTTCATGAAAATTCGTGCATTGACGATTTTTTTTTGAATATTTCGTGATATTTCACAAGGGTTTTTTTGATTTTCGCAAAGCTCCCGCCGGGACAAAATATCCCGCTCGTTGAGCGGCGAAATATTATTTTTACGGACGATTCGTCCTTGCGGCCATAAATATAACGCATTTTAGCGAGAATTCGACCCACGAGTTTCGAGTATAGGGCCGAGACGAGACCCCCTTAAGAGTTTTTCGGCTCCGCTGAATCAGGGACGCACGTGCGTGTCGTACAAGCGCGACCGTGTACCGGCGCACAGCGCCAAAGTTCCACGCTC
Organism: Heteropelma amictum; assembly: GCA_959613375.1. Classification (NCBI taxonomy): domain Eukaryota; kingdom Metazoa; phylum Arthropoda; class Insecta; order Hymenoptera; family Ichneumonidae; genus Heteropelma; species Heteropelma amictum. The sequence goes on from OY390724.1 coordinate 14,140,465, forward strand.
GAGTTCTCGAGTTTGAGTCGTTCGAGCATCATCGGGATCCGGGCGATTAAAGACGACGACGCGAGAAACAACTTGGAAAAGAAAAAAAAATGAAAAACAAAAAATATATATATATAATATACGCCACGAGGCGCACGGACGTTTTCCGCCCCGCGAATCTATAAATGTCGTGTACACTCGCGAAACTTTTTACGACTACACCGCCGGAATCTTTGAGGAAAAAAAAACAGCGACGTTCGTATCGATAAGCGTTTTATTCCCTTTGCAAAAAAAAGAAACAACGAAACTCGAAATTCGCGACGCGATTTTTAACAATAATAACCATGCTTCAAAGGCGTTTTTTTCCCGAATCGATTTTTTCCCGTCCAACCCTCGACGTTCATGTCTTTGTCGTCGTTTTTGTTCTCAGAGCAATTAAAAAATGATGATCGAAGCAGGGAAACCTCCGCAACAATGTCTCGTGTAGGTTAATTTCACAGCGCACCGCGTGTGCAGGTGTAAACAATCTTTGAGGAAAAAGAACAGCGACGTTCGTATCGATAACCGTTTTATTCCCTTTGGAAAAAAAAACAACAACGAAACTCGAAATTCGCGACGCGATTTTTAACAATAATAACCATGCTTCAAAGGCGATTTTTTCCCGAATCGATTCTTTCCCGTCCAACCCTCGACGTTCATGTCTTTGTCGTCGTTTTTGTTCTCAGAGCAATCAAAAAATGATGATCGAAGCAGGGAAACCTCCGCAACAATGTCTCGCGTATGTTAATTTCACAGCGCACCGCGTGTGCAGGTGTAAATAATCCACCGCGAATGCCGCCGGGATCTTTGAGGAAAAAGAACAGCGACGTTCGTATCGATAAGCGTTTTATTCCCTTTGGAAAAAAAAACAACAACGAAACTCGAAATTCGAAATTCGCAAAGGCGAATAGATTTTTTCTCTTCCTACCCTCGACGTTCATATCCTCGTCGTCGTTTTTGTTCTCGAAGCAATTAAAAAATGATGATCGAAGCAGGGAAACCTCCGCAACAATGTCTCGCGTGTATTAATTTCACAGCGCACCGCGTGTGCAGGTGTAAATAATACACCGCGAATGCCCATTAGCTCGTAAAGCAGGCGGTGCAAAGTTCGTCTCGTGTATCAGCACGAAAATAATCAAAAGAAATTACTCGATGGGATTGTAGGAGGTGTACGCGGAGATAAGGTGAAAAAGGGGAGGGAGAATCTCGCGGACATCCCGTCACGACAGCGCACACGGTATACGCGAGGTTTTTGGCCCAGAGAGCACATCCGCGAGACCGCACAGTTGCAACAACGACGCGTCGTCGTACTTATCTGTTGAGCTCGCATGTGCGATCTTTTGCGCATCTTTTCCATGTATACGCGTTTGTGCACGTGTACATGCACAGTTTTATTTCCATCCGTGTCTCTTTCGCGTTACATCGTGCGATCCTAAAGACGACTCGAGACGCCTGCACACGCCCGCGGCGTCCCCGTTATTAGGCAGAGGCGCATCGCGTGCTCGTCCACACCCCGTGCAGGCCACGTCGAGTTACGCGTACAATTAAACACGTACATACCAGCAGGGTGATATTCCTCGGCGGAATATTTCTCGATCCTGTTTTTTTTTCTTCATTTTTCTAATCGAGAATCAACGATGATTCGGAGTAGGGATGCTGTGAAAATGGGATAAAAAGATCGATCGTACGGACGGAATTAACGGATGATTCGATCCTTTGAATGAAAAAACAAAAAAAACGTCTGAAAGATATTTCGAAATCGGTGGAATGCCTTCCAAACGATTTTACGAGCGATAAAAGTTCGTGAATGCTATTTTCGACATCTCGCATTCGATTGCGATCTCCCGACGTTATTACGCACGTCGTGTGTATCCTGCGCCTTTACGCGCTCGCTCCGATCTCTGCTCGCGAGCTCACTTTCCGCATCCATCGTTCATTTATCTTCGTTTTTTTTTTTTCCTTTCGTCCCGCGGTCTTAATTTCTATTTTCCTCTCAACTTCCCTTCGCACAGCGAGGGGAATCTCTCGTACTCATCCGTTATTATTGTCCCATCTCAGACTGGCATCTCGCGAGAGCCATCAGCGAAATCTGTCTGTCTCTCAAGGAACACACGGGTGTGTCTGTGTGCGTCTCTACAATGTGCAATATACGTGCATTTGCGCGCTTTGCGTCCTCGTCGAGCTCGGCGGACCGAGTCTCGCACGCTCCGAGACGTTCTCTCTCGCTTTGATTTCTTTATTTCCTTCGGTGAAATCGCTGAATCTCCGCGACAAGGCGGCAGCCTCGCTCGCTACCTCACTTTTGCAGCGGAGAAAAATCGTCATTTTGCTTGAAAAAAGCATCATCCGACGAGGGAATCTTCGCTCCGAAGGATTATCAAGCTTCCTGAATATCGTTTTTCATCCTCTATCGATTTTTATCATCATTACGTCGTTCGTTACGCGATAATTCGAGTTAATGTTATTTTACGTATCACGTACCGTATATTGCGAAATTAATGCTCGTATTATGATAAAACAACGCGTCGACAGACCTTTTTTCGCTACGTCACCGATTGCGTGCCGTTTCGGCCCAGCCGGCTGGTCTCGTCGTCATAAAAATCGCTTGCGCGTAAAGAGATCGTTATTCGCCCGCGTGTAAAAAAACATATATATATATATTCATATATGCATCTTTGCAACGTGAAGCTGCGCCAACAGAATTTCCTGTACCACCTTGGCGAAATCATGCTCCGAAATGGGATAAACAAATTTTGAAAAAAAATGGAACGAATTCATTTTAGAAAATTAAAAAAAAACATGTCGTCACTTTGGACAATTCCGTTTCGGTCTTTTTGTCTCTATTTCAATGGAACGCAATTTTCGATTGACAATATATGTAAATCGAGAGAGAAAGGCATCTCGCTGCGATCGTATAGAGCCTCGTAGAGAAATGAAAGGATTTACGATCGTGTTTTTGAGCAAATACGACGTTTTATTCGTGGATTTAGTATCGGCGGTTGACAGAAGTTTCACGTAAACTTCATAACACGGAGCCGCAGCCTCAATTCCATGGAGCATCGAGTATCATGTGTATTTCTGTAGCAAAGTTGTTTCGGACGTTTCAATGATTTATTCGTTATAAAATCGAACGAGGAAGCGAGAGTATTCGATTATATTAACGACTCTGGAGATTCGAGATAGAAATAAATATATACACACATGAAAATGTACAGAAATTTTCGCAAACGCGCGTTGCAGTCGTTCGTTCGATAAAAAGAAGAGGAAAAAAAAATTGGTCCATACGTTTTACGCTTACCGAACTAATATACGATCGAACCGGTTTAAGGGCACTTTTCTCGCAGTGCGAGCAGCGTGCGACGCTTACGGGCAGTGCTTTCCATCGTTCAAACGTATCCTGAATTTTACTGGTAAATCGCGTTGTGCAGCAAAAAATAAAAAAAAAAGTATCACGACGATACGCCACGATATATCGGCAATTTATTTCCTCGGCTTCGCGATCGATGTTTAGTCTAATGAAGGATATAAATTAAATCGTCGATCGGTATAAACGAACGATGAATAATCCCGACCTCAATGATTTATTATTCTGGACATTCAGTTGCCCAATTATACGTACATTTCTCGTATCTCATTCATTTATCTTTGCAACAATTTTTCAACGTTGATAAGCTTCAACGCGGGTCACCTTCCGATAAGTATATAACGAAATTAATTCATCGAGATTATCGATTTTTATTAATTCACCTCATTTTTTTTTTCCTCGTCGTTTTAATCGGTGTTTTTGTATATGCTTTGAAAGGAAGGGGCAAGACGGAGCTTATCTCCGTGCGGTCCAACAAAAATCCATGGAAAAACGGAAAAGTCGCGCATAAGATCGCGATTCGGGATTTTTTTGTCGATTTATCGAAAAATTTCATCTCGTCTATGAATGGACGTTTGTATTATGGCTACGCGTAGGTGTATTTATATAACTGTATACTTTTACACGGAGCGATCTATACCGCGTTAACCACCTCGTCCGATGGATATCAGTGGCAATAAAACTCTCCAAGTTAAGTCGTTCGCTCCTTTCAATCTCGCCGAGAGATCGCTCTTCGGTCATTAAGTGCGCGAACACCATAGAGAGAAAACGATAGAGAGAGAGAGAGAGATGGAGAAACAAAAAGAGAGGTATATAACAACGATACATTAAAATCGTTTGCGCGCGATTTCCGATGGGAATGGTTCGAGGCACGCGTTCACCTGCGTTGGTCTCTCGTAACTTATAGTCAAAGGATCTCTCAACGCGTTTGTGGATAAACGCTGAAAGAAGATGGCCTTTGGTGTGTACGAAGAGATCAGTCGATTGAGATAATCCATGCTCTGTCGGATACACTCGGAGAGCCCCGTGTATTACACACACACACATGCGAGATCGTAATAAATATCACTAGGTATATATCACAATGCTGGAATTCGAGAAGAAAAAAAGACGCCTTTTCTCAAATAAATTCGAGCTCGGTACGATTTTACGATGATATTTATCGTCCGAAAGGTTTTGTTTTTCTTCCTCGGTTGATTAAATTCGTTATTCCACGGATAAAATTCGAGAATCGACGCCACGAGACGATCGCAATTTCAATGAATTATTCCGCGCGTAAAAGTACACGTTTGTCCAGTAACGAGCACATTCAGCGTCGTTGCGGAAATTTGCCAACTTTCTTTTTCCCTCGAATCAACGAATCTCGCATGGAATTCGGAATTAATTATATTCCCCATTCGAGAGATTTATCTCGAGCTATAAAGATCGATATTACGAGGGATGGACGTCCAGTTTGTCGGATATTCGCGTCGGATTCCATCTCTCGTGCGTTGACAAATTTACGTGTCTCGTTTTTTGAAAAAAAAAAAACAGTGAAAAAGAAACATTGATCCTGGATATAACGCGCAATTCGCGAACGGCAGAGTGCAGCGGAATTAATATTGAGGGAAAAAATGATGCGCGTGACGATTGTAGTCACGCATCGTACGCGATGATGGCGTGTGTTTGACGTTTCCGATGGGAATCGAGAGGTAAGAACGGAGGGAACTTGAACACACGGACTTTTACGGAGCTGCGCACAGAATCGCGGCGTAAAATGCACTTTCGCGGGAATGTTTTTCAACGATTTTACGGTGAAATTTTTTCCGAAATTGTCGCCGATTCGCGCGACGAAATGACGAATGACTTTTCAGTCCGTTTGAAGAGGAAATAAATATCGAAACTCGTATAAATCTTTTTTTAATAATAAAAATCGATGTCGAATCGTATTATTACGATACCGCGTGGATACACGTGTGTGGGGAATTTTTTATATTTTTTTTCTCGATCCTTTCGTGTCATAGTTCGTCGCTCGTATATATATACGAACACTCGATGTTAATTTTCACTCCGACACACCCCTTTGCCGTTTCTCGTCTGTTTTCTCGAAAGGCTCGTCATCGTCGTCGCGTAAAAGCGCAAAACACATATAGAAATTAACAAAAAAAAGGAGGAAGAAGAGGAAGATACAAGACGGGGAAAAATATCGCGTGTTTCTTCTCAATGACTGAACACCCGAGTACCGCGGGTCGTTCTCGTACGTGTCTTATAATACCCACAAGGCATATCTCTATCTATCAACTCAATCTTTGTACATCTTGATGGACAAGCGCGAGCTCCGAACAGAGTTTTCTCAGGCGAATTCGCAACAAGTTCCTCACCTCCTGCGGATATATTTATGCCGTACAGTACATGTATTTATACACATTAGGGTGTCCGTTATTCTTCAAGTTGACTTTTTCCACGCGGGTTCGCGCCGAATCGTCATTTTGTGGCAAAAAAAAAAAATGTCCGATTCTCTCCTCGCTTGTTGCAATCAAGCAGCTCTTTTCGCTTGCGGACAGGCTTCTGGAGCTTCCGGCAGCCATTTTTTTCCGGCATTTCGTTAAAAAACTTTAGCCTCCGACATAAAAAGTCCAAGTGTTAATAATTCGCGAGTTCATTAGCTGCTCGTGCAGACCGAAAGTTTTCCCGGACGATCGAAGTTGCGATTCGGAGCGTCATTTTTGATGAAAAAATTCCCGCGTCCCCGGTGGTAATTTTTTATTTTTTTCAAATAAACTTTGGAGCATAAATTCGTTCGCGAGCGCTGCAAAGTACAAAAAAAGCTGAAGAGAGCACACGCGTACGTGCGCTTTATACAATTTTAATTCGTTAATAGTTTCCGGAACTATAAAACGCGTCGTACTACGTCGGTTTGAAAATTTTTGGCGAGGGCCCACATGGGAGCTTCCACGTCCGCCTGATGAGAACTTATTCTTCCTCCCTCTCCGTGGCGTTTCATTTCGCGCTCTCCAAAGTTGCCTTAAATCAACGCCTCACTGAGGAAACAGCCAGTCGTAATTGAGCCATAACCCTCGCTCGGTGGTATACACAAATATTTCAGCGCTCCGAGATATCGCAGAGTCATAATTTAAAGCTCGCAACTGCGCGAGATGCACTTTCGCGGTGCGAGCATCCCATCGCCGCGATTCTGTGGTCCATAATCTCGCCTTCATCCCCGCAGTCCCTCTGTCCTTTTTCTTCTTTCGGCGGGGAACGATTTTTTTTCCCAAATTCACGACACTCGTTCTCCACCGATAATTTATCGCCGAATCGGCGGTCGATCGATAATTGACCCTTTTTTTTTAATCGTTATAATCGAGGCGAATTCAGCGTTGATCAAACGTCGAAGGGTCTGACGAGCCTCGTGGAGTATCGATGCAGCGAATTTGTTGCATTTTCATAAACGACTCACTCTCGTTATTCGTGCCTCGTCGTGTGTGTGCGAGTGCTCGCACGCTGCGACAGGGTCGAGAGGCGTCCCGGCGAGATTTTTCGGTGGGAAAAACAGCCGGGGGCATAAATATGATAGAGTCACGACCCGGCCTTTACCGGGGAGTATCCTCCTCCTGGCAAAGTGTGTACGAGATACGCGGTGGCGGTCCTGAGCGTAATATAATATGAAAAATAAGCAAAAAAAAAAAAAGAGCGCGAGAGAGGCGAGTGCAGAACCCCTCTGACAGCGTGACACTCGGAGCATGCATCATCGGTAGCCAGGACGATGTCGCGGTATATTTCTCTACCCTTTTTCTTACACTGCATATATTTATGAAACACACTCCGCTGATGGTTCTCGCGCATATCCTCATGATCATCCTACACACACAAGCTACGCACGATCATGCGATCTCCGATAACTTTGTCATCAGCCAAAAAAAAGGAAGCAGAAAAAAAAGAATCAAGCGCAAGGTGGTCTTTGCCGAAAAAAAACAACAAAATCACACTTTTCCGTCGGAAAAATCGAGTATTTTCTCTTCTTTTTCCATCAAAATCGTACGAGATTATAATTATCGTGACAGAGCGATGAATTTTCGCCGATATTTTTATCCCCGCAATTGTGCACTTTCGTCAAAACGGAAAATAGAATGGAAACGAGGTCGCCGTGTGTAATTATTAATATTTATCGCGTTTATGTGTGCGTTACCCTCCGACGTACGTTCCTGTGTATGTGCTTGGATGATTTTCGTCCAAAGTATGCGTGTATTTTGCACGAGGCGAGATATCCGTGGTCCTCTCGCGTGTGCGTACAGTCACATGGATACATATATGTACCCGCGAAACATTTCAGAAGTTATTGCTCGAATATTCCAGGCAACGAGACGCGAGCTACGCTCCGGCGCTTGATTAATACCGAGTTACCGGAATATAGATAGATAGCGACGGGAGGTTAGTGGCCCGGGCGAGGATACGTTCGATATATATGCAGACATACATAAATATATATGTAAATCTATATATGTATGCCATATGATCGCGATGTTAGTAGATCTCATGAAGATAGCCGATGAACGCATTTGTACCGCGACACCTGCGAACGAGCCACCATGTATCATCGCGAAAGACGATGTGCTTCTGCTTCTGGTGCGCTGGCCAGCGGAGACTCGCGGTGAACCATCTCATACGCACGTGTACCAACACTCCGAGACTCTCTTCGTACACACGCCTTGCACGTAAATGCATTTCATTATAGTACCTTGTATTTATGCACTTTTTTTCGCGGTTCGCTCCAGCTCTCGCAGGCCGAGAGGATATTTCTCGTCAGCTTTTTTTCCCTCCGAAACATACGCGTTCCATCTTATTTTTCTCTTCTACCACAGACGAATTGAACCAAGTTCGCTGCGCTGGAACGCACTTTTTGAAGCACGAATTTGTAGAAAGAGGGAGGAAATGCTCGTCGATACTGCTGTTTATTTATTTATTGAATTTGTTACTCATATCGTTACTCATTTTTCGATCTTTGAGAATGATCGCTCGAGAATCAAAGCTTAAACGGTTTAAACACTGAAATTTCAGTGTTTTTCGTTCGTTTTCAGCGTCTTGTCACTTACGACGTTACTTCGCGAGACTTTAGACGAGATGTTGCATTTTTTTTCGCGTTTTTTCTTCTTCTTGTTTCACCTATATGCGCGTGGAATTTACTATGCACTTGCGCGTGAAAGGGGGAAATCGTTGTACATTTTGTCGTGGGCGACGGTTCGAACGAGGAGGTTATTTATTTATTGAATTTGTTACTCATATCGTTACTCATTTTTCGATCTTTGAGAATGATCGCTCGAGAATCAAAGCTTAAACGGCTTAAACGGTTTAAACACTGAAATTTCAGTGTTTTTCCTTCGTTTTCAGCGTCTTGTCACTTACGACGTTACGTCGCGAGACTTTAGACGGGATGTTGCATTTTTTTTCGCGTTTTTTCTTCTTCTTGTTTCACCTATATGCGCGTGGAATTTACTATGCACTTGCGCGTAAAAGGGGGAAATCGTTGTACATTTTGTCGTGGGCGACGGTTCGAACGAGGAGGTTATTTATTTATTGAATTTGTCACTCATATCGTTACTCATTTTTCGATCTTTGAGAATGATCGCTCGAGAATCAAAGCTTAAACTGTTTAAACACTGAAATTTCAGTGTTTTTCGTTCGTTTTCAGCGTCTTGTCACTTACGACGTTACGTCGCGAGACTTTAGACGGGATGTTGCATTTTTTTTCGCGTTTTTTTCTTCTTCTTGTTTCACCTATATGCGCGTGGAATTTACTATGCACTTGCGCGTAAAAGGGGGAAATCGTTGTACATTTTATCGTGGGCGACGGTTCGAACGAGGAGCAAAAGGTGTGACAAGAGGAGGAACGGAGAGTGAGGGAAAAGCAGAGGGATACAAAGGTTGTTAATTTACAGTCTCATTGATATTTATAGTTTAAACTCGCTGGTTTCTTTGTGCCTTTCGCAATGAAGAGAGCAAAAGAGACGAAATACCGAGGAGTACATCGGACACGGGATATTAAATACACCCGCGTTACATAAGCGCGCCCAGCGTATGTACAGTAGGACATAATTTATTAATGGAGCGCAAATTCAATGTAAAACGTCATACACTTGGTGGAATATATCAAGAGGCGCGTTAATACATACATACACGAAGATTATAAATCAACGCGGACGCGTATTAATTTTCTTATCACGCGGGAAATACGACGTAAAGAGATTTCCGCTGGCAAGGTCGTTTCTATCATCCATGCCCAGCTGCCCAGGCTCTCAACGATATTACTCGCTGTACTCGTTGTTCGAACGAAGAAAAAAAAAACATCCTGCTTTTTCGCGATCTTGAGAATTGAAAAAAAATGTATTTCCCCGCGTAAAAAAATCGCGATAATTTAAAACGTCATCGGCGATCGACGATTTTGGAGTATTTTTTACCTGGCTGATTCGATTTGCAATTAAATCGCACGATCGTCCAGGAGGAGAAGGAAAACAAAGGAGCGTGTCCTGGACGCGTAAAAATTGCACTCGCGAGCCTCGCGGGATGTCTCTTCTTTTCTTTTTTTTTGACAGAGTATAGCGTGTCGTTGCTCATATTTTCATTATAAAGTCTCTGCTTCCCCTTCTGGTCACGATTTTAAGAGGATTCGGCGTATCACCGCGGGGGTTTCTTCTCGCAAAAGAGGATCTCTCTTCGGCGGAGAGGTTGTCGTACGTAGTATATATATAATCGCTGTACCGCTCGCGAGAGAGCTCGTGTGTCCACCGTCGTGGAATCGCGAGTGTCACCACATAAACCATTTCTCACAAAAGTATCGGGTTACCACGTGGCGGCGGGCGTGCTGCTTTTCGCGGCGTGTTTAACAAGATGAAAAAATAATAAAAATAATGTGAAAAAAAAAACAAACGAACAAAACGAGAATAAAAGCGAAAAATCTCGCGTACCTCGGCCGGCGCGAATATTTTCGCTCGTACGCACGTTGCGAGTAGAAAAAATCCCAACGATACTTCCGACTGCTTTTCACGAGTCAAAAACAAAATTGATACGTCACATTTGAGAAGAAAAAAAAATACTTTCGATTCGATCCGGTGACGTTTCGAAACTGTGTGTTTGTTTTTTTTTTCAATTTTGCAAATCAACGGCTCCGAAAACGCGAGCAGCTTTGCTGCTGCTCGGTTTTTTTTTTTCAATGCGAATGTTGGTCGGAGAGGAAAAAAAACGTACGCTTGTGTTATGTTAAGGTAGTTCTATCGTTAGATTCAAATCGAGAAATTGTTTTGCAGTTTTTCTCACATACAAAATGGTTCGCGGGCTTCAGTTAAATAAGAAAAGTTGTTGCAAATCGACTAAAGAACAGCATACTCCAAATTCACGGTCATCCCAGGTGATATGTGCTTGCTCTATAATTACAAAAATTGCGAAAAAAATTTTCTTAAGATTTTTTTGGAAAACTCGAGAAATCTTCTTTGATGTTGCATAAAAATGTATGCAAAGTTTTAGAAGGCTTCACCACGTAGAAGCCAAGATATTCATTGATGAAAATGCAACTTTTAACACGCGCTCTTACGAGAGACTACCGAAAATTGTGATTTTTACCAATAAATATCTCAACTTCCACGTGGTAAAACCTTCCAAAATTTATTACACACGTATATATAACATCAAAGAATACGTATTCGAATTTTCAACAAAATCTTAAGAAAACGATAAAACGATAGAACTACCTTAATTTTGTTTTATGAATGATATGTAGTCGCGAGTGTATCTCCGACGAGAAGGGGATGGATTCCTGTGTGTATATATATAGGTTACCCAGTAAAGGACACTCAGATATCACTGCCTGCGTGGGACGAGTTCTATATACATGCCTGCTGCTGTCTCTGTCTTTTGCTGCATTAATCTAGATCCCAGCATTATATTACAAGGAACGAACGAGTCGAGAAGAGCAAACGCATCTTATTGGCGTACCAAACACCCCTTAAAAGCGATCGCACGAGCGATTTTGAAAATTCATTTGTTATCCTGATTTTTTCGTACTTTCCCTTCTCGATTATTTTTCCCACGAGTAAATTCAAAACAAAAAAAGCGGTTTGATCACCGGGACTTTTGGCGAGAAAATTCGATGAAAAATCGCACGAAATAAAATCGATGAGTGATTCGATGAAAAATGGAGCGAGAGAAATGATCTCGCAGGATGCGAAAGCTTTTCTTGCGTAGCGAAAACACATTTTATTCGCTCGCCGAGCCGGCGTACAGACGCTTCTCCCGGTAGTTTTATCGTTTTTTGTGTCTTTTTTTTCAAATTGCATTCCCTTTTTTTTATTCTCGAGTTGCTCCCGAGAGCTCATATATATATAAACACACCGAGAGCCACGCTGAGATCTTCTTATCGAGAGCTACCGCTCAAGATGTCGAGGACCGTCCGGAGAGGTATAAGGAGAGACGATATTCGAGTGGCACATATATACAGCCGCTCGTATTTTAATTACGAGACTCCCTCTCATTCACTGTCCACGCGCGGCTCTCTCTGTGCTTCCCCATACAGTAATACATATTGCACACGCTTTTATACATAAATATACAGAAATATGTACGTGCTAGCCGCTACCGAGCCTCCCTGGACCGTTTTATCGAAAAAACGCAATAATTTACAACCGCGGATACGCTAGAGAGGAACAAATGCATCATCCCAAGGCAAAAAAACGTTCGAGGAGTTACCGTTTATTATATATGCATTCGCAAACGTATGCATATGTCGCGCGCCCTCTCGCGTACAACGCCCATGCGTGTATGGGCATTTTTATCATATTCCTCAACCGTATTCGTATCCCCATATACATTGATTATGTACTCATATATATGTGTATATAAATAAGCAAATAGCAACGTCCCGCGTCCAACCGCTTTGGACGTCGCATGTCCTGACTAATGCGACGAGAACACGGCATCGTAAAGTGCGTTCTCGATCTCTGTATTCTTCCAATCTGCTGTATGCATCCATCTTTTATATACACACGTACATATACAAAAATACATAATATATACATATATATATCGAAAATGAGAATTACCGCCACTGTTTACCCTGGGAGTTTTCCCCGCTGCACATACATAAATCTTTCGCCATATAAATCAGTCCATTGTTGAAAAAAATGCCGCTCATCCCGGTGAAATAACGTTTTTCTTCCAATCCGACCAGCACGTACGGGGAACGTTTCATTATCAACTCTCGGTTGATGAAAAAAGCAATTTACCCTTCCCCCAAAGGAACCCCATAAATCAATAGATCTCCGCGGTTTTCGTCATTTTTTTTCTTTCCGCGCTCCCGACCAACGGAGCCATCCGCGCGGATGGCTCCATACGATTTTTTTTTTTTTTTTTCAAACTCGAATCCCTCGTCATTCGGAGGATTTTTCGTTCGTTCCAAATGGCAAACACCCACGTAACGAAATTCGGGGATTATCGCCTCCGTCATCCCCGCTGAATGCGGAAAAGGAGAGCGAACGAAAAATCTCCCCGATCGCGGATGTGTTCGATCAGCCGTTGGGAAATGCGTCACAGAAAAATTCGTACGCAACACAAGTACCTCTGCACTATTTTGTTACTCTGTTACTGAAAAAAGAGAACCCTGCTCGTCTGCGTTCGTCTCGAATCGGGCGCGATTTTACGCAGCACATATACGCGAGCGGTGCACACACGGCGGTGTTAAACTGCATACTGTAAATACACAGGCCGGATATGAAAATACATAATGCGTTGAGTGTGCGAACGCACGGCAAGTGGTCTATTCCATTCCGTCATAAAAGATTTCCGAGTCTTTGTGGAGATTCGTGCGGTGTTTGGTAGCCGCTGTGTTATAACGCGAGAGATCGATAGTGAATGTTGCGTTTTTTCCTCCTTTTTCTTTTTTCTTCATCAACGTACAAACAGCACACGAGGGAACGAGAGAACGAAACTCCGGGACAAACAAGCTCTCGGGCTTATGGAATACGCCTTGTACGTAATAATGTAACACGTATATGGGGCTACTTGTAAAACTCCGCGGGTTGTCTCCTCTCTCTGCATCCATCGACGTCTGCACCGATTTCTCGCTCTCACCGTCGTGCAACGCGCGCACGCTACACGTACATCACAATGGTGGTATCTGAATATGTTATATGTATTTGTTCTTCATTTTTTTTTCTTTTTTTTTGTCTACGGTGAATGCCGCGGTGACAAACAACCGGGCGTAAACGGCGATGTACCGCGTTTTTGATCTCAAGATTCGTGACTTTTTGCTCATCAGGCGTGTCCTGAAAAGCGATAAACGGAAATGTATATTTGATTATCCGTGCGTGGCTGAGCAGAGTCTTCGAGGTCTCTCGTGTACGGCGAGACTCGACGCATCAGTGCGAAACTCCTATGAATGAGGTTATTCCCCGCGGTAGAGCTGATGGGAGTTCATTCATTTTTCTCCCCACGGTGCTTTTTCCTTTTTTTTTTTTTATAACGCTCGGGTTGCGTGCTAATGGAAGGGCTAAATGCCCGTGAGCTCTGAGAGTTTATGCACTCTGATGGAAAACGTGTTGTGTTTCCGCGATATGAATAATACGATTTTTTTTTTCAATGATAACGAATGCGTTTTTGAAATCGTTCATTTCGTATCGATATTTTGTATTATGTGTATCCGCTCCTTTATCGCCCAAACAAACATTTCCCTACGTGCAAAAGCGTCCAAATGAGCATTGATTTATTGCAGACGTGAAACGACTAGAATTACATACGTGATGAAAATTTGTTTTTTTTTTGTTTGCGAAAACTCCTTGATTGCCGTTTTCACGTTCGCTCAGGCACTCGTAAGAGTTTGCCCACGGGATCCGTCATCGAATCTCCCGTTCCCTCGCGATGTGTCGTGCGTATACACGTAGGTATACGTACATACAGCTGTCAAAAACTCTCAACGCGTTGGTCACACGACACACCACCGCAGAGCTTGTATAATCTATGAACCGAGGGGGGATTAAGCACGGTGAAGCAGAATGAGTTCCGCCATGTATTAAATTGTTGCGTTTTTATAATCCTCTCGAAGGGTCTCTTGACTCGAGACATATTGTCAAGCGCTCCGGGGTGATCCTCGGTTATATTATTCTGTTTTATCCCGGTCTGTACGTTCGTGCGCCTCCACCATGCGTTTCGAGTTCTTTTACAACCACGAGGATGTATATTCGTTGAAACGCGAGGTTAAGGGTGCATATATTGCGAGGTTTTTTATTTGTTCATCCTTCTTCATTCGCCTCAGTTTTTATTTCGCTAATCGGATACGACGTTACGGCGGGAAGCCAGACGGGGAATATTTGGAGGAGCCGGTGCTTTTTTTTCTTTACAAAATCGCAGTGAAAAAAGTAGCGCATGCGTTCGTACTGTTTTTTGAAACCACGAAGGAGATACCTGCGCTTTGTTCCCTCATCCGCGCTCTTTGCTCTCCTCTCCCGTTACGAGATCGGCAATGTCTCCATCCCGTTCGTTTTTTTGGAATCTTCGCTCGTGCGCCACCGCCGCGAGGATGCAATATATTTGGTCCAGCGACTCGCCAGATATAGGCATGAAAACATATACGAGTACATATAATCTATGTATATATATACATACACTTATATATACATAGTATATTTAGTAGCGAGAACGATATCGTTCTCGAGATAGCGAGTTTCTGCCGGGCTCTCCGTAATGGAGGCTGTATAGGATTGCGCCGCTAATGCAGTAGCGATGTCGCAGCGGTCTAACTTGTATCTGAATATTTTTCACCTTTCTTCTTCCGCCACTCTCCGCCTTTTTTTCCTATCTTGATCTTGCCACGGACCTTCCCCATATCGCGATGTACTTACATACAAAGATTCTCCGCGTCTTTTACCTTTTTTTCTATTGGTACATGCCGACCAATCGGAGATTCGAAGAGAGGGAGGGAGAGATGTGTGAAAAAAGTTGCAACAGCTGAATTGACTGGTCCACACGGAGAGCCAGTGGAAAATGCTCGCGTCTCGGACGTGGCTTATCGTCCACCTCAACGCTTATCGCACTTTGCTCTTCTCCAAGCGGTAGCACTATGCTCAGTCTGTATATATATATACGTATAATAATCCACGCTTTACGCCGGTATAACCGACTCCTACGTCGCGAGATCGAATCGTTTCAGCCGGATACAAATACACGTACACGTATATGTCTTTTTTTAACCCCTTCCACTGCACCCACAACGCCGAAACCATTAAGTACTATTATTTATGGAAAGCCGCAAATTTATTGGACGAATTAACATATCGCGTACGTGCACCGACTGCGAGAGAGACGTGTGCGTATAAATATACGGCGATACGCGTATGCACAAGGAAGACCAGGAGAAATGGACGGGAAAGAACTAATTGGAAGAACTTTTGACTACTTTTTTTTGACATTCTCCTGTACGAATCGTGCGACATTGCAAAGTCCGTTTGTTTCGCTCCGAATGGTCTTTACCGATAATTCGACGGTTATCCTTTGATCCGAATGACGTCGATCGAAAGGCACATTTGTCATGTGACGGAAGGTGTTTTTCGCAGCATCCGAGAACTTTGGGTGATTCCATCACGCGCAGATACGTCCCTTTCTTCGTAGAATTAACACCGCGTTGCCTCTGTTCACTGTTCGTCGTTTCATTGTTATTTCTTTTCTCGTTTTATCTGCAGAATGTTCGGCAGTATGAAAAGATGCGCCAGATGTCAGGCGGCGATTCTAGCTTCCGAGCTCGTGATGCGAGCTCGGGAGCTCGTCTTCCACGTAAGATGTTTCTCGTGCGCCGCGTGCGCCGTGCCTCTCACCAAAGGCGATCATTTCGGCATGAGGGACGCCGCTGTACTCTGCAGATTGCATTACGAGATGGGCGCCGAGCTTCATCCCTCGCAGAGCCCCCCGGTGCCCGTTTATCCACCCGGACCTCAGCATTATCCCGGTCAACCTTTTCCCTCCCCCGAATTCCTGCATCATCATCCCCACGGTCCAGTTCAGCATCCCTCCGTACCGTCTCATCCGCATCACTCGATGCATCCCCAGCATCCTCATCAACTCACCCACGCCAGTCCCGTACCCCTTCAACCCTCGACGCCGTCCGGTCCCGATGGTGGATCGCCGCCCAAGGTCCCGTACTTCAACGGTGGCGCCGCCAACAACGCCGTACCACCGCCCAGACAAAAAGGACGACCGAGGAAGAGGAAACCCAAAGATCTCGAAGCAATGACCGCTAGTCTCGGTAAGTCCACTGTATTTCCCTCTTTTTCTCGCAAAAGTGTCTTTGCCAGCCATGGAATCTGCGAAAACTTGGATAACTCGCAATCTTCCGTCTGCTTTTCTCGTTAAGGTAGTTCTATCGTTAGATTCAAATCGAGAAATTGTTTTGCAGTTTTTCTCACATACAAAATGGTTCGCGGGCTTCAGTTAAATAAGAAAAGTTGTTGCAAATCGACTAAAGAACAGCATACTCCAAATTCACGGTCATCCCAGGTGATATGTGCTTGCTCTATAATTACAAAAATTGCGAAAAAAAATTTCTTAAGATTTTTTTGGAAAACTCGAGAAATCTTCTTTGATGTTGCATAAAAATGTATGCAAAGTTTTAGAAGGCTTCACCACGTAGAAGCCAAGATATTCATTGATGAAAATGCAACTTTTAACACGCGCTCTTACGAGAGACTACCGAAAATTGTCATTTTTACCAATAAATATCTCAACTTCCACGTGGTAAAACCTTCCAAAATTTATTACACACGTATATATGACATCAAAGAATACGTATTCAAATTTTCAACAAAATCTTAAGAAAACGATAAAACGATAGAACTACCTTAAAGCGCGGATTTTGGTTTGACCGTAACTGCTTTTTTAAATGCCGCGCATTTCTCGTATTTCGCACGAATGGTCTTTGCAGCGGTAATATCGATAACGATTCAACATTCATCGTCGTTGCAACGACGATCGAAAAAGTTTAAGACTGCGACGAAAATACGAAAATTATCCGCCCCGTTGCGACACGAGGCAGACCGTGAATCTTCTCCGCGTACAATCGCGGACAAGTCTGTGTGTGTGTGTGTGTGTGTGTGTGTGTTGCATGCCACGGAGATCGGGGCATGAAACTAGACGACGTCGCGCGGTTTTTAAAGAGAGTTTCTCGTCGCGGTCCTTCTGGAAACGCGTATCGAGAACAGACACTTTGGCGCGACCCGTAAAATTGCCCGGTGTATTTCGAGCAAAGTACTCTGCTCGCCCTCTCTTTTCCGCTTCTTTTTCACGTCCTTCGTTCTCCTCAAGCGCGTGCCGCGAGACACCTCGAAGATGAGAGCAACGATGACGAGACTTCCGCAGGGGCGATCGTAAATATCCCTCGGAGTTTCCATGCCGCTGGATACATTTTTTTTCTCCCCGTTTTTCGAGTTATCCGGCGAGTTTTTGTCATGAAATTCATTCGAAAATCGGCGACTTTAGAATCGCTCGTTTTTTCGCTCGTGGGATTCGCGGATGACACATCGACCGTGAATCGCAGTCGTATCCGTTTGGGACACGACGAAGAACCCGCAATTACTCACGCAAACGGAATTTTTTCCAACCCGGAACGCCCGGCGTCCCTCGAAAACCGCGGCACACCGCGGAATAATCGATCGTCCGTTGACGTTTTGTTTCCCTGTGGCTTCTCCCATTCGATAAAACGTCGCTGGCGCGTTTCGAACGTGGATCCGATTTGTAAAGAGCAGCTTTTTTTCCCTCCTTTTCGTTCAACCCGTGCGATCTCGGCTCTGGAAGTAGGGGAAAGAGCGAGGATAAGGGAATGTGAGGTAGAAGTCTCCGAAGCGAGTTTGAACGAAAAAGAAAACAAGAGAGATATCCTCCGGCTTATTTTCCATGGTCCAGAGGGGCAGCGTGTATATCCTTCGGTCGCTGCTTCGAATCCTCTTGCAGCATCCTACCTAGGACTATCGGGACCTGAACTTGGTCACTCTTAACCATACACAGCAAAGACAAAAAGGAAAAGATCGAGAGGGGGGAGAGAGAGACGGAGAGAAAGTCCGAGAAAGATCCCAAGAGGAGTTCCATAGTCGATTCGCTTCTCACGAAGACTCCTCTCACTCTCTGCCACGGCGCGAGAGGATCGCAGCCGATCGCAATCGCGTTGTGGTACAAGAGGAGAGAACCCCACAGGACCATTCGCAACAGAGTCAGGAGGGTACATTATACACACACACACACACACATCTATACGTAACACACATTTTAAAGCGTGCTGCTGAAGATTTTATACGTTAGAGAGGAGCAGACCCTCTCTCGCGTCTCGTAGTTCTCTGCGGGGACACAACGAGCAGAACGAGGCGAAAACCGGCGAACGTATGCGCGACCAGGAGACGAGGAATAAGAGTCCACCGATCGCGTCTCCTCATGGGATTATATTTTATCGAGGGCTTCTTTCCCCTCGCATCACCAACTTTATAAAACGTTGTATCAACGCTCGCGACATTCTTGGCAACATAGTTTCGAGATGGCACACTCGTTATTCGCGTTACAGATCCGGAGCAGTGATCTTCGTGTTTCCTTTTGGTTCCTCGGTTGTACAGTTTTCTTACGGTCCTTTTTCATCCCCGCAATGATCTCAGATTCGTTCCTCCTCCTCCTCCTCCTCCTCCGTGTGTGTATACTCGTGGCCTACTCTCGTAGTGTCCTTCGTACATACGCAGCCTCCGCGAGACTCTCCCTCGCGCGGTTCGGCTTTTCCACTCTGCAACTTCGCCACTGACCCATCCGGTGATTTATGGAGAAACGAGCGTGGGCGTTTGCCGTTTGCCACCGGAGCCTGATAAGAATTTGTCCTACCGACATAAATCCCGCGCGGAGTAAGGAAAAGTGCAACAAAGCGTTCGCGGTTTCTCTCCACCATCCGACAGACCCCGCGAGAAAGAAACTCAAGGGGGGGAAGATGACGATAAAAAAAACTCAAAGTGAGTTTAGAGATAAGGAGGGGAATGCGTGGGCGTGGCGAAATATCGCAGTTTTTAGCAGTACGAGATCGTGTCTTTTCCCCCCTTCTTTCCCCCTTCGATTCTCGATGCTGCAATAATGGATTCGGAATCTTCGAGGTCGTTCGTTGAGTTTCTTTGAAAAACCGTGGGAAAAAATCGACTTTCGAGTCGAAAATCTCCGAGACCTTTTTTGCGTTTTCCTCACGCTGGTCGGTGAAACTCGCCGGTTGAAATATACGCGGTGTTTTCTCCTCCGATACCGCCGCGGTCGCGAAAAGTCGCGTCTCGGCGCCAAAAGCGAATCGCTCGCTTTCGATGTGTGAAATCCGTTGGTAAATCCGTGCGCGCGTGTTTCCCGCGCATTGATCCCTCGACGGTCTCGAGCTTGATGAACTCGCGGGAGAAATCCCGATTTGGAGAGACTGCGAATAGAGGCTCGTGCGAATTCGATGCTCGTACACGTACCCGATAATGGTGACGATCGATCGCGTCAACGATCCATGTTTTCTGTACACGTAATATCGCGCACGGTCCGTAGGAAACGAGAGACACGTATCGACGTTTCAGAAGCCTCCGAGTCCGAGAAAACGTACCAGTTCGGCGATTGCTTTTATACGGACTCGAGAAGATCCATTACGGGATTGGTTTATTCTCTGGGAACGAAATAATCCTCGAGTTCACGTAATACAAGAGCAGTTTCGAAACTCTCGTATACGAACCGACGTAGGATCGAGCAGGATTTCACGCGACACGTAACTCCCTCGTTCGAATCGACGGAACGCGACGAAAAAACGTTTTTTTTTCGAATGATTTCTTAATTCCCACTTTCCAACTCCATTTCACTCTCCTTCGGTCGTAATTCGATATTCGCTAAAGTATCGGGCGACGATTCGAAAAGTTTCATCCCATTTTCGATGCTCTTCGACCCGCGAGACCGTTAGCTTTCGTTCGAATCTCCGATTCCTCTGGGGGAAACAAAAAAAAACGTTGCGTTTGGACCAAGTTTTTCCTCAGTCGGGGGAAGATACTTTGTCCATCGGAGCACCGAATCGTCGTTGAATTTTCGTGGTAATTGTCGCGAAAGGATATCCCCGCTGGACCTGTTGATCTTCCTCTTGGGTCCCCTTAAGGTAGTTCTATCGTTAGATTCAAATCGAGAAATTGTTTTGCAGTTTTTCTCACATACAAAATGGTTCGCGGGCTTCAGTTAAATAAGAAAAGTTGTTGCAAATCGACTAAAGAACAGCATACTCCAAATTCACGGTCATCCCAGGTGATATGTGCTTGCTCTATAATTACAAAAATTGCGAAAAAAATGTTCTTAAGATTTTTTTGGAAAACTCAAGAAATCTTCTTTGATGTTGCATAAAAATGTATGCAAAGTTTTAGAAGGCTTCACCACGTAGAAGCCAAGATATTCATTGATGAAAATGCAACTTTTAACAGGCGCTCTTACGAGAGACTACCGAAAATTGTGATTTTTACCAATAAATATCTCAACTTCCACGTGGTAAAACCTTCCAAAATTTATTACACACGTATATATGACATCAAAGAATACGTATTCAAATTTTCAACAAAATCTTAAGAAAACGATAAAACGATAGAACTACCTTAATTGTGTTCTTCGGCAATTCCTTCCCCTTCTTCGTACTTTGATATTCGCTCGAGGAAAAAGACATATATATGCATAAACATCGTTTTGCATAAACCAGCTATGAATTTCATTGAGTATCATTTCATGCTGAAGGACATTGTATCAACGGAGCACGTACATTGCACAAGCTGCTACAAACGTTTCTGTATTCATGCGCGCACGTACATATTTGTACGTACATAGATGCATGTCCGAGGGGGGAGTTTACCGGGTGGCTGTGCGAAGGTATCCGGTGTATTCGGTTCGATCGCTCGTCGACCAAAAGAGAAAGAGAGAAGGCTAGAGAAGTGTACAGGTAATTATGGCTTGAGCCGAAGCGAAGAACCGACGGAAGCGCGCTCGCGATTGCACCCTGCCGGCATATACTCGGACAGTCCTACGGACATCCCTCTGTGTTTATTCAATACGGTACATACATACACATACACGCAATTGCATGTACATACATACACACAATTGTCGAACCGCGGCTAGCTGTTTGATGCGTATCACAGCTCATTAGCTTCGCGAGAGCGCAAACGGCTAAATGAGAGAGAGAGGGAGAACGAAGCATCGATAGGAGCGTAAGGGAGAAAAATTCGCGTTTGCGAGTCGCTGTACCTATGAGAAAACGAAACATGACGGAGTTTATATCGAGTCGGAGTGATGGGATAATGGAGGGAGGAAAAAGACTACACGTACACGATCAATTACAACTCTATACGCGACTGATAATGGCGGTTACAACGGCTACTCTTTAGCGTCGAACATCCGAGTGGAAGCAGATGCTCTGATGATTCCTCGACGTGTGTCGTACGTACACGTCGCGAATTTCCAAAATTCTTCGTGAATCACATATTTATCCGCAACTAATGTCGATGAATAACGATTCTTGAAAAAAAAGGGAAAAAAAAACGTTTCGATTATTCATGACATTTTTTTGCTCGAGCAAAGTTCGTTCCCTCGAACTCCTCGACGAATCTTGGCGGCGTATATGTTGCCGTAATTGTGGTTCGATATTTTCATTGTTCCAGATCTAAACTCGGATTACATCGACATGCCGTTCGGCAGAGGTGGTCCTGGCACGCCGGGCATGCCGGGTTCCAACAGTCGAACGAAACGCATGAGAACGAGTTTCAAGCATCACCAATTGCGAACGATGAAAAGTTACTTCGCGATTAATCACAATCCCGACGCTAAAGATCTCAAACAATTGTCCCAGAAGACGGGATTACCAAAGAGGGTACTGCAGGTAAGAAAATTCGCAAATTTCTCTTATACAACCGCGATCCTCAGATTTTCTCTCGTCTCGGCGATCGATCGAGCTTTTTCAAAATTTTATGCGACAAAAGTTTATCCTGGCGAAAGAATCAGACGCGAGGGGAAAAAGAGGTCGAAAATGCAATTCATCTTTAGTGACTTTGGTCTTGTACATCCTCGTAAACTAGAACTTCAATGGAGACGAACCGTAAAGCACGCGCTTGGAAGATGGATCAACTCGTGACTCGTCTTTTTCTCTTTTTTTTTTCCTTTTTTTTTGTTGTAGAACGCGACCCTATAAAAATATTCACGGGTGAGACTTCCCTCGGCAAAGTTTCTTTTCTTTCTCTCTCTCTCTCTCTGCACTTGACGATATAGGCTCTCCCAATTAGTGGGTCCCAGAGAGTCGTCCGCTGTACGGGAACGAACGCGGCTGTGTGCTCTCGCTGGAGGGATCCGAATAACCGAATGCCGTAGGCATCATAGAATAAGAGAAGACACTCTTTTCACTCGTACATGTGCGATATTTCCGTCGACGCGAGAGAACACTCTCGTCGTCGTTCCGAAAATCGTCTCGGCTATCGCGATACAGACTAAAAAAGAGTACAAACGAAGGAAAGAGAGGAAGAGAGAGAGAGAGAGAGAGGAGGAAGTGCAGAAAGCATACTCAAAGTGCATCTTACGTTCATATATTTATCGATATATTTATACGTCGTCATTAGGGTAATTGGAAAAAAAACTCTGATTTCTCCTCATTTTTCGAAAAAAAATGGCGAAAAAGTCTTTGAAAAAATCTCGGGGGTAGCTTTAGGATTGGATAAAAGAGGGTAGGACAATCAATCGCAAAGAGTACAAACGAAGGAAAGAGAGGAAGAGAGAGAGAGAGAGAGGAGGAAGTGCAGAAAGCACACTCAAAGTGCATCTTACGTTCATATATTTATCGATATATTTATACGTCGTCATTAGGGTAATTGGAAAAAAAACTCTGATTTCTCCTCATTTTTCGAAAAAAAATGGCGAAAAAGTCTTTGAAAAAATCTCGGGGGTAGCTTTAGGATTGGATAAAAGAGGGTAGGACAATCAATCGCAAAGAGTACAAACGAAGGAAAGAGAAGAAGAGAGAGAGAGAGAGAGAGGAGGAAGTACAGAAAGCATACTCAAAGTGCATCTTACGTTCATATATTTATCGATATATTTATACGTCGTCATCAGGATGGTTGGAAAAAAAACTCTGATTTCTCCTCATTTTTCGAAAAAAAATGGCGAAAAAGTCTTTGAAAAAATCCTCGGGGGTAGCTTTAGGATAGGATAAAAGAGGGTAGGACAATCAATCGCAAAGAGTACAAACGAAGGAAAGAGAGGAAGAGAGAGAGAGAGAGAGAGGAGGAAGTGCAGAAAGCATACTCAAAGTGCATCTTACGTTCATATATTTATCGATATATTTATACGTCGTCATTAGGGTAATTGGAAAAAAAACTCTGATTTCTCCTCATTTTTCGAAAAAAAATGGCGAAAAATCTTTGAAAAAATCCTCGGGGGTAGCTTTAGGATAGGATAAAAGAGGGTAGGACAATCGCTCGATGATAAACTTTTTGAGTTTCGTGGATGATTTGATCGGCTGTTTAGTTCGGGAATCGAGAAGAAACATTTTCGGAGATGAATATATTTTCAGGTTTTTTTTTTAACCATCCTAGAACACATACATCCTCGTGGTCTCGTAATTTTCCTACTTTTCGTTGCTGCTCCGCGTTACTTCGGCAACCTGACCGTCGAGTCAAAAACTGTACGACGAAACTGTACGAACCCTACACGAGATTTGCGAAAAAGCTCGCAACAAACGCCACAGAGTTGGCTCATGACGAGCGGACCTCGTTAAAACGAGGCGAATAAAGAGAACGAGATGCGCTTCAGCCTCAACCTCTCGAGAACCGAGAATTCCCACAGATTTTCCGTATTCCCGCTTTATGTACCACCGCAGCCAGCCTCCGCACGGTGGTACAGCTCGCGTTTCATTTTTATTCGATACAGCATCCTCATCCTTGATTAGTACACGAACGCTGATGCATCTTTTTCCGCAGTGACATCCTCAGACCTCTCCCGTTTTTTTATTCCTTTGGCGATCTCACCGGCATTGAAAATTCCCACATTTTCCCGAGAGGGTTTTCTCTGGTCTCCAGAGAGAAAAAAAGAACTCACCTTCGCGTCTGAAAGAACGGGCAACTTTTTATTTCCTGCTCTAATGAGAAAGCCTACAAAAAACTCTCCTCCGGCGGAAGAAAGTGCACCGGTCCAGAAGTCACTGCAATCATCGCGAACGATACAAAATATATTTCTCCGAGATAAAAACACCGGATTACTTGTGTTTCCGTCGGATTTTCCGCGGCATTTTGCCATTTCTTTATCGATCGTTTGACCGGCGTAGTCTCGCGGCGGGGCAATATGGCGGAGCGCGAGGATTTATCGCGGAGATGGTTTTTTTTTTCAGCCAATGAACGTCGCGATTGTTGTAAATAAATTGTGTTTTATCTCGCGCGTATGGGAAATAAACTTTGTGCGTGTATCGCACGTGGTAGCGCCCCGGCGTTCAGTTATCTGTCGAGAGATAAAAACAGGCGAACGCGAGAGAGGAAAGCCGCCATCTTTTCCACTTCCTTCCGCGCGCGCGATCCTTGAAAGCCGCGCATACGCGAGCGAGAAGTTTCTTTTTTTTTTTTTAAATACATTTACAAAGGCAAATACATGTGTTTTTCATTATTCGAATTTGATATCGCGAGTCGACGCGATGCTGTGCCTCTCAGTCTCGCCAATCTCCTTCCGAGCCGTTCTAACAAGTTCCCTATCAAAGCTTTTTCAGCTTCCACACACAGATATCTCGCGCTACACACTCGGTGTTGTAACTTGACGCAGCTTTTTTATTCCCCGGCGTAGAAATTATTATCGACGCAATAAAACCTCGCGTTTATACTCCACCAAAATGATGACTCCTATTTGAGGCAGTAACCAAAGGGCACGTACCCTCTCATCGAAATAAAACCTCGTTTTTCGATACGATATTGCCGAGATAACGAAGGTAACGCTTGGGAAATTCCAAAACGTGTCGTCGGACGGTTGAAATAAAAGAATTCCGTTTGAAATCGAGATATTTGATTCGCAAGACGTTTGAAATACGCGATTGAGTATTTCTCCTCTATGGCGGATGAAACGTTCAATTTTGGACGTTGAAAAAATGAAATATACGATGCTGCAGCCAGCAGACGCCGAGTAATCGCAATTCCGGTTCTCTACCGCAGTCTCTTTCGCCTCTTTTGCGAATGCACGAAGAATGAGTATTTCATTACGCCTCGTTGGAGGGCTCTTGTCATATTTATTTTCAAGCTTTCATCTCGAGGGTCGCGAACGATCTTTCTGTACACGAGATTTTATGCATACAGGCTGATTCACGTTGATCATCGATCCAAGAAGCTGCAGTTATCTCGCGATTTTCGACGAGACCCTTTGGTGGGTCGCTTTTTTTGTCAAACAGTCTTAAAATGAAAAAAAAACCAAAATTCCAACATTCTGAGCTGATCGATGCCGGAAAATTGCAAGTTTTTCCCTGAATTTTTGCCAATTCATCGGTATTCCAAATTTTCCACGACAGATCGCCGATACCGCGTTCGAACGTCACCATATTTGTGAATCATCCGGTACAAGACTCGCGTGCACTACGAGGGTACATTCTTGTCCTCCGAAGGGGCGAGAGAAGTGCCAGAGAGGGTTGACCGAGAAAAGATGGGAAATAACGCGGGGTGAAGAGAAAAAAAAACAAATTGGAGGAAGAGAGAAGAGATGAGAAGAGAAGACATGTAGGAAGCTCGAGGGAGAAAGAGAGAGAGAGAGCTTGAGGATTCGCGCGCGAATGTATACGTAAGGGTGAATCGGAAGGGATTTTAAGAGGGGATTTTCGAGGTGGGAGTGTCTGTCAGGTCTACGAGGATATGTTGAAAAGGGAGGAAAGAAAAAAAGAAGAGAAGCGAGTGAAAAATGGGCGGCAAAAGTGACTGAGAGAGAGAGATACATTGTGCAAGAACGGAAACGGGGTAGGAGAGAAAGAAACGGAAAAATACGCTAAAAGAAACGAGAGAGGACCACCAGCTATTGTATTCGGCAGAGCCAAGGGGTCTTGAGCTACCGCCATCTTGGTTGATATTGATCGCAGAGACGCGCGAATACTCGCCTCACCTATACCTTAAACCACCTATATCTATATATATATCTATATATATGTACATTATACATCGTATATATACCAGTGGCAGCCACAACGAGGGAGTCTTTCACCTTCTCCATTCTGGCTTTCTGCGTTTTACCTTCTTTCTCTCTTTATACACAGAGTCCTTACACACAGAGAAACACACAAAAAGACACGTTATATATCTGTATAGAATCACCATCGTGACCGCCCCCATTGGTTCAACTCGTTCTCTCTCTCTCTCTCTCTCTCTCTTTCTCTCGGTTCGTTCATTTGTTCGTCCATTTCTCGGCGTCCATCTGCTCGCGTACCCTCGTTTTTCCTTCGCGGTTATTCTCTCGGATAAGGATACGCACACATGCAGGATACGCGTCTGAAAGCAGCCGCGATATCGCGGTGAAAATGGCGACTCTCGTTTTCGTATTTTTCTCAAGTTACGACGAACGTCAAGATTCATCCCGAAGCGGGTGATTGTCAGAAAATGTTAAATTTCGCACGGAAACTTTGACAAGGTTCGAACGATAGCAGCATCGAAATCGCGCGGAGCAGACCGGATGTTGATACCATTTATCTCATCGCGGTTTATGTAATGTCATTTGTCGGTAAAACAGCAGAGAGAAACGGTTTTTTTTTGCTCCTCAAGCTCTTCCGAAGGTCGAACGGAAAAGATTTATCCGAACGTCGACGAGAGTCATCGTCGTACTCGCCGTTTGACTGAGAAAAGATCACGATGTTTTTGCGCTTTTGAAAAATCCGTCAAAAACCAAAACTTCCCCTGACCAGCACCGAATTTTACCCAACTTTCGAAAATTTAGCAACAAATTTGTAACCAACTGTGCCAACTTTTTATGTTCACCGGAAAAAATGCACAAATTTGTCGTTTCCGTTGCTTCCTTCGACCCCTTCGGAATTGTAAAAAAAAAATAAAAACGAAAACATCGTTACTCGCGTGTGTTTCAGGTGTGGTTCCAGAACGCTCGCGCAAAATGGCGGCGTATGGTGCTGAAGCAGGAGGGAAAGTCCGACAAGTGCGGCAGCGTCGATGGCGGTTCGATCGGTGACCTTGAGCTTTACGGTAACAGCGCCGGAAGCGGTGGACCACCGATGAGTCCACCCTTCATGCTCGGCGGGCCTCACAGTCCCGCCTCGCTCGCGTCCTTAGATTGCGCGTGATGGGAGCGATATTCTTCTTAAGCGCGGCAACGAACGAACACGAAAAGAAGAATATCGTAAAAATAACAAAAAAAACAAAAAAGATCTACCAATTTTGGGGAGAAACCGCGAGAAAGGGCGAAAGGGGACCGGAAACGCGGCCGGTCTCTCGAAAATCCCGTCACTTCCGCCCTGCGAGTTTTCCTCGACGCGCGAACATGGCGAATCGGGAAAACGAGAGGTGAAAGTGAAAACGAGGAAACGAAAAAAAAAAAAAAAAATACGAGAAAAGCGTTTCGTCCGAAACTCGTACGACTCGATGTCCCGTTTGTTTCTTTGTCGCTCTTTTACTTCCTCTTCGTCTATGGCGATGTACGTTTGACGACTCTCGATTCGATAAAAAAAAGTCCGATCGATCGAGACGGGAAGTCCAACCGAAGAATATCGAGTTTTCACGAATCGCGTGAAAACTCGATGTTGTTGTAAATTGATCGGTAAATCCGTGGGCATTCTGTATCTCGAGACAATTCACGTTCCGACGTTTTTTTTTTTTTTTTTTTCTCAAAAATCTCGTAAATATACATGAATTTGACGAATCGCGAGAGATCGTTATGGCGCGAGAAGATCGAAGGCGTACGAATCCTGTCGGCGAATTTTTCGACTTCGGTGTCGATCGCCGGCGGCTGGGAGACTCTTCGAAAAATCGTAACGCGGATTTTTCAACGTCGTCGATACTCGCTTTTTGTCACTTTTACGAATATTTATGGAGAAAAAAGAACCGCGAGTGAGAATGAGAAAATCGGCATCACACTGTACTATAAATATAAATATAAATAAATAGATAAATATAAATACGCGTATATGAAGCAAATAGTTGGATTTCCATAGAGATAACGAAAAAAATATGCATATATATTTATTGTAGAAGAAAATAACGACGTTTTCTCGAATTTTTCAAGCCTGCCTCGAGTGGCCGGAGACTTATTTTATTTTTTTCTTTTTCCTTTGTTTTCCCGTTGTTTTCGTCAACATTCGAATCGAGAGAAAGAAAAGAAAATTCGCTAAAGGCTATGGACCGTCTGCTGGAACAAACGTACGCGTGTGTGAACGACGAATATTTATTGTATTGTTAATGGTGAGTACGTGCGTGTGAGAATTGAACGCGAGGAGAGACGAGCGAAAAAAAAGTGGGTAAATACAAATTATGAAACGAAAAAAAAATACGTTCACCGTATTTTTTTTCTTTTTCGATCGAAAACGACTCGAGAAATCGAATAAAAAAAGAACGATTTTCGCAGTTTGCCAATTTTTCAATCAAGATGAAAAAAAAAAATTCATTTTTCTCTCCATCGATACGAAATTTTCGATCATTTTCCCTGGAAAAGTATACCGCGAAGCTCGCTTCTCCCATTTTCCAAGGGGAAATGATGACAAAAAAAAAATCACACTTTTTCGCTCATATTTTTCGAAATCGCGCTTCTTCGTCCTTCATTTTTCATCGATCGTGTACGATAAATATTTATTACATGTATTTTTAGGCGTGCTTCGAAAAATCGAAAATTCGAAGATAAACGCGACAAAAAGGGGAGGAGAAACGCGCGTCCCTTTTTCCCCTTTCCCTCGCTGTAATTACAGCGTCGAAGCAGTAAAAACGCGCTTTAAGGTAGTTCTATCGTTAGATTCAAATCGAGAAATTGTTTTGCAGTTTTTCTCACATACAAAATGGTTCGCGGGCTTCGGTTAAATAAGAAAAGTTGTTGCAAATCGACTAAAGAACAGCATACTCCAAATTCACGGTCATCCCAGGTGATATGTGCTTGCTCTATAATTACAAAAATTGCGAAAAAAATTTTCTTAAGATTTTTTTGGAAAACTCGAGAAATCTTCTTTGATGTTGCATAAAAATGTATGCAAAGTTTTAGAAGGCTTCACCGCGTAGAAGCCAAGATATTCATTGATGAAAATGCAACTTTTAACACGCGCTCTTACGAGAGACTACCGAAAATTGTGATTTTTACCAATAAATATCTCAACTTCCACGTGGTAAAACCTTCCAAAATTTATTACACACGTATATATGACATCAAAGAATACGTATTCAAATTTTCAACAAAATCTTAAGAAAACGATAAAACGATAGAACTACCTTAATTCGGATCACAGTCACTCGCGACTCAACGAGAATGGACGCGCGGTACTTCACCGCGTATAGTACCTATATACATACACATATGTATATATATTATATATACACATATATATACACGAAAAACGAAAAAAAAAAAAAAACATCTGTACATAAAAGAAATACGTTCCTCGAATTTGTTGATAACATTTTTTAAAAAATGTACACACGCTCACGTATATTTAAAAAAACAACAACAATACACCGCTAGGATTTTAGGGACGAAAGTAATTATTGCATTAGGTAGCGGTCGTTGTAGTAAAAACAAAAATGGGTAATAATGATTGATATTATTATTATTACTGCCGTAAAACTATTAATGTGTAATAACGGAACGAAACGATTGTCTAATTTTACAAGATGACTTTTTGCATTGAATATATTTTGACAATATTCGCTCTCGATATTTCTTTTTCTCTGAACCCTCGTGTCCCAATGTTTTTTCCTTCAAACTTTCTAGTTATGAACCAAAAAAAAATGAACAATCGTCAAGATCGTTCGGACGAGAAAATTTGTCAAAAATTCGACTCGTAAAAAAATTCAAAAATTGCCGACGATTTTGAATGGAAAAATCGTCGATAATTCGGACTTCCGGTTGCTCGTGGCGTTGAGAGGCTCTTGACGAAAAGGCAACCCTTTGTTTTTTTTGTTTTTTTTTGCTTTTCCCGCGATTTTTCCTCATAATTATTGCGCGAAAAGCCCAGCAAAAACATTCGATCGATATTTCTTTTTCTCTGAACCCTCGTGTCCCAATCTTTTTTCCTTCAAACTTTCTCATTATGAACCAAAAAAAAATGAACAATCGTCAAGCTCGTTCGGACGAGAAAATTTGTCAAAAATTCGACTGGTAAAAAAATGAAAAAATTGCCGACGATTTTGAATGGAAAAATCGTCGATAATTCGGACTTCCGGTTGCTCGTGGCGTCGAGAGGCTCTTGACGAAAGGGCAACCCTTTGTTTTTTTTGTTTTTTTTTTTGCTT
Organism: Heteropelma amictum; assembly: GCA_959613375.1. Lineage (NCBI taxonomy): Eukaryota > Metazoa > Arthropoda > Insecta > Hymenoptera > Ichneumonidae > Heteropelma > Heteropelma amictum. The sequence goes on from OY390724.1 coordinate 14,171,299, forward strand.
TTTCCGCGATTTTTCCTCATAATTATTGCGAGAAAAGCCCAAAAACATTCGAGCCCTCGAACGAGCTGCCGTCGTCGTTGAAAATTGTGAAAAAAAAAAATATAATGAAAAACGTGCACAGAGCCAAAATATGCGACGGCACGCGAGCGCTCGTCCAGCAAAGATCTTTAGCGGCGAGAGGCGGACAGCGCGTGTCGGACGCATCGTTGGAGAATGTTTCGACGCGGATTCTTGGATAATGTACCAAAGCTTCATAGCTCAGCATCTTCACGTACGTCCAACATAAACGCACATAAACACACGCGGATGAATCCATATATGGGGAATTCCACGTCAATTTGACCAACGGTCATCGTCATTTTTTATTTCGACACAAACAACGAGATGATTCTTTCGAAATATCAATTTCGTTCCATCGATGCTCCAGTACGAAAAAAAAAAACGAAAAATTTGCATCCTTTTTTAATACCGAAAATGCATCCCCCTTGTTTATTCACCGACAATTTGTCTTTTGGCGAAGAAAAATGTGAAGGAATGGCCGAAAAAAAAAGAGAAATCGAGAGAGACGTCATTCAGGCGCGAAAGATCGCGTCTCCGAGCTACCAGGAGCGAGATGCGAGAATTCACAGCCTCGTCGAATTGACGCGAAATTCCCCATACACTTGTATAGATAGATTTTGTACTCGTAAAGCGATACACGTACTTGCGATATTTATGTTGAACAATTTGCTTTCGCTACGGTCGTTTGGTCGATAGACAAGGAGGGGGGGGGGGAGGAATCGTCGTACATGAGCACTTTGAGCATCATTGAAGGAAGAGAGAGAGAGAGAGAGAGAGAGACAACGAGCGAGATGCTCATAAGATGCTTTCCACGTAACGTGTTTCCCACGAACGAACCTTGTTCAATTCCAACGATCTTAATTAGCCACCGTGCATTTGTTGCATCGCCGCCAAAGTAGCTGTTAAGGGAAGTCTCCATGAATGGGAGAGGATCTTTAGATTCCTCGCTGATGCGAAAGGAGCCACCGGCTCACGTACTTGTACCGCGCACTGTACTGTAATACGAGCAGTACGATCTTACACGCACATGAACGCACACGCGCTCATGTATGTGTATATATAAAGGCGTGCGACAAGATTTACACCACGCCTACTCCGCGACCGTCCAAGATCGACAGGACGAGCTTAAGGACGATGTGCTTCGCGCGAATTCAATGGTAACTGAAAATTCCAGCTTCCGCGCTCGGAATTTTACGCTGGCATAAAAAGAACACGCCACAGAAATACTCCTCGCACTTATTTGCGGATTCAACCTCGAATTATCGAGAAAAAAATGAGCAAAATGTGCGTTTTTGACACGATCCTGTAGTCGCGGGGCTTTGTATTTTTTTAAAACAGGCTTCTCCAACTGAAAATTCCAGCTTCCGCGCTCGGAATTTTACGCTGGCGTAAAAAGAACACGCCACAGAAATACTCCTCGCACTTATTTGCGGATTCAACCTCGAATTATCGAGAAAAAAATGAGCAAAATGTGCGTTTTTGACACGATCCTGTAGTCGCGGGGCTTTGTATTTTTTTAAAACAGGCTTCTCCAACTGAAAATTCCAGCTTCCGCGCTCGGAATTTTACGCTGGCATAAAAAGAACACGCCACAGAAATACTACTCGCACTTATTTGCGGATTCAACCTCGAATTATCGAGAAAAAAATGAGCAAAATGTGCGTTTTTGACACGATCCTGTAGTCGCGGGGCTTTGTATTTTTTTAAAACAGGCTTCTCCAACTGAAAATTCCAGCTTCCGCGCTCGGAATTTTACGCTGGCGTAAAAAGAACACGCCACAGAAATACTCCTCGCACTTATTTGCAGATTCAACCTCGAATTATCGAGAAAAAAATTAGCAAAATGTGCGTTTTTGACACGATCCTGTAGTCGCGGGGCTTTGTATTTTTTTAAAACAGGCTTCTCCAACTGAAAATTCCAGCTTCCGCGCTCGGAATTTTACGCTGGCGTAAAAAGAACACGCCACAGAAATACTACTCGCACTTATTTGCGGATTCAACCTCGAATTATCGAGAAAAAAATGAGCAAAATGTGCGTTTTTGACACGATCCTGTAGTCGCGGGGCTTTGTATTTTTTTAAAACAGGCTTCTCCAACTGAAAATTCCAGCTTCCGCGCTCGGAATTTTACGCTGGCGTAAAAAGAACACGCCACAGAAATACTCCTCGCACTTATTTGCAGATTCAACCTCGAATTATCGAGAAAAAAATTAGCAAAATGTGCGTTTTTGACACGATCCTGTAGTCGCGGGGCTTTGTATTTTTTTAAAACAGGCTTCTCCAACTGAAAATTCCAGCTTCCGCGCTCGGAATTTTACGCTGGCGTAAAAAGAACACGCCACAGAAATACTCCTCGCACTTATTTGCAGATTCAACCTCGAATTATCGAGAAAAAAATTAGCAAAATGTGCGTTTTTTGACACGATCCTGTAGTCGCGGGGCTTTGTATTTTTTTAAAACAGGCTTCTCCAACTGAAAATTCCAGCTTCCGCGCTCGGAATTTTACGCTGGCGTAAAAAGAACACGCCACAGAAATACTCCTCGCACTTATTTGCAGATTCAACCTCGAATTATCGAGAAAAAAATGAGCAAAATGTGCGTTTTTGACACGATCCTGTAGTCGCGGGGCTTCGTATTTTTTTAAAACAGGCTTCTTCAACTTTGAGAAACCAAAATTTGCGATGAAAGATTTTCCATCTCGCGATTTTGTACGGCACGAGGATGCTGGATGTATATTTTTCGTCTCAAATTCTCGATAATCGTCGAATAGTTTGAGCGAATGAGATACGCGTGATTTTAAGGAAGAAAAATCGATCGCTTCTCATTTTGTCTGGACCGATCGGAGGAGCAACATAAGTTTGGTTGTTTTTATATTGAGTCACGAGCAACGCGTGTAAAATGGGCAAGGATAATTGCGACATAAATTGCGCAATTGCGTGAGGTAATCGAGAACGAGCTTTATCGGATGTATCGATTACAATGGAGAACATGATTTGAAAAAAAAAAAACGTTTCGCCTCTCTTCAACGGACGCATTGTGTATGACGATGCGTACGCTCTTACGTACATTCAGGATTATTGGATAATAACAGGGTTGAAGGAAAAAAGGAAAATGACTTTTTCTTTAATGGTTCCATTCTCTTTTGCTCGTTGTCTCACGACGGGTTCTACCGCAAAGCGGGAGTGGGGGAAACCGATAGATCGATGTGATAAGATTATAGCGTTTTGTTTTACGGACAATACCTTTTCCAGTCACGTGTACATATAATTATTCGAGTAGCTATTACGAAGAGTTTATTGCAAAGTTTTGCCTCTTGCCTAATTGGTTAATTATTGGAATGAAGTCATTAACGTCGGGTTTGATGATAAATAACGAGGATTCGTACGTACACTCATTATTAGTGCATATAAATCGATTAACGCGCGAAATACACGGTGAAATCTCGAGGTCCGAGAATGAAACTTGAAATTATGATGCATCTAACGAAATTGAGTCGCGAGACGATTATGTCGTTCCCTTTCGCTCATCCGTTTTGGAGCGCGCGTGTGTATGATATAAAATCGAAAGTGCGATCGGTTTCATCGATCGGGACTCGACTCTTTGTCGCATCGTTCGCGAGATCGAGTGTCGTTGATTTTTTTCTTTTTCCTCCCCTTCGTTTTCTTTCTCTTTTTGCTTTTTTCTCGTCTCTTTTGAGACCGCGATATGACGATACACCGTGGTCGGAGTCAGACATCGATCATCGCTGCTATCGACAGGACGAGATCCACGAGGACTCGGAAAATAAGAAAAAAGAAACGAGCTTTGCCCATCATTCGGAAAGATCTCTGACAAAGTTGACGATCTGCTCCGTCGACGTCGTCGCTCGCTTCTCGTCCAGCGTGTCTTTGCGTCGCCTGTGTGCGTTATTTATTTATTTTTACTCTCTATACCGTTTTTTTTCTCAGGGTGTCCCCGTATCACGCCTCATCGATTTTCAGAATGAACGATCGTCTTATTGGAACGGAACGGTCCTTCCTCTTCGTCGCGATAACGCCTCTCTCTCTCCTTATACAGCACTCGTCATCTTCATCGATATATATTCGTGGACAGAATCGGGAACAACGTTTAACACGTCAAAACCATCGCTCTTCATTCTGTTTCGTGCGTCTCTTCGATCTCTTTTTTTCTCTATTTTTGAATCGCATTCGTGATGAAGCTGTCGAAAGTCTACGACATTATGCTTTATACGAGACTTCACGATTCAACTCCGACGTTGTACAATTTTATAACGCGGGCTCGCGGCGAAGAGAATTTGTTTCTCGATTATCCCGATGAGCTTCATAGAGAAGCGGAGATTAAAAATAGAGGGGAAAAATTGAAGCTCCGAAAGGTCTGATTATCGAGCCTCGGTTCGTTGGGTTGACATTTTTTTCTTGCAAATCGTCTCTGGAACAACCCTTCTTGGATCTTGGCGAAAAATGAATTTAAGGTAGTTCTATCGTTTTATCGTTTTCTTAAGATTTTGTTGAAAATTTGAATACGTATTCTTTGATGTCATATATACGTGTGTAATAAATTTTGGAAGGTTTTACCACGTGGAAGTTGAGATATTTATTGGTAAAAATCACAATTTTCGGTAGTCTCTCGTAAGAGCGCGTGTTAAAAGTTGCATTTTCATCAATGAATATCTTGGCTTCTACGTGGTGAAGCCTTCTAAAACTTTGCATACATTTTTATGCAACATCAAAGAAGATTTCTTGAGTTTTCCAAAAAAATCTTAAGAACATTTTTTTCGCAATTTTTGTAATTATAGAGCAAGCACATATCACCTGGGATGACCGTGAATTTGGAGTATGCTGTTCTTTAGTCGATTTGCAACAACTTTTCTTATTTAACTGAAGCCCGCGAACCATTTTGTACGTGAGAAAAACTGCAAAACAATTTCTCGATTTGAATCTAACGATAGAACTACCTTAACGCGACGATGTAAACGAGGCGTTGAGAGAGGAAGTTGAAATCGTCGGAAAGAGGGAATTAAAGCTTTTCCCCCGGACTTTTCTTCGACTTGCCGTACAAGCGACGCGTGTTCCCGTCGATGCGGTTAAAAGCTCCCTTCATGACGTCCCGTTCAAAGCTACGCACGCCCGGATGCCTCTCGACAATGCCAGCGTGCATAAACGACCCACACTTTCCTCTCATCTCTCCGCACAGATTTTCAGCGGACTTCAAGGCGATATACCGCGCGATTTATCCAAAAGCGTCTAGCGAGTTCTCGGGATATTTCGTTGAATCGAAGAATCAAAAGGTCTCAAAGCTCGGAGAGGGTCTGCCGCGCGGCGACGGAACGTGCGGGCTGCAACGAGAGGAGAGGCCTCGAAAAGAAATGCACCGGTGCAACAAACAGCTGGGGAGAAACAGGATAGCGTAAAACTGGCTCCTTCTCTCTCTCTCTCTCTGTCGTTTTCTCAGTTTCTTTCTTTCTATCGTCAGACGAATTCTCTCTCCCTTTTCCTCTTCCTCCATGCTTCCTCTTTCTCCCGTCTTCCTCTCCACCCTGTAGGCCCAACTTTTCGTGTACGCGCGAAAAGGCAGTGTGGCCAGAAGCGAGTGACAAACAACCGTGGATTCCACGGAATCGCGATGTATAAGTATAAGCTCCGTCTCTCCGCGTCTTACTCTCTCGCAAACTCCGGGCTAATTAGCGGTTCACGCGGTACTTCTCGCGGCGTTTCTCTCTGTGTCGCCGCGGCGAGCCAGCAGGGCGCGCGCGTGCGATAAAAAGCAAAAAGAGAAGAAAATGAAAGAAAAAAAAAAAGAAGAGGATGATCGCAAGATGCCGCGACCGGGTGGCTCTCGCGTGTGCAGTCCACGACCAAGGGGTTGCGTATGCGGAATCGCAACGGTACGATAGAAGAAACGCAGCAAGGGAGAGAGAGAATTGTCTCCGGTGGAAGAAAGATGGCGTTTTTGTATTTGAATATACGGATGGGGGACAGTGAGCGATGTTGCACCTGCCGTCGCGAGTCACCTTAATAGCTAGCCTGGATGTCACGGGGTGTGCAAATCCGACGAAAATTGCGGCCCGAAACATTTTTTTCTCGCGACTTTATTGCACGAGTTTTCCCTCCAAGATGAAAACTTGCGCGAGCTCCACCGTGCCAATATTTGACACGTAACATTGACTTTTTAGTCTCCGCGCTCGGTATTAATAGCAACAACGATATTCGTCGTTGACCGGACGTTAATATCATTAATTATCGAGCATTGAATCGCACGATAACGGCAGGACGTTTATTTACATTTATTGTTAAGCTCCGCAGCATCCACGGTGCGTTAATCAGTGAAGAATCTGCCACCCAGGCCTGAAATTTTCTTTGAGATATTCGACGATTTGCTCGGTCGATTATCGCGTGAACGATACATCAGCTGGCGTACAAAAGAGCGTCGATCAAATTCGTTTTCGGAGCCAACGACAAAACCCTCATCCACAGGGAAGAAACCGGCGTGTAATCGTAACTCGTGAGTAATTAGCGTCGATGGTCCATGCTGAATGTGCGTCTCTCACACTTTTATCCCTCCGAGAGCAGAGATGCTGCGCATGGACCGTTTTCTTTTTTCATCTCCCCAGTCGTCGCTTCTTCTCTCTCGGTCTTCTTTTTCGCTCGTTCTTGCCTCGCGCTGTGGGCGTAAAGATTTTTGTTAGTTGATGTACCCAGCGCACCACCAAGTGTCGTATCTGCAAGCGATACGTGACCGCACGCACCACCGCGCGAAACTAACTCGGTAGGCGGACGTAAAAACAGGCCAAAAGGAAAGAAGAGGAGACACGGATCGTTGTTGTGCACTCACTTGCATATTTATCAAAACCCGGCCGTGCACGAGGCACAGCAAGAAATGAAGAAAACGTATGATATTGGCGTATGAAACAGGGGAGATGATTTTTTCAAACGAACGAATAAACTAATCCGCGAATAATTGCTTTTTTTTTCATTATCTAACGAGACTCTTTATTGCGGAACGATTTTTCTTCATTACCGATTAATCCTCGAAAATCTTTACGTTTCCAAGAATTTTGGCCTTTATTCAAACTCCCCACGATCGAATTTTTTACGTCACGTCTCGATAAACCGATTTTTTCCTCCGAGTCACGTGCGTCTAAACTCTGATGGTTTTATTTGATTTTTCATTAACAATTTACATAATTAAAGTTCACCGTTCCTCCGAACACCTGCGGAATCCATGTACGGTTCGTCAATATCTCGGCTAATCCATGTTTCACGCCAGTTTCTCCAGTTTTACGACGCACACCCAGTCATCGGAGGAGCAAAACGTATATACAGTCCCGTAGAAGGACGCGAACCGATTTATCGAGTTCTCCTGATGGGCTGAGATCTCACAGCTGCTGTATAACAACTTTCCGATACATGCATACATATAGTGCATACATATGTATATTTATCCATGTATATATGTATATATATATACAATATATATACATGAATATACATATATACTTCGAGTGATACGTAACAAATCGTCTGTGATGTGAGAGAGTGACGCAAGAATCGCTCGATGCCCACCAACGCTGCAGAAGTGCGATACTCTCGCATTTTATCGCCTCCGACGTCGACCTGATGATCGGCTAATTAATTAAAATTAATTATTATAGAGAATCGTTTATCGGTGGCGCTATACGCTCCGTTGGTGCCGGCTCGTTTTCCAATGGAACTCTACGATAATAATAACTATAATGATGTATTATATATGCTCGTATATGTTTTTCACATACACATATACACGCAAATAAACTTTGAGACCCGGCGTTGTACGGCATCTCGTCGCAACCGTCGCGTCGACGCGCGATAAGCTTTCACTAGAGATTCTTCATTGTCGGCTTCGCGTCGCCTACATGCATCTTCATTAAGATATTTATCTAATACAAAAGTCAGTGTCTGTTCTAATTTCACCGTTTTGTACTTTTCCTCTCTCTCTCTCTCTTTTTCCAAGCCTCAACAAAACTCGCAGTCATTTCTGATACTCGACCCGTGAACTTTTTCACACAAATGCGAAAAAAGCCAAACCCGAAAGCAGCAGAAATTCGCAGGCAAGGCGTTGAAAGGTACGTTTCTTTTTTTTCCTCTTCATCGCGTTAACCTATATAGGCGCAACGCTGTACCACAACGCGTGGAAGCTCGCAATGACTGGATCGTTACGAAATCTTCGCGAACGAAACTTCAAAGGTTTTCAGAGACGTCGTTTCTGCTCGTTGAGCGTTTTACCAAGGAGTGCAAATGACCATTCCAAGAGAGTAAGAGCACAAAACACACGAGGTTTCTTCTTTCGCTTTGTGGATGATGCTGCAGACCGTAGAGAATCTTTTGCTCTCTCGTGTGTGTGTGCGCGAGCGACGCTGCTCATCGCTGTTTTATGGACAAAAAATATGGATGGGTAACACACTCGAATGCATTCGGTGAGATACTGCAACCGATATAGTCGCTATCACGACTGCATTGCTCACTTATCCCGCTCGTATATTACGTCTACTATTTATATTTTCGTCCGAATAAGAAACGGTGATATACGTTGACTTTTTCATTGCGCTTGAGGGTATGTAAGATCGTGTCTCTTGTTGAGATATAAATTAATTCGCGAGTAAAATATAACTCCCTTCCTCGCGAGATTGTTTACACAGGATTAGTCCTGCGCTAGCGTGAATAATCCTGATTCAATTTGAATTCCAAGTATCGATTAATCCAGGTATTCTCGTATGTATACCTTTGGTTGAATAACCTACCTAAAACGAAAGTGCGTATTTTTTTCGATTTGAATATTATATATTCGACAATCTCCAATCAACGTGAAAACTTCAAAGGACCTTCTCACATGGAGGCAGATGTTACAATACCCTTTGCATTGAAGCTATAAACGACCAGACTCGTCAGGTGGATCAACGTGTATAGGGATGGATTTAGCCACCTGCGCGTCAACGAACGAGCACGAGCTCGGATTTTCTTCTATATACACGAGTGGACAATGATATATATCTATATATGCATGACACACACTTAAAAAAACTGGAATCTCTTTCTATCGGACGTTTATAACAATGAATGAGGCAGCGAGGGCGTAGCGATGTAATAGGGGGCGCGGAAGCGGCGAATTTAAATTAATTGATGGTCGATCTTGTGTAAGATTCGTACCTCGTTAATTGGCAGCTTACGGGCGAGAGATTTCTCGTTAGTATCATTTCCATACGTAACAAGTGTTTCGTTCGCTGTATTTTTTTTTACATATACCTCCGAAAAATTCTGCTCGCTCGCCTGTCAAATTTTCACCGGTTTTTATTCGATAAATCCACAGGACATCCCCGGCAACGTTTCGCAAAAAGAATGTATCGAATGTTGGTAATTACAACCGCAAAAAAAAATGAAAAAGAATAAAAATCCTCCCCTCAGGACCAATGAGAAATTTTCTTTTATCGCGTTACAAACTAGGAGAAAAACGATGAATCCTAGGATCGCTTTTAGACGAGAAATTTTTATACTCGTATATTTATTCGACCCATTATTCCCCATTGAAAAACGACGAGGTTTATGACCCGTGGTTATAACTCGAGTGCACCTGGCCGAGTCTATGCGCGTATACAAAGTTCCACCAACGCCGCACACCGTTACGGAAAGTTCTCTCGGGGGCAATGAATGAAAGAGTTGCAGGGAGTAGAAAAAAAAATTGATCAGCCAATGCCCAAAGGTAATAATTGCATTGGATGATGAAAGGCCACCTTGGTCTAAAAATACGCGGCGATAAATCAACTTTTGTCTTTATATACGATGTATCGTAGATATTGAAGACTTTGGATAGGTTTGCCTCTTCTATGCGCATCGATATATGAACTTTATCATCGTTTTTCTTTCCCTCTCGTCGATGCACGTGGCAACAAATGGCAGATTATCTTCCATCGCGTATACTTATGTATATACGAGTATATACGTGCTGTATGTATGTAAGGATACTTACATACACATATTATGTATGTGAGTGTATTATCCACGTGATATACCTGTGTGTATATAGATGCATGCCGGTAACGAGTCTCTCTAGATGATTTACGCTCTACCCTCTCTGGTCAAACTAATCTGCGTTTGTTTATTTATCCACAGACTGTATAAAGAGGAACTTGATGGTGCTGGGGTGAGAGAAAAGCCCATCGAAAAAAAGGAGATACATAAAGAGAAGCCACGAGAGAGATCTCTTCTCGTTCTCTCGTCTCCGAGTCGAGATACCTTTCGCTCTCTCATCTCGGTGTGTTTGTGTGTGTGTTTCTTTCTCTTTGCTCTTCCATTCGTTCTGTAGCCGCGTTGCTCTCATCTTGATTTAGGGTTTCGAGGTTTCGATACAGTCTGAAAGACTCGCGAGTGTGTTTGCCGTATCGCTTGAATTTATTGCAACGTTTGCGTGTGTTTGCCTACCCGATTCTCCCTCTGTCGACGGAGATCCCAGGACTCGCGATAGCGCGAGCCTCGCTGTATCGTTGCGAAATGATGCGCCATTCGCGATTGAGTTTGCGAGGGAGATCTGCCCGATCGCTGGATGATGACGTTTCGAACGATTATTCAATTCATTATTGGACGCATTATGTCACGCTTGTGCACTTGCAGAACCTTATTTACAATTCTACTCGCGTATCGAGTGAATACTTTTCGAGTATATCACTTTACGAGCGATTTAATATTGTATAGCGAAGATGCCAAGGCGATAGACACTTTTTTCTCCGCAGAGCATGACGATCCGATTGTACCGAGATGAAACGCAGTTTCCATATTATTCGTCGATCGCTGTTGACTTTGGATAGAATGAATCCAACTTCTATTATTGTCGCTCGAAAAAGGGGGCCACAGATCGAAGGGCGGCCATGAATCCGCGTGAGAAACTAAATATAGATGGACCGTAGAGAGGCTGTACGTCGAAGAGAGCGATGGCGGAGCTAGAAGAGAGGTTTCTTCTTCGGGCCAAAAGATCCTCGGCGCAATTGGAGCGGAAAGAGCGCGACGAGGACTCGGGTCGCGGTATGTTGAAGAGAAAGAGCTCCACACGGCGACGGCACATCGCGCGATCATTAATTTTTCAAAGTACATTAATTTCCTGCAAGCCAAAAGTATTTTTCTCTCTTTCGCTCGGCGAAGTGAAGAGCTCTCGATAGCGTTGGTCGGACGTTGTCCAAAAGCTGGTGGCCACATGGCATTATGGTCCTTTGATATATTGAATATAATACATGGTTCATATAGATACTGAAATATTAGTGTCTTTTTCTCGCTACCCCGTACTCTTTTTTTATCCTAGCGCTTTTACGATCGTTACGAATGAGAATCTATCGCGAATGGACCACCGAGTGTACGCTATGGACCGCGCCCAACGTGCAATCCGACCCTGCTACTCGCCGGCAGGACCATTCTTGCATGGTCAAGCGAATCGTCGAGCAGCCCTTTGAACCTAACATCAACCCCGTTACATTTTTTTTTCTCCTCGTCCTCTCTCACGTTAAGGAGGAAGCGATCCCGCGAGCGGTAAGAAAGAAATAGACCGAGGACGTGGGCCACCCATGGCTAACCACAAAGCATGAACCTTCCCGGCCCACTAAGTAGTCTTCAACGATCGCATCTTCGTGGCTCGATAGCTCTGACGTTACGCCATTATGAGACTACCCACAACCGCCCCTTTCCTTTTTTGTCAGGCTCAATGTGCTCGACAACTGGGTGTTCCAGCATCCAGGATATTTGTCCAATCTTCAGCAACAAACGCACGAAGCTTTGGAACGAATACTTTCAATCACCAGCTTTTCGTTATTTTCTCATAAAATTTCCCTCAAGGACATCCAATTAGATGCTCAACGGACTCGATTGATCGGACCAGCAATGTACTTTTTTACGATCGTTTTCGTAGCTCTCGAGTCTCAATTTCCCGTGCGTCGATTGACGGAAAGAGCCTTCAAAATCGAGATTCCTCTCCAGCATCCTCTCCCCATCTCGTTACGGTCTCATCTTCATCCCGCCTGTCTGCCAATGTTCCGCGCTTCTTCGACGTCTTAATTAATTGGCAATAATTCAAGAAAACCGTAAATCTTCGGTATTCAAGCAGAGCCCCGTCTTGGCTACTATACCTCTTGCGGTGGTACACAAAGTATGTCTGTGTGCGACAACGAAAATTGTAAGTGCTCAGAAGAGCACGTAGGTGGCGATTGTCTCGTTGCCCACGCTCCGATCCTCGTGGGAGTATCACAGAGTGTATCATCCGCAAGGTATACATCAGGGAGCCCTTCTTCCGTTCGCCTTCTTCGCGTCTCCGATCTTTGCGCATAAGTTGGAAAATGCTCGATGTACGCCAAAAGCCTAAAGATTGACGGACCGATAATCCGCATACACAGCCGTGTGTTTGCGACCACGATGAGTCAGAGTCTCCCAATGCATCGGAGGCAAGGCATCATTGATTTTTCGTCCAATTCCTTATAGGTTTCGCCGTTTGTAGTCATCCTCGACTACCTCCACTGGAACCTACCAAATTGGGCGATGGAGGGACTTGCATCATGGTCTCTGGGTAATCCATACGATCTGTAGCTTTTGATTCACCGACCAAAGCTCGAGGACCAACGATTAATCGATGACAAAAGATACGAGTAACGACTCGCGGAAGAGGAAGTTGTACGAGCAGTCTGGAACATCATTTCTGCCTCTGCCGTTGAAATTCAGCGAAGCTCGCCCGTCTGAGCGCACGTTTGTTCCTCCCGGGCATCTTTGGTGCACATACACGTACGCTTTTACCGATAAACATGTGTGTTTGCCGGTTTCGCGACTAGAGTTACTATCTGACCTTGGTAACAATCGAAATTTACATATGTTTCGTGGTGGGTGATACGTCGGCGATTCTACGTTGGTACCGTACGGTAGACTGTTTCATCGTGAAACGGAAGTGCGTCGCCGCAAGTCCCGTAACGTCCCGAAGGGAAGAGAGCTCAGGTTTTATCGTTGATTCTCGTCTCGCAGACTTGACGCAATTCGCAACTATATACCGGATTTTTTCTTTTCTTTTTCTCTCTTTTTTTTTTGTCAGACTGAGGATACACGTTGAGGTATTACACGCGTGTGAGAGCATCCACGGATCTCCACGCTGATAGAAGCAACGATAAAACCGTAAACAAGCCTGCCAGAGGCTCTCGACTTTAGTTGCCACGATTTAGTTGCCGCTGAATCCCTGCCACGGCGGTCAATTTACGATTATCAAATTGCCCTTAAAGAGACGGTAATTCATTGCCCGGCGAATTCGATCGTTTTACACGCAGCCTCCGTTGAATTTTTCACGTTTTTCACCGATCTTTGCGAGAAAATCGTAGAGTTCCAAGCGATCAAGCGGCCTTTTCTTCCAAACCACGCGCAACGCGTAATAACGAATAAATTAATATGCATATCGTTGTTTATCGCACGGTAAAAGACAGAGAGAGAGAGAGATCGTTGCTGTACGAGCAAAAGAAATCAGAACAATGAGAACTTTCACAAATCTCGGCGGAGTGGTTGTGCAGTTCGCGTCCGCCAGGGGCATTCCCAATAATCGCGCAAACGAGTCTCTTTGCCAGCAATGCATGCAAACTTTCAACAATATACACGGCAGAATGTATGGCACGAAACAACAAAAAAGACCTTATTCTCGCCCGAGTTTGCATACGTTTTTCTTCTCATTTTCTTTTCACTGCAGTGGCAGGTATCGAGGTTTTCTCATCTCGGCGTATATCTGTACAGATTTTACATACCTGTGCAGAGTCAACGCGAGAATCCGTACAGATGTACAGTCCCTCGTGTGTCCTCGAAAATGAGAAACGTCGGTGGCGATACGCGCGTATGTTACGTTGGTCCATTATACAGCCTCCGTGTACGCGATAGAACGATCCACGAGAATCTCTCGAATGCACTCGCTTTTTGCACTCTTTATCTCTTTGCAACTCTCTCTCTCTCTCTCGCTCTCTCTCTCTTTCCTGTCTCTCGGTATAGTCGTGGAGAAAAGAGTCTGAATCGCGAGGGGGCGGCACGACACACACGGAATGAAATAAGTCCGCGCGCGCGGAGCTGCTCGTGTCGCGGTAATGGTACAATGGCAGAAAGCCTCTCTTTGGCATTGCTATCCAGGAGAAACAGCAGAAGCAACAGCGGATTCCTCTTCGATTGCGTGTGGTCTCAATGGAACGAGACCCGCTCTGTCGCTGCATTCACCTCTCCTTCATTCTTCTTTTCCATTTCATTCTCTCGTCTTTCACTCCTTTCATTCCATCAGCATCCCTCCCATTCTTCGTTGCTCTTTACGCTTTTCCAGCCAACGAAGCAACGTAGATCGAGCCTGACACTTTCGCGGGTTGAGGAAAGATCGGAGGACTCGTTATCGTAATGGCGATTTTATTTCGATGTAGAAGGAACGTCGATTAGGAACGCACAGAGATTAACGATTTTCCGATGCAGTCTGTCTTTTCCTTTTCAAAACGTCACAGTGACGTGTCCCGACACTGGGATCGCGAGTATAAATTATGTGCGCTCGATTAAACATGATTTTTTTTTAAATATCGTCGTTTGTCCAGTTGTCTTTTTTGAATTCTTCAACGTTGAATATTTGTCCGTTTCATCCAGCATCCCAAATGGAAAAGAAATAATATATGTATACAAACGTGAGTATATACATGTACATATTATACGAAACGTATAACATCAGCCTGATGGTTGCGTGGGAGAGACGAGAGTTCGCTTTCTCGACTTTTCGAGATGATCGATGATCCTGTTGGGCGTGTGGTTCCAGCAACGACAAAGCAGAAGCGTTAGGAGTTGTACGTCTTCGGCCGTTTGCATATTTCCTCGAGAATCGTTTCCTTCCTGTCTCCGATTACAAGCACATCTTGCGCAGCCACCATTTTCGTGCACGCAGAAAAATCGTCTACTCTTTCCTCTTCTTACGATCTTATAGTATCGGATCTCGCGGAGCATTCACCCATTCGCGACGTTCCTCCGCTTAATGACGAATTTTTATAAATAGGTGCCTTCGCTTTTGGGAGAACAGCAACGACGATTCTTTTTTTTTCATTTTTACAAATACGATTTCACAATGTCTCTCTCGTGAGAAACGTCGAAGCTGAACGAAAGATCTCGATCGCGATAACGGCGCATGGACGGAAAGTGTCTCTCTCACTTTTACCGGTGACCGGTTTTTCGAGACCTATGATCGATCGATCGTTTTTTTTAACGTCCGAGGAGGGAGACAGCCACGGGATATTTGGAGGCACATTTTCGCCATTCTCCCTCCATGAATTCACCACACGAAATTCGTCCAATTTTTTTCTTCTCCAACTCGAATATCTATACGATTTCATGCCAGGCTTTCGTTCGAAATGTGGAAAAAAAAAGATTCGGGAGACATCGAGAGAACGATTTCAATTCAGGCGTAAACGTTCGTGGCGTGTTTGAAAACGACGATCGATGTTTATTTTCAATCTGCTGGAGGGGGGTACGAAGCGCGTATCTCGAGAATACGACGGATGACGTCAAAGTATGAGCAGACTCTGTGGTTGTCGGAGGCACATCCGAAAGCCTGGTTCGGTCGATTCTCGACACTGTTGCGATCACCCAGGGAGGCCTCGAGGAACCACAGCGGGGTGCTCGTGCTAACCGCCAACTTTACAAACCTCTTTACAGATCGTTACTTCTCGTTCTCGTGGTGTTCGCACGCAGCTGTGATACGGGCCACTCGTAAATCGGTCCTAGGGAAATATCAGGCTCGCGAGCGTGGTTTCCGCTCGTGTTGTCCACCGAACGTTTGCACGTACAGCATCTACGATCGGTTCTCGCTGGAGACTTCATCTTTGGCGAAGATTCCGCTCGCTCCCTTCGCGCATAACGGGCTAAACGTATATCTTAGAACGGGGCTTCGAGTTCGCAGGTCACAGTAAATATCGGAGCGAGCACCTGCTGAGTACACGACGGACGATCGACGAACACTGGGGCGAGTGATCTGTACACTATATCTTTCGAAGATGCTCTCTCCTCCCTGTCCCTCTCTCTCTCTCTCTCGTGATTTGTGAATCTTGAGACCGAATAGGAGTAAGATTGACTCGCGGTGCACGTGTTATATTTATACACGTGTGTATAAACAGCAAAACTATTCGCGTAACTCTAACCGGGCGGAGAAGCCTTTCTCGCACGTAGCGAGTACGGTGTCAGAGTGATTTAAGGTGGCTCGAGCCATGAGAAAAATCGACCAACAAAAATCGGTTACTTCGCGTGCGTATGAGAACTCTGAACGAAGACTGAAAAATCGCACGCCACGCCGATACCACTCCGATTTCAATTGATACACTTATCGATTTTTTTCTTAATGACGCGCTGACTTCTATAGACATATAAAGACAGTCGGGATGAATATATTTATGTATACATACGGTTTAAAGTGTTTGATTGCGGTGTCCATTGTACAATTAAAATCGCGTGATCGAATGTAGTTAACGTGATAATATACGGAATAAATATTTATACGTAAATACGTATACAGATCTGCGAGACCGAGAGAGAATCGTTCCATCTTGTTATACTTGAAACCCGCGAACACCCTCGGGCTACCATAATTCAGCGAGGAATTAATAAGTCGAATCAATAGAGCCCATTCATCCCCTGTACTCGAACCAACTCTTGTTCATCCGTACGCGCGTGTATTCTATATGTACATGTACACAAATACGTGTATTTAATACCGATACACTCGTGTGAGCGCACGAGAGGATGATGCTTCGATAACGAATGGCCGGAAGAATATTTATCGCCTCGATTTCGTGTACCAAAGATCCTTCTTTTTCTCTTGCGTACAAAGGCATCTTCTCGGCTAAATTCGGTGTGGGTACCGCATCTCCTCTCGTATACATGCGCGCAAGTTGACATGGAAAAATCGACGGATACAGCTAGTTATCGATCATTTAGCGAACTTGAGAAAAAAAAATCGAGGAGAAGAAAAACATCCCGAATCGGCAATGAAAATAACTCGAGTTGCGACAAACGGAGAAATCGAGCGACGAGCCATTTGATAGAATCGACTGATTCACGATAATGCCAGAAATTCATAATGCAAACATTTATTTC
Source organism: Heteropelma amictum (assembly GCA_959613375.1). Classification (NCBI taxonomy): domain Eukaryota; kingdom Metazoa; phylum Arthropoda; class Insecta; order Hymenoptera; family Ichneumonidae; genus Heteropelma; species Heteropelma amictum. The sequence goes on from OY390724.1 coordinate 14,188,493, forward strand.
GTAAACTCCAATGACGATAATAATTCAACGATGACGTAAATCCGAAACACGAAACGCAAAACGATCTCGCGAATATTTCAATTTCGCGTGCGAACGCCTTTTCCTCCGTTTCTATTCATTCGTATTCGTTTCAGACAGAAAAGGAAAATTCAAAAGAGTCGATGAACGTATGTTTCTGGTCTCGTTGAAAAAGATGAAATAAAGAAATAGAAAACGGAGCGAGAAAACGAATGGTTTTTGGCTGTATGGCGTGGTGTGGTGTTACATTACTCACAGGAGTCCGCTCATGCATAGCTTCTTGTATACTCTGAAATATGGGTGTTGCATGTCCACCGTTTTTACAGCGCGGTGCGGTGGTATTTGCGCCATACACTCGTTCGTCTTCGGAGTACAAATATTTTTCAACCTTTTTTTTCGTTCACGTTATACGAGAGACGTATCACGTCCAAAAGTACGACGTATTTATAACCACAAAGTGACAAAATAGTAATAAAAAATTGAAATTGCATCCTACCGCAGTGGGCAACCGGAAAATAATCATGTCGCTCATCACAATTTTTTTTTTCGGAAGAAAATTCTTTCTTTCGAAGGTTCGATCGAATAATGACATTGATGGAATAATCGCAAATTTGTAAATGAAGAAAATTATTCAAATTTACGTTTGTTTGCATTTTTTGCACGATATATTCGCCCGAGGAGAGTATCGCCGCGTTCGAGTCTATAAAACTGGTTAACCCCGGCGGTCTCGGATCGTGAAACGTCGGCGGCTATGGGAGATAGCTGCGAGCTTTGGGCGAGCCCAGCACACCTCTCGGAAGTATAAATCTACCGACGGGTGGTCGATCGGAAAGCCGTTTTGCAAAAGAGTGACGTACGGCAACACCTTCTTCCGTAGAAACAGCGGGACAAAGGAGCCGACCGCATTGCATATCGGTTACCTGTATATCTGCTTGTGTAAATAATAATTAACGGTCGTACGCGTGTGTATACGCGCGAGCTTTATGTCCGCCTTTTTAACTGAAATTCGACCAAGAATTTGAAGAGTAACACGATCAAGGATGCGCAAATGGTAATCGTTTTATGGAATTATCGAATTTCAATGATCGACTATCGAGTTCCATTCGTGTCTGAAAGGGTCGAACATTTTTGAAAATATGCGAACACAAACTGTGGAAAATTTCGAAAAAAAGTCGTTTTTTTTCAGTTTTGAAATGTATATACCCCCTTAATGAGTTTCGTCGTTATCCGGGTGTACTCTTTGTTTCAGTCTTTTAGGACATTCCAGGTCCATTACCCGAGTATAATAGTTAAAGAGGCTGCGACAGCGGCGGCTAGATCCAAACCAAGAGGAAGGAAGAGAACACGATACAGTGGCGCCTGGCTCGTTTGACACGCGATACGTCTGTGGGGGTGTTACCGCAAAAGGGAATCTCACCGCACCTCGAGTTAAGCGGAATCGTTTTTCGTCAGAGCCTGCTCGTGTTCTCTTTTTTCTTACGACAGGATTGCGGTACGAAGGACGATTCAGGAGCGAACATTGACGATATATGCGTGTATAAATCGTGACAAAATTCTGTGACGCACGTGTGTCAAGAGCACCGATTTTGTATGAAAAAAAAAACACTTTGGATCATCACACGAGCTTGCTAGAAATTTTGAACATGGCTGGCCTAATGACCCGTGGTCAGAAAAAAGTTGGGCGTGCCGAGAGAATTCCTGAGCCATTTCCGAGGTTTCTGTATCCACAAGACATTAATCAAGTGCGGTCAGTGCGGAACCCTGCAAGCACTCATCGAAGAAACAACCACAGCTCTTGCTGGGGATGCAAGTTCGTTTGTGAAATTAAGAACGTCATCGCAGGGATAACTTATCTGTCGATGGAAATCATTGAAAACGGTCATGAAGAAATCGGGAAAACGTTCGAATTTCTAGGACGGTTTCATCCCTTGCATCTCCTCTCGCTGCTCGATCTATCGCATTCAATCGCAACGTATCCAATAAATTTATATCGGACTTGCTCGGCTCCATTTTTCTTTTCGATAAATAAGACGTGTTTGAAGATTTGCTTCGTTTATTTATTTGTCAAACGCAACGATCGTTACATCAACGCTCGATGACTAGACATGCTCTGCCTAAAAGAGAAAAATTTTCGCCAGTTTTCCACTCCAGCGAGCAGCCAGAGACAGTTCGTACGTAAATTTTCGTTGTTCGTGCAGGCTGAGCGTACTTCCTAACGGGATAATAAAGCTATTCAATTTCACCGAAACGACGAAGATTATGGGGTCTCCCCGAGCTGGTTTGTTCGCCCCTGCAGCTTCGTCAATCGCAGAGGGTTGCGTACCAAATCTGCAATAGCAGTTTTGACAAGGTCCCCCCTCAAAGGACAATGCCGACATATATAAACATGTATATGTACATAGATATATCATGCAAACGCGGTACATTGTATCGCACGAAAAGGTAGACCCTCTCCTGATGCTTCAACGAATGATCCGCAAGTGCGATCGTGTATCAGACAGAACTCTGTTCTTTCGCCATTTATCTTCTCCGATACGGTCTAATGATTGCGCGTTCAAGATGCAACGTTACGCGATACTTTTTACTTCATTATGAGAGCGCCCTTGTACGTTGGGAGAAAATGGTTTGTGATCATGACTGAGGATCGATCCAACCAATGACGCCCAAAGCAGAGTCTTCAATGTCATGGTGAAGCAAATCCATATACGAAAGCTATTAATTTTGATAATTTTTTTTTCGTCACGTGGCGGAATAAATGGTGGAAAAACAACCCTAGGATTGCTCAGGAATTGAAGATGTTTTCGCGCAGTTGAATTGATTGTTTTGATCAAATCTGTCAGTTTTATTGGTAATCAGATAAAAATTAATGTCAATTTCGACGACGGTGCAGGCAGGATAAGGGTAGTCTTCTTCTCGACGTATCTTCCCATTAAAATCGATCTTGTTCAGACTGGGAATAACCGTGACCGCAAACAATTTTTTTCATCGTCATGACGTCATGGCACGGACCGAAGAGAGTCCTCCAGGAGGGAAAATATCTATGCAAACAATCGTGAGGGTATCTGAATAAGGTTCGTAGAGAAGGGGATGAAAATGTATAACGCAAGAATCGATGAGAGATAGAGGGAGGGAGAAAAAAAAGGTGGAAGAAAAAAGAAAGAGAAAGCAAGGAAAGTGGAGTGAGGAACTCGAGGGTTGTACAAGCAGAGGCTTGGGAATAGGCACGTTTCGAGTAACGAAGGTAATTTCATTCTTCGCGTTTGCGAAAGGGTGGCAGAGGAACGAAGACTATACATATATTTGCACCTATGTGTATACAGAAGAGTACCAAAGGGGTGGAGAGAGAGGTGAGAGGGTAAGCTCGAGAACGGATGGAAACTGAGTAGAAATGGACGGTGATGGAAGAGGCGAGGATGGGGTAGAACTGATTCCATTCTACTGTCGGCCAAGCCGGCAGTGATGAGGAGAAAAGAGGCTATTCCGACAACGGTAGTGTCGAGTTTCACAGGCGGAAAAGCAGATTTTCAAAATAACAAACTGCGAATACATCGCCAAGAGAGAAAGGAAGTATGTTATCTGCTTCGGTGCTATGCTTTCCACGATGGTGCTTCGAAAAAGGATGCTGGATATTCAGTAATCGGGTTATTTCTCTCAAACTTTCGTTCCAACCACCTGGCGTATTTTCTAGATGCTTCGATATAACGCTGGCTTCAAACATTGTTATCAAATTCAACGATTCCTCTTGAAGCTAAAAAAAAGTGCACGAAGGACAAGTGTCTCGTGCCTCGTAAAAAATCAAATAAATATAATATAACATAAAAATAAATACAAAATACAAATAAACGAGTAAAAAAGTGTAGATAAAATATTCGTCGTTTCGAAAATGAAAGCAACAAAATTGACGGAAGGATCGTGCAGTAGCCACGTTTGGGGTAACGTTGGTGTATGATGCAAGTTTTATTATACAGGGAGGCTGAAAACTTGCGCGTCCGAAGGGTTGGAAGGCGCGGGTGCGGCGGGGTCCATTCAATCCTGAACCGGTGTTGATGTTTTGCATACCGCGTATGTGATTTTAAATAGCTGCGTTTCAGGTAAGGGTGCAACAAAACGTATGGCTGTTGATACATACCCCATGGAACCCCGCCTATACACTCCACCCTGCCGCCGTTTCCCCAATGTGTTTATAAACACCCGTCACCCCACATTAATCGGTGGTGTACCTTTTGTGTCACGTGAGCTAGAACCAGAGACGCTTATTATGTTATTCAATACACGAAAAGTGTGGTGTTTGTTCATACGGCTCATACGCGGTCTGCCTGGACGAAAAGAGGAGGAGATCGAATGAGAAAGTGTGCTAAAGCTTATTTGCAGGACACACTTGGAATCACGATGGATCGCGGTGGGCATTGCGTGACCCAACGCGATTGGAATAACCCAGGGTATCCTCCGGGTACGAACGACACGCCGCGTGTGATTGAATCTCCATGGCAATTCGGGTTTCGTGTTATCTTCGTTTTTAGTCGGCCATATTTGCGTAAATGTAGCTTACGGTCTGCAAAAAGGGGGCTCTTTCAATGACGATGGAACAAAGCTCCGATGTTCAACGTTTATACGATGAAGATCCAGCACACTTCGCTAAATACGCATCGCCGAAATCCCCTTTGGAATTTTTCGTCCCGCTGTATAAATAAATCGCTGAGGTGTTTGAACCGAATTGCAATGTTCGGTAAATACGACATGTTATTCCGTGCCTACGAGCAAAACGGGTTATTTGCTCGATCGACCGACAGGGGTGGCTAACTGGCGTGACAAACAAACGCACATCGATCAGTGCACTTGATAATTGATTGATTATACGCCGTGTCAAATATTATCAAAGGTACGACGATAAATTTGCCCTTTTGCTGGGATGCCTCGGTGCTATTTGCGAGAGGGGTTGTGTTTTAACGGATTTGTCGCAAAGCTCAAAAATCAAAGCTCAAATGGAATTTGGAGTAAGCGGAAATCGCGGGTTATTTTTTTTTCTAAAAAAAAAGTGAAGCAACATCTCATTCGAACTCACGTCCGGTTCGGTACCCGAGGATTATGTGTCAAGTGCAAATACATGAAATGTATTATTAATTTTTTTTTTACAACATCAGCCGTGCGAACCAACGATTTTGCGTTTGCGATTACTACGTTCGAGGAGAAATAGTATATACATGACGAGAAGTGGAAAAAAAAAACGAAGGGTCGCCCGCGTTCGGTACTCGGGTGAAGATGGTGGCTGCTCGACGATCGAGTGAGAGAACTTCGATTTTGTTAACCAACCCCCGCAGTATTTCTGCCGTGCTTTGAACGACGCCAGTTCCACCCCAATTAGTGAGAACTTGCAGCATATCGAACCCGCGTAACCCTCATTTCCCCCGACTCCCCCTACTTCCTGATGGATATATCTCGTCGTCGTGGTTTTTTTTCTTCTCTCTTCTCTCGTGTCCTTCATCCCTCTCCTGTTCACCCTCTGTCCGATGCTGCGTCGAACGGCTGCCGGTTATTCGGTCTTGCACTCGGTTATTTCATGACGTCAGTGTGCTTCCAATTTCTCACTCTCGGAAAACGCTAAAGCCGACACTAACGAGCGCGCATGGAAGTCACGTGGAAGACACAGCTCGAACTGTGTACGCCGTCGGGCGCGGAGTAAAAGGCGCACAGACGAGGAGAAAAGAGGCGGAGAAAAAGTCGGCAGTACGAGATATATGATGAACGATGTCGAGATCTGTTCAATGTACATTTTTCTTGAGTTTTGTGAATGTGACAGTTCGTACGCTTCGCAGTTCGTTTACGCTTTTTTCACGTTTTTTCATTCGGACTTTCATCTCAAACGTAAAAATACCTCACGTATATCGAAAGCTCGGTCCAGATTTTTTCTCCCAAACTTTCGATCAACCGTTACATCGACGTCTGGCGGAAAAAAATGTTTAAACGTTCGCAGCGCAGCGGAAAATCAGCGAACGAATTTCTCGCAATTAAGATCCCGTATTTCACCGAGAGCATCTGTCTGTTTTCGATTGTCAAAATTGGAGAACATGTGTCGAGTGCGTGATGAAAAAAAGATGGCAAAAAAAAAATACCGCAATCAAAATATAAGACGGGCTGTGCGAGTAATCCTGCGGAGAAGCGGCACGTCGTCAGGCACAATAGAGAGTTAATGTCGCAATCAAATAACACCCCGAAACCCGTTTACTCGGAAGCGTTAGGTACCATAAAAAAAAAAAAACTCCATGATACATGGATGATAATAATTGCGGTGGCGATAAATCCACTTTATGTCCCCATTTTTTCTTTTTCCACGATGGTGAGATATCGTAGAAGGGTGAGAATGAATGATAGAAGTCGTGGAAGGCCAAGTGTAAATTACACTCGAGGCTAAATTTTAATGAGTAACGATACTGCACGTGTCAATGATGGCCGTTTTATGTAAAGTACCGCGCGAGTAGTCTGGACCAAAAGATTGGGATAAAAAAACAACCCTGTGCAGGAAAAACGAAGATTCTTGCGCGGAATATATCTGCACTAGAAATTTTCGAGACTTCGATCGTCAAGCTGACGAACAAATCATCGAGAATCAAAGTTGAATGAATATTTATGCCAACCCCAACCAGAGGAGACGGCTACGAGAGAATTCTCAAGAGTATTCATGAATTGGCATAGAAACACGAGCTTTATTTATCTATTACACGCCAGGCCGAATCGAATCGCAGGGATTACGCGTAGCATATGTCGGAGATTCGCGCGAGCCCACTGGGGGTTGCGGGAAGAGCGGCCTACCCCCCAATTAGAGGCACCCTTCGACATACATAGCTCTGTGATCGCTATATACACGTATAGTATGTATAGTAGGTATATATATACAATATATATCATACATATATACTAATACGTGGAAGAGCAGTAGAGAATCACCAGCGAGGAGCTATACCACTGGAACCTTCCCCAATTCAACCCCCTGTACGACCTACATGCCCTCGGAAACTACTTCATTACGCAGACAGCCGTGTTGACTTGTATTGTGCCACTGGGCTGGGAGAAGGGAAAGGATAAGAGGGGAATAGAGAAAAAAATATGGTAAAATGAGATGGAGCAGAGCCAGGGAGAATGAATCCGACTGAGACGAGAGGACGTACGTGAGTATAAAGCCTGCGTGTGTGCCCACTACACGGGGCATCTTCCAGACCCTTCAAATAATATCTGTGACGAATCGCCTGCACTTTCAGCGTTCCCTTTTTGCTGGTGCTGTTCAATAGATTGCTTTGTCTCTCTCATTCTTCTTTCTCTCTGTCGTATCATCGAAGCGTAAGTATCCAATACACGGAGGGTACTTTGGTCCATTCAAGGGCTAACATCATCATCACCGGTCCAAGACCATTATCGACCGAATTATCTGCCCTGTACGATCATCGAGATGGACGGATCTGCGAAATCATGCTCTTCCTGCTATTTACGCTCTCGAAACACCTGCTCCGGTATGAATCTCTAGTGATCAGATCCTTTCGCTTCCGCGCGCTATATTTATTTATATACATATACGTAACATTCGGATACAATAGAATCTGGATAATGATGAAGTTCCAGCCGAAGGGGATCGACATGACGCCTGGTTGAATCCCTCCCCTCGTTCAGAAGAGGATGATACTTCAGCGGCGTCTCGATGACACTAGCCTTTCGCAAAGTCGCGGTATTATTGCACCGGGATGTGCGGAAAAATCGCCCCAAGTGTGTATCGATCTCGGTCAATGATCGAGATCATCGAGACTGAGAGGATTGCCAACCGATGCCCGATGGACCTTCCGACTCTGGCGAGGAGCGTTTTGAACATTTTTGCATGGTCCAGTCAAACATGTGCCTCTCGACGGATAATTATCGGATAATGAAGCAAAAGAAAGGGTGGACAGGAAGGCAAATAATTCTGCAGGTATCATTGTCACGTTTGTTCTATCTAAAGTTTGTGCGATAAATGTTTATGCTCAAGATCAGAGCAGCGCTGACTTTCTCCGCTCGATTGTGGGCGCCAGCGACACCAGTGCGGATGAAAAATAGGCTAATGCACATGGCGATAAATACGAGAACGCCGATCATCGCCAAAACCCTTGGTAAGCGATTGGACAAACAAGGGGCTCTCCAGCATCCAAAGGGGAACTCATAAATGTGCATCACACTCAGTCGCATGCCAAGTGCGACTAAGTTTTTGATCAAACACATTTTAATCTTTCGTGTTTACCCGGGGGAATTTCAGTTCGTTCAACGATGGAACACTCTTGCGATTCTTCACAAAAAACAAAACAAACGGCCATTTTTTCAACACCATCTTGCGCAAAAGCTCCTCCGGTCGATTTTTTTCAACGTAAAACTTTGAAACACTCAAGACACCTCATTCAACGTTCAAACGATTGAATCGTGTCCCCGGTTGACGATCATTATACGGCGAAACTTTGGGGATGAAAAAAAATTGCCACAACTGTCAAAGACAACCTTATCGTATTTTCAAGTGGGGTCAAAATTGTTACTGACGTGTTTTTTTTACGTATTTGGATGAGTCGATGACAGGGATCGGGGAAGCCAATCCGATATGTGATACGGTGTGGTGCCATCAGTTGCAGTTCAGTGGGCTCAAGAAGACGTTGTTGTGACGACAAAGGGCTCGATTCGGTGGGTTTTCGTTTGACTCTTCGTCTCGTTCGTCTCTTTGATGCGTGTGAGGTAGCGTGAAAGGGAAGCTGGGGCAACACGACAGTGTACCTGATTAATGATGAAAGCGAAAATCATAGCCGGTGGTATACATTTGTGTATATATATATAGAAATCCCTCGGTTGAAGAGTCGATCATAAAGGCACCGTTTATCGAAGGCGCGTTGCCTAATCATCGCCTCGCTATAAATCAGTTCACTCTGTGCCTCGCAATACAAACACATGCACACAAAGACGTGTATGTACGTACAGATCCAAGTCTCTTGCATGAAGAAATCCTCTGACGAGGAAGTAGGATGGAAAAGAGAGTTTAGATCGCAAAGAGGATGGCAGTAGGAAAGTTGTTGTACCTTTACGGTATGGATTTTACGTCTCCACTGAATCTGACGCGCGTAAAAACTCAGTGTACGTTTTATATTTTTTTCCCCCGTAGACGACGTATACACCATTCGATGGAAATTAACAATCAGCCTCTCGGATTAATCGATCAAAAGATATATTTTTAACCCACTCGAAGCTCGCGTACTCGCGAGATGATTAATTCCAACAAACACGTCTGCGCACCAATTTCGAGGCGCACCAGTAAACAAATACGCGACGAACGCTTGAAAAATAGTAATAACGAAGCGTTAGAAATTCAAAAAAAATATAGAAATGTACATTGTGAGCAAGATACACAAACCTCTTGGGTTTTTCTTCGCGCCAACCACAAGTCACTATCCGATGGATTCACTTGGCTTCAAGCTCGCCGTTCTTTCGGGGTATTCACGGATATAAAAGATGAAACGCGCGCGCGTATACGCAGCATCCTAACAAGAGAAGCTAACGAAGAGACTAGCCAAGATTTTTCGTTCCTTTATCGGTGAGTCGCAGCAGCTACCGCGCGAGTGAAAAACGCCCGAGAACACCGTTGACACGTTGAAATATATTTGCTACCTCACTCTCTCGCGGCCGCGTTTGCTTATACATTTGCGAAAATCCTCGTCATACAGGAGATAAAAGTCGAGAAAGATCGAGAGGGAGATGGGAACGGAGAGGAATAGAGAAAGAGAGAGAGCAAAACAGTCGTCAAAGCCGCATTATCCTGCGAATTAAGACATGACTTGTGCAAACGTTTCCGTCTTGACTTTGGAGTAATGAAAAAATCCAGTGTGAAATACAGCGAAATAATACGTTGGAGAATGCAGGGGATGGAAAAAAGTGACTGTACAGAGGGGAAAAAAATGGTATTCGCTTCTCGAACGTGTTATTCCGCTGTATTTCACGCTGGACTTTTTTTCCGGATTGATCAATCGTTTGTTCGTCAAAGAAGATGTGAAGCGTGTGTAATTCCATCGCGGAGGCTGCGGATAAGAGTGGTCATCGCCGTTTTGCGGGACGACGAGAGCCTCCATTTTGAAAAAAGGTCACTATTTCGTAAAAATCGCGTATATCGTCAATCGCCCTTCTAAATTCGACGTTGCCGCGGTATGACTGAGAGCATCAACGGCGAACAAGCGCCAATCGCTCTGGATCGAGAGAAAACCTTCGCCATTATTTATATCACTGTGAGACTCATCGTGAGAGTCACGTGAGATTCGATTCGATACGTCCTCCGCGAGAGCACGCACAGGGAACGCAATGATCACGAAAAAGTGGGTCAATACGACAACCGCAGCGCGTATCGTGCGTTCTGATGCGTTTTTTTCTTTTTTGCGCAATTTGTTTTTTCTATTTCGTCAATTCCCAGTACAGTTACCGTGCAGCAAGAATATGGCGCGTATAATAAACAAGTATGCGGGGACACGTTGGTCTTGTGAAAGAAAAACTCGTTTCAATGTAGAAACGTACAGATTGCGAGGGAAAATATACAATTGATTGATGGTCTTTGTGGATATTGGATATCTCATCAGTCGCGTTGAGAAAACGTCATTGGAAAAAAAGCTAAAACAGTCGCACAGGATCGATATACGCACTTATCCGATCAGATTTACCGAATAGCCAAGGTGAGAGTGGACTGCGTCGTCAGAAATGATTTATATCGTTGAAAGCAGGCTCAGAAGCAGATTGAAAGGATGCTGGATGAATTAATATATTTTGAAAAAAAGTGATCGGAAGCAGGGGAATCCTTCGTGAACGATGCGATTCCAAATTGTCCAACATGGCGGACGAGCGACGAGGTCAAAAGGGTCCTCTTCGTAAAATGTTTCCTTGATGACCGACGTGTCGGAGATTCACCGAGGTTCGCCGTACCTTTATTTCACATAAATATGAACATTTATTATATGAACCCTGGAGCATGAGTTTACAGCCTCATATATGGAAGTTGACGCTGCAACTCGAAGGTTCTCTCGTCGCGTCAGATCTCCGGAAGATAATAATGAGCGCGCGGGCAACACTCTCGTCTTCGTCTCTCTTCCTCGCATTTTCCTCCTTTGCTCTCTCTCTCCGTCTCTCATCTCAATCCCCGAGATTTCTGATTTTCGGAACGCGATAAGAGACGAGTCCGTGCTTCTCGTATAAACCAAGAAGCACCGGGATGTGTACATACGCGTATATACACATAAACGCACGTCGCACACCTGTATAAATCTCTTCGGAGTGTTTGGAGTAGCTCCTCCGCGAGACTCGGGAATTCCCATTTTGTAACGTGCCTCGGCTGCCGGTGTCTCCGCAGGAAAAAGGGTACGACTTTACATTCCGCGGTGTAATGCGCTTCTTTCCACCATAAATAGTCTCTGTGGTCCGACAAGCAAAAAGACCCGGGCAAGAAGTCCTCGTGCGGCTGTGCCACCATACACGAGACAAGATGAAGCATCGCGAAGCCTCGATTTTTCATCTTAATGCTTCTAACCGCTCGAAACACTGACGCAACGTCATCGTTAAATTTCCTCATTTTTCTCACTTCTTTTATTCCACCGTACAATCATAAACTTTCGCGAACGAATTCGAGTCTTCTGTTTTCCCCGCCGGACTGTTTATACTTCTCTACAATCTTTTTTTCAAATATTTTTTGGCAAATGTATACACGTACTATCAGGGTAATGAGAACAAAGGACAATGGCACAGAGATCCGTTATTCGCGGGCAATAATCGCTCTCCCAACTGGTGGTAAAATCGTGTGGTCCACTATGATGATTGCCCGGCGCTCGTTCGCTCCGAGGCTTCCCGCAGTGAGCTTCGGAAGGAGATAAGAGAGGACAGGTTCGAGGGGTGAAGAGTCCTCATAACGCTCGCGGTGTCTTTGACTCGCGATCTTACCGTACCGATGAATGATCATCGAAAGTCGAGCATCTCATCACCACCTTCGCTTGTGTTCGTTGAATCTCAAACCTCGATCGGATTTCATCGCGCCACGGCGGTCTGATTCGATCTCACATGTATCGCCGTGTTCTCCCAGCGGGTGGCAAAAATAAAGGAACAAACAAACATACATAGATGAACGCAGCATCCCTTGTCAATGCATCGGAGATCGCTGCTGTAACCCAGCAATAAGTATAATACTCTCGCGGGATATTCATCGGAGAAAACAAAGGTGAACGTCATTTGTTCGCGTGCCGACAGCCTCGGTAATCGATGGACCCTACCGGTTGGTCCAGAGTCTCGCAATCATAGTTGCTCATCGAAACGCAAAATCTTCGACCTTTCCACATCTTCGAGACCAATTTTCCCGGAGTACAGAGTCAGTCCGATGTTTTCTTCTCAATTAGCTCGCGAGGGGTACTTTGACGATCGAAAATTGACGGATTAAATTGATCATCTTTGTTACGGGAATCATTTTATCGCGGGAGAAATCCACACCTCGAGGAACGGACGTCATTGATTTTCCGACTGGATGATACCAAGTTTTTCATCGCCGCCGTGACGGAGAAACTTTAGCACCGCGTTAAAAAGTTGGGCTACGGAGGTGTACGCTGACAGTGATTGATAAAATAATCACTGTAATGTCCCGAAGGATGCTGGGCCGAGTCTTGTTTTCTTTTTTATTCGATATATACCAGGGATGTTTTTTTTACGTGGACTCGACACTCGTACGCACATGGGAACGTTGCTGCCACCTGTGAAATGGGAATTCCGACGAAATGATCGTTGGTTAAGTTCGTAGGTGGATAAATTGTACGGTGCCGAACGCGTTGTCGGCGAGAATGACGCGACAAATAGCTACTTGTCAACGGTGACTCTTCGGTTCACGTCATCAGAGGCATGTCGGAAGCGCAACTCGAATTATACGAGGTATTCGGTCTATTCTTTGGTTACGAAGCTGTTGAAATTCAAAGCCGAATCGTCATCGGGTCGCTCCCAAATCACACAGGATGCCCAGTCATCTTCAAACATCTTTTCACTATCTTCCTCCCCGTGGCAGAAGAGCAAAAGAAGATGAAGAGCGAGAAGGTCGACTAGGGGGCGGGGGAGGAGGCAGAAGATAGAGAAGGAATATATAATCGCGGCCAGTCGGACGTGTGTGTACAAGGCGACGGAGTTGACACGAGAGGGCCGATCGCTGAAGAGACTACCTGAGCTATGCAGCCAAGATACGAGCATTATAGACGTATATATCAAAAGAGTTATAACGTGACGAAGATCCCCGGCTGAACGGGCGACCATATAGCAGCTATGAAATATCACGAAAGGGCGCCGCTTCGACCGGTACAGCATTTAATAGCGTCGGACCGCCTCCGTACCTCTATTACTCGGCGAATTCTTTCATCAGGAACATCTCTCATCCTCTGATATCCTTACGAGGCTTCTTTCTCTGCGCTGTATCTCAGCTCGAAAATCACAGTCATCCGTAAATGCTTTAACCGTTGGCTCCCGCGCGATCTCTCCTCCGACATCTCACTCTTCAACATCCGTTTGCAACAACACCGAGCACTTGATCTTCACTCGATTCCAATTTACCGTATCGGACCAACCTTTTCGCTGGAAATATCCAAATTTTGGGCGATCGTGGGCTGTTTTTGGTGGTGCTCTCGAGGATACTTGACTGCCGGGCTTGAGGAGTTTGCCAAAGTTTATTAACGTTTTTGACATTGATTATCGATCCTTTGGACTGTCGGAAAGGCAGTCGTGTGAAGTTTCCTACCACTCGCACCGTTTTCACGTTTGGCCGTCATTGATCGAGAGATGCACTTGTATTCTTCGTCTTATTTCCACCCCCTTTTTCTTCGGGACCCGTCAGACTCGAAGAAACGTATAATTCGTTGTTTACACGCCTGATACGAGAGTGAATCCTCTTCCCTGAATTGAGATACTTTGCCGAAAGGTTTTTTCAGCAAAGCGCGAGATGAAAAGAAATATAGGGGTACGAGAAAAATAAAGATGGCGGAGGATGCGAGAACAGAGAGAGAGAGGGAGAGATACACGAGAAGGCAATGGTGGACCACGCAAACATGTGACACAGGTTTCGGATTAAACACGCAACGAAACGGAAGCAAATCACTCTGCGGGAGTGTTTTTGATCGCCGTGCAATGAACGTATATTTATATACATTTTTGTTTACAGGATCGCACGGCGAACCGTCATTATTACAGCGTTGGTGATTTTTTCAGCTCCTTGTTTTACCCTGAAGAGCCTGGCATGATTGCGACCATTCCAAGAAATTCTTTCGATCCCACACGAGGGGCTCATGGAAAAAAGGAAACCACCGTATGCGATCACGATGAGGTTTCGGTGGAAACAACAATTCCCGGGTTTTACGCTGCGTGTCATTAAGCGCCGAAACACGCAAGAACAATTTAGACCGCGAGGCCTGGACCGCGCGAACAACAGAATCCCACATCGTCGTGCATTCGCCGATGCATTCAGGCTTGTAAACAAAATATCGAATAACTCGAACCTGGACACTCTGCTCTGAATAAACGTTGGGTGAAGTTGTCAAGACGAAACAAACGAGAGATTAGAGTGAAGAAAAAGTAGCGTTTGTTTAACTTTTGTTTTCATTTTTTTTCTGATTTTAAATTCGATTTTACTCTCGGTTTTTCGATGAAAGTGTGTTTTTTCGTTTGATGGAAGACGATAGTCTCTTACGGACAAAACGTCATCCGCGTTCAGCGCCTGGAAACTGTCTAGGGACTTTCGATTTCTCGTTAACTCGCAAATAATGGAACGCCCGAGGGTTGTGCATGCATATACTTAGGAATAGTATGAACACATGCCAGGGAACACGTATATGGACGCGTTCGGGTTCATCGCAAAAGTTGCCCCGATGCCTATGGGTTTTACGCGCGCGGGTCCGAGCTTACACATCCTGCCATCAATATTGGCCGTTGACAACTCGCCGGTGCTAGAAACCGTGCCTCTCAACCCTGTCAGCGTATTTCCTCTCTTTCTCTCACGAGCAAAGGAATATTTAGTGATACTCGCCCGAAGCGTGTATCTACACACGATGGAAGAGCGAGAAGAAGAACACGGCAGAATAAACGCACGTCTTAACGTTACACACAGCCTCTGGTGTATGCACCAGTTGGTGGTAATTTGGTCCAGACTGTAAATTTCAACCATTCCCTCGATTTTCTCGGAATTTCAAAGAGATTCAATACGCATTTCGGCTTCGTTCGAAGCTTATATCGAGGGGAATAAAACTCACGATGACAGTAATAAGATTGTTGTGATTTCAAAGCTCGGAGACCGGAAATAATGATGACGACCAGTGGTCCAAATTTTCACCAATTTTATTCGAATCACAGTCGAAAAGAACGTTTGGTTTTAGCGGCATATTTATATGCACATGTATACATAAACATTGTATGAATACACGTGTATTCAAGGGGTTATAATAGCATCGAAGATCGCGAGGTTACAGGGTGGCCCAAAATGGGATGCTGATAATTCAATGCTACCTAGGGGATGAAATGTCGAGTAAAAAAGTCTTAAAGTACTTTTCGATTCGACGAAAACCTGGCGAGTTATCGATAAATACAATGGGGGACCAATAGGAGGCGTGCCCTAGGCGGATGGAGAAGGGGAGCGCGCGTCCGATTGGCTCAAACTTTGGCAGTCGATAACTCCTTGGGTGTTGGTCGTATGAAAAAATACTGAAATTCATTTCTACTCGAAATTTCATCCTGAATCTAGCTCTGAATCGTTAAGGGGTTTTGCAGCACCCTGTATACCGTACGAGGTTCTTCTCCCGGGCATTTAAACGCGTTAGCCAACACAGAGCTGGACCATTCGCCTCGGTGACGTATGGGGCTCGGTAAATAAACTATTAATATTATGGTAACGTCACGCATTCCTATCCATATTGGCTCTTGGCTCTTGTACGACTAGCGCGAGCACCTTAAGCGCCCAACTTAAACGGATACACATGCATACATACGAGATTATACACGTGTAATCTTTGTGTGTGTAACGCAAAATGAAGAGAACGAGAGATTGCGATTTTCTTCTCTCGCTTATTCTACCTGTCCTTAAAATGAGAATGTCCGAAGATTTACAAGTCGTAGAACAAATACGTATATTACACCGGGCGAACTAATGGATCGGAAAGGTAAGGTGGAGAAAAATAGAAGAACAGAAAAGAGGGATATATCACGTATGCGGAAGTCATTATCATTTTGATTTGCGCGGAATTATTTTTTTGCAACACCATGGTATCATCGTTCATCCATCACGATCTTATGATCCAGATCGGAGCTAGAAAAAAAGCGTACGAATTACAAAATTTATGATAAACTTTTGTCGTAAATCGTTTATCGTCATTGCGAAAAATCGATGTTCTAGGATACTTTTTTTTTCACGGTCGGAGGAACGTATATATTTATGGAGAAGTAGCTGACATTGCAATGGAAAAGTGTATATATAGTACGAGAAATTCGCGTAGCTGAAACTTTAAAGAGATGCGAGGCAATCAATGCGCCATCAACTTGCCTCGATTTACGACTATACGTCGTCACGAGAGAGCCTGTTCCCGAGGTTCCTCCTGTTGCTTCTCCGCCGATGATTTTTTTTTAAATATTATATACATGTATATACTTATGCGAACCTATATAGAATGTTTGAGGTATAGTGATGATACGCTCGCCCGTCCATTTCCACTCGATGTGGACTCTTCTTCCTCGCTCTGCCCACGGGCCATTCTCAAAAAGAATTATTTCAATTTACCATCCTACCTAAGTCCTTTTCTACCGAGGTACCATATTCCGAAGGCAACCCCACAAATACACATGTAACACGCACACCGTACATGTATACTCTCTTATTCCGCACGTCCTCACCGAGATTTGAAACCTTTTTTTTTTCTAGCGTTTCGGAACCGGCGTTGGAATGACATATCATCACTTTTATTGCAAACAAAAAATAAATTATCACTACATCAAATTCTCTAGTATTCCTTTCGACGCTCCTTTTTCTCGTACTCCGGATCATTTTTATGAATGGGTGATATAAATTTTGTGTTTAATTGCCCAGTCATCTCAATGCTGTCCGAATCTAAAAGTGTGTCAAATCGTATTCGACGTTGCCATCAGCGATATTTCATCCAGTTTGAACGAAAAAAGATTCTTTCGATCGAGTTCAAGAGGGGAAAAAAGAGGTTGAAAAAATTGGGAATTTTTTTTTTTCGTCATTTATCATTCACGTATCGAGCAATTTATCACGTGTTCTATGATTTTCTTCGCCAAGTGCGATTATTTATGTAGTCAAAAAATGGGAATGGAGGCGATTGTTTTGCGATGCAAGATAAATCGAACGTTGTAGCGATTAAAAATTTTTTTTTCTTAATAAATGCTGCGTCCAAGTAAAACACTCGATTATGCATGAAAAATGAACATTCGTAAGAAATACTGACGTTTTTACGATTCAGTCTCTCGCGTATCATACATCAAAATGTTGGAATTCGATTGACATAACTTTTCGTAATTCTGACGAGATTTTCATTACATCGAAAATTGCGAGTAGAAAAATTGTCAGGAAGACGAAAGATTGCAGAGTTTAAATTGACGGAATTCTTAAAAAAAAAAGTCATCAACGATGATTTCAAAATTTCATGGAAAAGAGCAGCGTTGCATTATGCATGAGACTCGAGCTGGCCTGAAGACGAAGGGCGAGAGAGGCGTAAATTTTTATAATCTCGAACGAAGCTTATGGCGCCCCGACAGGATTTATCGTCGATTAGGGCTTTTATTACGCGCCGACGTGACCGAGTAATGAACGAGTAATTATCGCTCGGTAACAAGTCAAAGCACTTACCAAACGTCTCGTCGGTGCGTAAAAACGATAAAAAAGGCGATGACGATCATGAACTTTCATGAAAAAAAAAAGGTAATCCGTGACGAACATTTCTATACGCGTTCATAATAAAAATATAATAAATCTATATTAACAAATTTGTCGAAAGCGTGAGACGCTTTTTCCTCTCCACGAGACGATAATTGCGACGTAACAGAGACATAAATCTGTAAAAAAAAAATCTCGAATTTATATGCAACATAAATGGCTGAAGTTTGATGTACCCACGTGTATATTTTTGTCTATCGAATTCTCGCGTAGAAATCTGCCGTTTCCATCTGCGCAACGTACAAAAAATAGTGATAAACAAGCTGGATATCCCGGACGAATTTTTGTAAATCATCGTTGAAAAACGTATGACAAGAAAAAAAAAAAACACGGTCATGAAATAATCGAAATTGACGATAATTTGAAATAGTAATTTTGAAAAACTTCCAAGGTTGCCGAAGCGTTGTCTTTTTTTTCGTGGTGTTGCGAAAACGGGGAAGAAAACATTCGTGCGAGGGAACGACGATTTATCACGTATTAATTCATTCATAAATTAAAATCGCTATGAGGCAAATAATTTACAAGTCATCGCCAGCGTGCTCGATTAGCATGTTAATCGACGAGGGACTTCTCTCCTGTGTTATTTTGAACGGGATTTTGAGTTTTTTTTTTTTTTTTTTTTTTCAAGAGCCAGGAGTCGCGATATCGGTAAAGGAGCTGAAAAAGAAGGTGGAAGAAAGAACGGAATTGTATGGAAAAGGAACGAAAAAAGGCGAGAAAAATATCGCGCCGTAAAGTTTAGAATTTCTGCGACCTGCTGTTTCGATTCTTTCCCGCTCTCTCTCTCTCTCTCTCTTTTCTCGTATCAAGGACTGCATGGTCTCCGATGCAAATGCGAGCAATTTCGCTGATATATATTCTCAAATGACGCTTAAGCGAACAGCGTCATCAATGGTGACGCCTTGACGCGTGAATAACCAACCTTTGGCCCCTTTACGATACACATACGAGAGTCATGGTGAGATTTTAGATGAGAGAAAGAAAGAGAAAGAGAAAAAGAGAGAGAGAGAGAGAGTGCGAGAGACGAATGGCAATGTGGCAAATCGTCGGCGTGGGTGGCGTCTCGAAAGCGAGAATTTCTCGCATGAATGCCCGGCGGCATTTTTTTAGGTCTGAAAACTTCGCGAGCCGCCGGTATTAATTATTGCTCTGCCTTTTCCTTCGAGCGTGCTCGAGCGTTTCGTTAATTAAAATGTGCTCGAGATATAAATACAGCATATATAAATGAGGGTGGGGTGTGTAAAATAAGGGACGCTCGACCGTACGGACTGACGCCCTCTCGCGATGCACTTTTCACCCTCCAGTCTCTCTCCGCGATCTCTGCGCGAACGATTTAAAATTGCTTTTTTTTTAACAACGCTTCTAAAAATGATGCCGCAATTTTTCGAATGTATTTTACGCAAATTTGAATAAATTTTTTGTTTTTTTCTTAAATTAGATGAAATTTGCAATGTTTTTCATGGCTGATTATGCATTTTTGATTTTTCTGCATTTTTCGGGGGTAGTTTACATCTAAATTCGTCAGCACAGAAGAATAAACGATGTAATGACATTATTTCAAGGTACGAACAAAGAAAAAGAGAAAACAATCAAACCCATCGAGGCAAAAATTCTCTGAGGCAAAGGCGTTAAAAGTGAGTGTACATCAAGATCTCTGTAACGCGAAGTGACAATCGACGTGAGAGAATTAACGAGCGAGAAGTCTCAACGAGACGACGGGCAAAGTTTCAAAGCGCGATGTTCAAGTTCTTCAAAAAACAAAAAAAGGAATCGTATTGTTGATAATGATCGCTATTGTCGTTGGCCCTCGAGTTCCCGACGAGGCGAATAAATTGCGTAATAGTTGTCGCATGTTTGCATTACGATAAAAATGGGGGAGAAAAACGTGTGAGGTTTGCCGCTCGCGCCCTCTTTTGTTTGGATTTTTTGTTTTTTTTTGGTGGCGTTCAAAGAAAACGTCAAAAAATGGCTCGCGTGAACCGTGCGATGATGCTTTTTTTCGTTCGAGTCGCGACGCCCTCATGGGAACGTCGGTTCTAGGTGCGATAGAATTCAATGACAAAAAAAAATGCACGCGAGTTACGACCTTTTTCCCTCTCAACAGTTGACGTTAGAGAAGAGAGAGGCGTCTGGGAGTCGGATTCTTTGATCATTGTACATTCGTCAACGATTTGCGAGGCATGGATTTTAATCGCTCGAACGGAGTTGACGCGATTTTTTTTTTTCATTTTTCTCACACGTGACCCTTTTCGGCAAGCTACTGGAAAGAAAGCGGACCATAATCGGCGGTCCACGAAGCTGAAATGGTTGTTACGAATCACGTTTATTGCCAAATAATCGAAATTATCGGAATTCGAAAATAAAACGATTTTTCATCCCCCCTTGGGGTGAATTTAATCACCCGAAATTCGAGATAAAGCTTGACGATTAAAGTACCTTTTTTTCTCAATCTTTCTGTACAAGAAGAGTCTTGTTTTACCGGATTTTTAGTTATCTCGTATACGCCCGTTTCAAAATAACTTACGAGCTTGAACGACAGTGGGAATGACGAGAGCGAGAATCATCAGCCTCGGTGAAAAATAAATCAATGAGCCGAAGGTGAAATTAAATAAGCAGTAAATCGTATCGTAAAGTTGCGGGCAAAAGAGACGAAGAGAGAGAGAGAGAGCGGAGGTGGGAAGACGCGAGAAACGCGACGGTGTAGAAAATGGGTCGTGTGTCATAAAATAAGGGTGGAAAGAAGCCTCACGAAATTCAATAAAAAGGAGGAAGGAAAGAGAGAGAGAGAAATGAAAAAGGACGTACGAGTTTGGAGATAGAGGAACTATTAAAACTTTTACAGCACGCTTGAATGCATTTTAATTATCAGTCTGGAGGCGAACAGACGCAGACGGTATTATCCTCCCCAGCTTTCTCACAGATATTGCGCACGATCGCGCAGAAGTATACACACGCCATTAAAAAAATATTTCAATGTGAAAAATACGCCGCGAATATCGCAAATAAAACGGTCAAATCGATCGTTACGATCGATTCGCAAATATTCCTAGGTGAATGCAACAATGTTTTTCGAAAAAATAAACAAAAATCTCCAAGTCGAAAGCGCGTGCGTGTGTGAATTTTCTGACGAGGCTGCATATTCTCGAAGTTTGGGATAAGAAAAGAAGGGGGATGAACCGGAGTCTGGTGCGGTTTTGGAAGGTGGTGGTGCATCATGACGTACATATGTATATATATTTATATGGAGATGGGACATGGAGCTGGGCAGAAGAGGAGACTCTACCCGACGCGTCAAAAGCATAAATAATGTCTTGGAAACGTGCGACTTGGTTTCTCAACGATACGTATTAGATTGCACGATATATGGGGCACCCGAGAACAGATCTTCACAGCCACAAAACATAGTCGTGTCTATAGAAACGTGTATACAAGTCTGAGCACTCTTTCTCCGCCCCCGGGATAGAAATGAGCTCTAATGGTGTGAGGCAGCGTAAAAGAGCGTGGAAATACGCGAGAGGAAGAGAGAGAGAGAGAGGGAGCGAAGAAGGATAGCGAGAGACACACATGGGTCGGAGAGCTCTCGCGCGATGGGCATGAATGGACCGCGGCGCTAGCGGTTTTTCTCCACCGGAAGAGGCGAGAGGAGCACACGCAGGAAGAGGGGACCTATTTATCAATGACCTCTCCGCCACCCTGATCTCTCAGGGTGGCTCGACCCGTTGCACGGTTTCGAAGGACATAACTTTTCTATGGAGATATATGTTGCTGCTGCCTCTCTCTCTCTCTCTCCTCATCTTTTTCTCTTACTCTTTTTCTGTATACAACGATATATGCTGAAGGAAAAAAGTGTGGTAAAAAAAAGTGGCGCCTCTCTTTGGAACATTAAAACTAAGTCTCGGTGGAGCCACAAATCGTAAAACAAGCAACTGATAACTTCCGGTCGGTTATTAATCCCTCTACATCGAGGCGTTTATGTGTGTTATTGTATGCACTCGTGAATGTCTTTTTTATCACGTGTTTGTAATTTTCATGATTGACGCTGCGAATTATTGTGTTTAATTTTCTTTGTCCATACGATTTTTCGATGGTAATCGATAATCGAACGAAAATCAATGGAGGGGAAGGGAGGTGAGAGAAAATCGTAGTTTTTGGGGGAAAATTTCGAAATTTCGTTCTTTTTTTTCAATGGATACGATCGTGAGGAGATCGTTTGTCTCTTTAAATTTTTTCCACTGGCAATTCGCTGACTGAGCATTCGATCTCGAATGGTTTTACACGCTCCAATCGTCGTCACGGCTGTGCAAAATCTCAGGGAAAACTGAGGCGAAATTCTGGTCACAGACAAGTTTCACTGGCGTATATATTTACGTGTGTGGGTCGGTAACTTGTGAGACGAAGATTTTATCAAGACAGCGACGAGTTATGAACACTTGGTGTTTTATACGCGTCGGGAGAGGCGAGCTCATGACTGCTATGTTTTATTCTATAATTTTATTGTTATTATTATTATTACATGCACATAATATACACCTTGAGAGGTTGAAGTGTAAATGTACGTCAATTCATTATTGAAAAATTTCATTCCTTAAAAAAAAAAGTTTGTCCCAATTCCTGCCGAAATTCCTGCGACATATCCTCGAATTTAGAACTTCTTTTATTTCCTCCAAAATCGCTGAAAAATTTCGTAATTAACTGAAATGTACATAAAATTTCTCGAATTGTCATTTTTTGGATAAATCGTCGCAATTGAATAAATTGATTTTCGGAGCATAAAAAATCGTAGTTTATTGATGTAATCAAATGCGAATCAAGCAACGGTAATAAAAGGTATTTCACCGAAATGTCATGTTTGGACAATTTATTTTTTGCGTACGCAATTTACGTTAATTGATACTGACGTTGCAATCATAACACGTATTTGGTTATAAAGTTTCGTAAAATTTATGATGCTGATTTATTTTTTGGCCGAAATTGTAACCGGCGAAACTTGTCGAAATTTATACTGTCCGCTGTTCCATTTTTACACCAATTTCTCTATACGTTCGTCCGCCATAAAGATAGTTTTTACTACCACAGAGGTTGATATCTCTCGCTAGAATCGCTGCCAAATGCTTCTGATCCAGAGACGTTGAGACACTGTATGTTTTTTGCGATAGCATCAAAGTGAGGAGAACCGACTGACGCGTCGATGATAAGAAAAAAAAAATCTACAAGTAAAATGACACCGAAGCGATGATTCCGAAATCAGGAGGCGAAACAAAAGTGAACATTTTTCAAAAATGGTTGTATGACTTGGGCAAGTGCCTTGCTGGTGGCAAAATTGAATATTTTCGCAAATAAAAGAATTCAAAATTCTTTGTAGAATTAAACCAAAAAAAAAACATGTATTTTAGCGAATTTTGTTGCTTTTTATTTTCGAGACTGCGTTTGCTAGTTCGGAGCATTCCGAAGAGTGCTGCGAACTCGGTGCTCCGAAAAATCTCATAAAAAATTCATCTACGACGGACAATGCGTATGGGAGATGAGAAAAATTTGAATTTTGGGCGAAAACGCAACGAAGGCGAGACGTCGGCGGAGAACTGACACGGCAAAGACACGTTGTAAGCGCCGTCATGTGAGAGAGAGACCAAAGTGCTGCCATAAAGCCGCCGACTTTACGACAAGTGCGTGAGCTCGCGCGCGCCCACTGCCAGTTCTCTCAGCAGTGAAAAATGGAAAAAAAAAGGCAAAGAGCCGAAAGAGACGGGCGGAAGGAGGGAATATATATTATTTTACAAGTCTCCCTAAAATCTTGTCGGGCAAAGTTCCCACACCATGGACTCCCCGTGGAGTCTCACGTCGTTATCAAAATTCCATCACAAAGAGGTCATACTCATTATTGTTTCGTTGCCTTTTTTTTTTTACGAAAACTTCTTGAAATCCGGTAAATAGCGGATAAGTGTTCAGATGATTTTCTCTCGATTATGACTGCAGATGAAAGTTATTTTTAAAAAATAGCTGTTGTACGCAACGAGACGTGAATTGAGATCGTGAAGTGAGATATGGTCTGACCACACGAGAAGCAGGTCACATGGGTTCGTAAAAAAAGACACCAATTTGATATTTTCTTTTTTGTATTGGCTTTTTATTTTCATTCAAATATGATTCACCTAATATTTTTCAATATTCTTGGATTCTAGAAAAAATCATTGTTTTTGCTTGAATTTGACGGTTTTTTTGCATTTTCTCACTGATATTTCGAGTTTTCGCGAAAAAGTCGGTGAGTTTCGTGATCAGCGGAAAATTTCCGATCGAACAAGCTCCTGAAATATTGAAAATTTGAAAAAAAAAATTTCGACTTATTTTTCGCCACTTTTCCAGAATCGTCGAAAAGTCGAAATTTCAAATGATCATAACTTTCTCCCTAGTGGGGCTACATAGATTTTTTGGGGGTGTTTTGAAAAGCCCTCGAGTAGACTTAGATAATGGTGAAAGTTAAATGTCGATAGCTCGATTGTATCACCCTCAAAATCGATGGTGAAAATTGGCGAAAAAAACGCAAAGGGGTATGTATGGGAAAATTGGCGAAAATCGATGGTCCGTCTTTAAAAATCTGCCAAAAATCGGAAAATTAAGATATCTCGACAAACCAAACGGCATTTTGAAGCCTCATCAATTGCCAAAAGAATAAGCACAAGTTGGGGTGTCCATCTCAAACGATAAAAGAATGGCAAACATTTTAGTGAACCAACTCAATCCGGCAGAAAATGACGAAAAATGTTGGATTTCAAAAATGATTTTTAATGGTCCATATCGATGTACTTTTCCTCGCTAATTACGAAACACACCGGTATTTCATCGAAAACCCAATATTTCCGTCCGAAAATGCGATAATACGAATTTTATCGATTAATTACTACTTTCTCATTGAAATATCGAGTTTTCGAAAAAAAGTCGGTGGGTTTCGTAGTCAGCGGAAGATTTCCGATCGAATAAGCTCCTGAAATATTCAAAATTTGGAAAAAAAAATTAACAAAATAAGAAATTAAGGCGCTGCAGCGTAATCGGACCATCGCGCGTGTGAGTCTCCATCATTCTTGTATGGAATAAAAATTACATTTTTTTCCATCAAAATTGGGAAGGAGGGGCTCGTAGTAAATAGTAAGAAGGCAAATTTTCTGCCGCGTCCGAATGGAAATTCGCGTAGAATGTATGAGAAAATCAGAAGGATAGAGCTGGGTGGAACGCGGGAAAGTATGGAGGAAGAAGTTAGCAGGCGCGGTGAGAATCAGTTAATTATCGAAGATAGAGTCATTACGCAGCGAGCACTAACAGGTCTCTTAAACAAATATATATTTATATACGAACTAGGCTTTTTCCCTGCGCTGCTCTCGATCTCTCGACTTTCTTGTTTTTTCCCTCCTCTCATACCGGTCACAGCATCTTCTTGGTCCATCAGCACCATTAGCACGGTATCCAGCTCACCGTGATAAGCAGGCACAAGTATATTTATTTGTGCGAAATCACCCAGCAGTCTTCCAATCGTATAAACTCGTACGAGATTCCGATACCTAGTTTTGCATTTTAATCATCCCTTTCCCTCCAAGAATTTTCCTTCTTCCATTTCTACAAATACAATTAAACATCGATATACAAAAATTCTTATCCCAATAATGATATATAATTGCGACCTTCATTTCCAACAGAAGCAAATCGTAAAAGCAATTCGACTTGCCTCCACAGATTATCCATTTTATGACGATAAAAAATAAAAAGAGATCGAGGACCAAAAGTGATGATCGATAATCGTTATCATCTCGAAAAAAAAAGACCCAAGTGACGGTATCTTCTTATTTTTTTGCCTGAGAATATCGATTAACGAGTTTTTCCGTTAATTTCCAATGCTGCAGTGAGTTTCTCCGTACGATAAGTTCCGATGGAAAATCTGTATGGTTTGAAGGAAGAAAGAGAAAATTTTCTATGAAAAAGTGCGATTTTTCATTACGCTCTCTCGCACCCCGCTGCTGGCATTGAGTGCGCGCGTTTGCTCTCTGTTTCACAGCGTTGAGTACCGGTAACTATGCTGTTCGATGGAGTCCTCGCGGTTGCGCCCCATGCGCCCTCATCGCCTGCTCCACCGCCGAGTCAAGGCGGTGTTTCGCCTTTTGGCGTGCACCGAGCGGCGTTTCTCTCTTGATCTCTCGCGCGAGTGTTACGAACTGCAGGGGCGATAAGTCGCGCGTTTCACATTTTACACCTTGGTGAAGGGAAAAAAAATTATTTCCGGACGTACGCTCGGAGAATACCCGGACGAGACTTTAGCGCACCAGCTGCCGGTGCTCTCCGCAACGAGAGACTTTTTTTCTTCGTCGATGATTCTTCGTAACTTTGATACCGATTAAAAAAAAAATCAGACGATATATATTGAGACGAAAAACGGGGAAACGTCGATTTTTACGATGACATTCTGCATTTTTATTAAAATCGTCCAGTCGTCGATTTTTATCTTTTTTTTTATCTTCGATATACGGCTATTCCTGATTTTTCTCATGAGATAATTCGTGCAGAAGATGATTTGCGGATGTCCGAGAGTGAAAAGTCCGTTTAATCGAGAGGGTAACGGGGTGGTGGCTCGAGCAGACGGTGCAAACTGGTTATGGTCTATACACTCTCCTTCTCTTGCAGCGATCTTCTGTTACGATAGAGACGGAAGCTCAAATAAATCGCTCTCCCGCCGGATGTTCAACACGCCGCTAACTTACTCACGGGAATAATGAGGATTTCTTATTCCACCTTGAGAGTTGCCACGTTTATGTACAAACTCCGTCCTCCCTCCTGCTACTGGGATTATACAATTTTCTGCGCTATATCGTAAATATTATCGCGGCCCATACGGGAGCCAAGCAGAAAAAAAAAGAAAAAAGAAAACGGAGGGAAAATAAAAATACGAAAAAAAAAACTACGAGATGCAGGCTTCCCCTCATTCACTTCTGGCCCTAACATTCCTTCGTCCTCCTGTTCTCGAGTTATTTTCATGATTTATTGCGTCATCCCTCGCGACTGAATTATACACCGCCGAGATTTTTTTCCTCCTTCACTCGCTCTTTCCACCTATATCCTCGTGAAACTCGTATAACTCTGCTGTATTATCCATTAGGGAGATAAAAAGATGGAGAAAAAGGAGCAGAAAGATTCTCGCCAAGACGTTGAAAAAACGAGTGCCTCGTATTATTATTGCAGCTATACGAATGAATATACACCTATTTATATTCGCGCTTTTATGTATCAGCTTTCTCATGATTTCACTCCGATTTATGTGTCACACTATGTTGGTATTCCGTACTCCATTTTCGGAGGATCTTATATAAAATACGTACGCGAATGACACTTTGTGTAATTACGCAATTAAACCATTTTTTTTGCTTCGTTGTTCATGTAATGTTGGAATAACAATATATCAACGGAATGTCATTCGACGATCAATCAAAAACCCACACAAGCACGATTCTCTTCAATCGGATGCTGTATCTGTGCTGCATAATTCCTTTTTTCGTCATCATTCATTTTACAAGTATGGCTTTTCTCAATTTTTTGGGATTCGTTGATATTTTCGAAAAAAAGGAAAAATCAAAAAAGGAAATCAGAGCTGCCGAATAAGCCCCGATCGAGTTGGCATGAAATGCCCTATATATACATGCTCATATTCATGCAAGATGATAAAACTTCATCTTCGTTTGGATCGATAAAACTTGAACATCGAAAAGGGGTTGGGAGGAACTTTTTGCTACGAGAACACCGAGGCAAAGCAGCCGCAACAGATGCCTCTGACGATATTGTCAGGAATGAAAAAACAAAATGGAAAGACTTAGAGAAGGAGAGAAAGTTATCGAAGTATAGGATTGAATCCGTGTGTGTGCGGGCTTAAAGAGAGCGAGCTCAAGTTGATGAGCAATTGATAAGGATCTTCTGACTCCAAACGAATATATGTATACTGGATAATGCGTGTATGTATCAAGTATACGCGTGTAAGGGAGAAAAAGGAGATCGCAGAGGGAGGAAAAGATGCAGAGGACTCGCGCAGAAACTCGAAGATACCATCGTGACGTTTCTTCCTCGACGAAGCAAGCAAAATGTCGTCGCGATAGTCTTCCTTTTCGTCTTTTAAATATATTCCGTATTTATCTACTATGCTCACTTACAATTTAAAACGAGTCGCGTTTCGAAATATTGCGAAATTAAATCCACTCGACCAGGCTTCATTTTCGTACGATTTGTGTTTTATTAATTGTATATCAATTTTTATGGTTTTTTTTCAGCATCTTTTCACTTTGAGTGACAACTTAATTCACTCGTAGACAGAGCAGAGCAATTTTTCTCATAGCCTTTTACCGTTACGTCGAAGTATCACCCGTTTAAGGTGGTTCTCTCGCGACAGTCACTCGCGAAAATTCATGCAACAGCTGTTGTGCGAAAGCTTGAATAACTTGCAGGATGTTCGAAAGATGTCGGGGGTAGAGCAGGCGTCTATAATCTTGTACTATTTTTCATTTATCAAGTCAAATTTTCGATCGTTCAATAGGGTGGATCCTATTGCTGAACTTTGAGAATCTTCATGCAACAACGTCCCGAATCTGCTCTCCAAATTTTATGAAATTCCCAAGAAAGCCTTTTTTTGCGAGACGACTACCTTAAGATCGTCTAAAAGTGCAGAAATTGTTTATGCGTTCTATAACAATGATTTTTTTTTGTATCAAAGTGTACTCGGGATCATTCAGATCCTCCCTCATGACCCCCGTGCATGCGCGATTCTTTATTTTATTGACGAATCGGTTTACCATTCCAACTAAAGTCAAGCAACGAAGGCTTTCTCCCTTCGTAAACGATCTTCATACAGCAAAGCTGGAAAAAGGGGTGCGTCAGCCCCTCGAGAATAAACAAGGGTACGCACGAGAAACAGATGAGAGAAAAGCGATCAAAGAGAGAGAGAGAGATGAGCTTTCAAATCGGCTTTCGTAAACCTGTCGCCCAAACGCAAAGTATCAATGTAAATTCTCCAACATCGTTCCTGTTAACTCACAGGTCCCTCGTCGTTGAAACGAAAGCTCAGCAAAGCATCGTAATTAATCGCCTCGATAAGTCGGTGTACTATAAGCAATGGCTTTGCATCGAGCCTCAAAAAAAAAACCACTGGAACTTTGATTTTTTTCATAGACAATTATTATTTGTAAGAAATTATGCTTACATCATATGAGAAAAAAAAAATAATAAAATTGAACATGTAAATTTATTCGCATTTGAAACGTTCAATGTGAATATAAATAAAAAGTATCGAAAATAAATGATCGTAGTGGAATATTTATGCTCGAAAGATGTGATTTTTTTAAATATAGCCATTGGAGCACCATCCGACCCGATAATTAATAATAAAACGGTTACAGCTGTAAAAAGATATTTAAAAAAGCAAAACGTGTGTAATTTTTTGTTCAATTGAATTCATTTTATTTTTATCTTTGTACGAGAGAAGCCACAAGTTCGAGGGGAAAACAAGATGAGCAACGATCGAGGTGGAATATTTCCTGCATTACGATTCATCATGCGGTCTGTACGTGCTTTAATGTGTACCGTTCTATTCAACGAATAAATTACGTTTTGATGAATTGACTTTGAGATTTTCTGACCCCAATTAATGTAAAAACGCAAGCAGAGTGCGCTTTTTTTCCACTTCCGTTCGAGGCTCATAGACGGTCATTGGACGCCGGAAATGCGATGGCAAGATATTTACTCTGCCGCATCAGATAAATTCTCAGGCGTTTGCGAGGTTTGTTCACCGTGATATATAAACGTTGCCTGTCCAGAAAAACTTTTCGGCAGACGTTGAAGCATTACGTGAATTCAACGGGCTCTCGGGAGCAGCAGCATGAAGACAGGATGGATAAAAGTATCGTTACAAAATTGAAAAAGAAAAAAAGAAAACAAATTATCGGCAACGAAAGATCCGATCGCTGTCGGCAGCGACATTCTTTGATAAGATCCAGACCTGAGATGTATCTTTTTCACAATGAAATAAGACAAATTATTATTATTTTTATAGACATCGAGCCGCGTCTCCTGCCTTCTCCTTCATTTTCCATCTGGTCCAGACTGTTTTTTTGTCTTTTTACATCACTTCCTTCTCGTCCTCTCGCGTCTCACGATGACAATCCCGTTTTCGTACGTCAAGCCATGGAACTCGATCGCATTATATAGGCGGTGAGCATTTCATGTTTTTCTAAGGGGGTGACATACACGAATAGGATATGAAAAGAAAGAAGAGGACCATCAAACTCTCGTGTGCATGAGCTCGCTCGTGACTCGTGTCTTGGATTGTTCACGTACATATAAATACACGTTTATACTACAAATACAAATGTTTCTAATAAAAAGTTGATGGGGTCCCGAAGTTGATTCTTTATGGAAAAAATATCGCGCGATTGTTGTCGTTTTATTCGTTCCCTGATTCGTCGGTGAAAAAAGAACGAATTTCGTGGCAAAATTCCTTTGCTTTCTCTGATGCGTGCGTGTGTTTTGTTTTTGCTTGAATCTGACTGTTTTTTTGCATTTTCTTACTCATATTTCGAGTTTTCGGGAAAAAGTCGGTGGGTTTCGTGATCAGCGGAAAATTTCCGATCGAACAAGCTCCTGAAATATTGAAAATTTGAAAAAAAAAATTTCGACTCATTTTTCGCCACTTTTCCAGAATCGTCGAAAAGTCGAAATTTCAAATGATCATAACTTTCTCCCTAGTGAAGCTACATAGATTTTTTGGGGGTGTTTTGAAAAGCCCTCGAGTAGACTTAGACAATGGTGAAAGTTAAATGTCGATAGCTCGATTGCATCACCCTCAAAATCGATGTCGAAAATCGGCGAAAAAAACGCAAAGGGGTATGTATGGGAAAACTGGCGAAAATCGGTGGTCCTACTTTAAAAATCTGCCAAAAATCGAAAAATCAAGATATCCGGACAAACCAAACGGCATTTTGAAGCCTCGTCAATTGCCAAGAGAACAAGCACAAGTCAGAGTGTCCATCTCGAACGAAAAAAAAATGGCAAACATTTTAGTGAACCAACTCAGTCCGGCAGAAAATGATCCGGCATTTGCTCTCCTCCGAACTCGGTACAACCCCAAATAAGTTTCCGAAGATTTCCATCAACGAAAGCCTATGTAGAAGAGACGAGAGAACGGTGGCGTTTTTCTTACAACTTTTCCTTTTTTTTTTCATTTAAAGAAAAGAAACCGTAGAATTAACGCAAGACTCAGCTTGTACTTGTATATGACATTAAAAACACGCACATACGAGCATTATATATATTGATATAAACACCAAGTACCAACTCGGCAAAAGTCCCGGAAGATTACCGGGCGTGCGTCTCCCGCGGTGAAACGTACCATTTATCCACGTCAACCTCGTTCTTCCGACACCGCAAGGCGTCGTCGTCGTATACCTTCACTCTCCCGTTCACGAGATGATATTCACTTTGCGACCGGCAAAACCATATTATATGGAATTACCGCATACAGCAGTGAGTACACGTTTTACCGAAGAACATCACTTGATTGAGGAGAAGAAATCGTGAGGAAAAAAAAGAAGCAAAAGTGAGAGGGAGAAAAACGAATTCTCTTGGAACAAGCCGCGTATGTTGCACGCAGCTTCAGCGATAGACACGGATCTGCAGCCGTTTCGCGAATCCTCTCCAATTTTCTATTTTTCCGATCGATCTCGAGACCTCTCGTTTAATTGCTCGCACACGCGTATCGAAGAGAGTGAACGGAAGATGGTCCATCGAGATTTCACGAGAAACGCGTTGTATTTTACATGTCAACGTGCATCTAAAACGGTGAAAGTACAAGATCCTGTGGAGACCTAAGATCCCGATGATTATGTTCTGAAATACACTCGCAATGACGAATGTGCTGTAACTAATTAAAAATTATGAAAATCGAGTTCACGGACTCAAAAATATGGTTAATCCCGCAATAAAATCACGTATATACATATATAACATAAATTGTAATACACGTGGATGTCTAGCGAGATTAAATTTCCGTAAGTTTCAGAACGAATCGTTTTAACCTAAATGACTATAGAGGCACCAGCATCGCCAAGATTTTCTCTAGACAGAAGGATTGGAGAAAAGAGAGAATTGGATGTAGCGAAGAGATAGAGCGCAGCGAGGACCCGGAGCGCGTTGCATATCCTGCAGACACTGATGTGCCGTTGAGTTTGGATGGAGCGATAACACTCTCTGTTACACCGGTGGGTTAACACCACGCGGAAATTAACCGTTATATCTTTTGAACTCATTTAGTCTCATCTGTGACGTATGTAATCGTGTACATACAAAGAGAGAAGGCTTAAAGGATTTAAAGGGCCAGAAGAGGGGAGAAGTACAGTTTCAGGGGTAACGACATAGAGGGTGTCCCAAAATTCGATGTTGATCACTTTCAAGCTAGATTCGGGAGGAAATTCTGTGCGGAAATGTACCTTGGTACTTTTTCGTACGACGAAAATCGAATGAATTATGGATTGTCAAAGTTTCGGCCAATCGGACGCGCGCGCTCAAGCTGTGCCCGCTGGAGAGGGGAGACTATTCGTCCGACTATAACGATAAATAACTCAACGAGGATTCGTCGTATAGAAAAGTACTCAAATACTTTTCGACTCGAAATTTCATCCTCAATGGAAGCATCAAACTATCAGCATCCGGTCTGGGAACACCCTGTATATTTACGACTGAAATGAGAGCAAGCGAATGCGAGGAGTGCGAATGTTTTGCACAATGCTTGCTGCGAATCAACGAGTTCTGAATGGAGAGAAATTGAATTTGTCATTAATCCGTCTTCTTTAATAATTCCTACAAATTTTTCATCTTTCTTTTTTGTTTGATAAATCCTATGATATTATTGGCATAAATTTAATGAATTGAATCATCGTTTCATCCAGGAAATATGTATTATTGCATATATTATTTACTATTCAACTGATGTTAGAAAAAAACAATGAAAGAGAAAAACGTTTTTTTCTTGCACCAAAAAGCTGGCAAGGCTTCCGATCCTTCGAATGGAAAGATGCCGGAGTGCCCGAGTTACGTGTACGTGAATATTTATAAGATCCGAGATGTTGTTCATTTAATTATCACAGGATTAAAATCTGCGAATGTTTGATGAGAACTGGAGGCTCGGCGTACTTAGCGAATGATTGCTGGCACCGTCGTTACGGTTATGGTAACATCGTACCAGAAAGCGAATGGCAAAAGGGATCACTGCTCGTACATTCCCTTAAGCTAATTTTCATTATCCCTCGAGCGTTCTTTCAGCACCGCCTCCGCAAGATCACGATTATTCATGAATCAAGGAAAATTCATCAGAAATAAAGTTATTTATCATTGAAACATCACTTTGTCTGCGAAAATAATCCTGACGAAAAATGTAGTTCCACGCGAGTACCGCGAGAGGTCTCCCGTTGTCGGCATCGCGTTCTGACGAGTTGATACTCGGATGCTGCGTGCGAGAGAACGGTCGAGTGTGATGTGGCAAAGCTCATAGTTCTTTACTCCTATCTCGATCTATCCATCTCTCTCTCTCTCTCTTTCCGTCTCTTTCGGATCTCTCCCCGATCCGCAGCCCGTGAGATCCCCTCGGGTGGCCCGAGTCGCGCGTCTCTCTCGCGTAACGGCGGGGAATATACCAACAGCCAATCGGGATGTTACTTTATCGCGGTCGAGATGTTTCATTGGTCGAGAGAACGAATACTATCGAGCGGCCGATGGGAAGCCGCGCCTCGCGGATCCCTCGGAGGCTGCGCTCTCTGACATCCTCACGAGTGCTACGTATATATATATATATGTAGTTACATACAAGTGTATGTATACACATATATATATATATATATTTGCAACGAACCTTTGCTTCGAATCGAAGGATTCTACTCCAACATTCACCTGCATCAGCTTCCCCACCTCCGAGATCTTCTATTTCTTCCTCGTCGTCTTTTTCTCACAATATATTCACAGCATCATCGTTTCCTTCGCACCGTCTCGTTTCTCCAGTCGCAACATACATATACTTACCCTCGCGATGCTCGCCAACTCCACGCAGATCGATGTAGCAAAACTCTCGAAGCTCAATCTACTCTCTGACGAAGGGTCTCTGCGTATATACTACAGAGACCAGCGTTGTATGCCGTTTCTCTCGTAAAAATTGCGACTCTACGAACGAATACGATCCAAGCTTTTCACAAGCGACAATAGTACCTTATTTATTCGAAATGTCTTCGATTCTGTCGAGTTTAAGTTTTCTACACAAACCTGTGTGTTTTTTTCAATGTTTCTAGCAAGATTCCTGTCGGGAGATGAAACGGTACAGCTTTATTTATTCATTCGGTCGTTTTTCAGAGACGAGAATTTGCGCGATTCCTCACTGCAGCTTCTTCAGCGAATCATCCCTCCAACTGTCCTGAAGTCATCCCCTTCGGCAAAAACACGCGATATTTATGTTTTTGCCCAGGAAAACGTTGGATAAACCATATCGGAGAACCTTAATTCGACAAGGTCGACGGAATACGCGTAATAATAAAGTTTCGTCACCAAACGTTTCAGCGTTTCCGGTGAACCGAATCAGAGGATCTCAGATGAAAACGGAGATCGCGAGAAGCTCCAGGAAAACGTGTATAACCCCGAAGACGAAAGCTGGTCGTAATTATATCCAAGGTCAATAATCGCAGGTAGATAAATTCGCGATAACGACGCCCTTGCGAATAAATGAATAATCAAAATTCGCGCGCTGATATTCTTTTCCCGTTGCACGATAAGTTCAATCCCGTTTATCGGCCATCCTCGTTCGCGTCGCGGTATCAAACGCGCAAACGCCGTGACTTCGGCGTCGGGCCGCGACGCGCCTCCCCGTTCGTCTCACCCTCGTCGTTTTGTACACCGCGCGCACACCCCTAAAGCTCGCGTCTGCTCTTGTCAGCGGAAATGGCGTTGTATACGTATATATATATCCATCCCGGGTGGTAATATTCGACTCTAGGGAACAGTGGCATCAGTAGTAGTGACGTATCTATACGGTGAGGCTCGAACATCGGGCGTTGGAAAAACCCCTCCCCATTTGCGATATAGAGAGCTTCGCCGTCGGCAGCCTCCGTTGTATCTGGTTTGCCCGTGCGCTTACTGGCTTCAACCCCTCTTTACTCTTTTCGTTCTTTTCCGACGTCTCCTCGCGTGGACTCTCTAAGCCCCCGGCGGCAGATCTCTAGCCGCAAAGCCGAGTGCGCGCGCGATTTTATATTCCGCGTTCGTGCTTTCGTTGGTTTCATTGAGAAGCGCACAGGGAAATTCCTTTGCGGGACGAAAAAAAGCGCGAGATCAAGGTTTTCCTCTTTGCTTTTCTCGGTTATTACCGATGGTGCAAGTGCGTGGGTGTCTGTGAGATATACTCGACGTTTTCCGTCGTCCAGGTCGCGAATTGTGCCTGTACGCGGGATCATCGTTCGTCGTGATGCTGGACGCGGTGATCTTTCGAACTTTTTCCCAATTGCCAATGTCGAAATGAGAAAAAATATCGTCCCGTTTCGTGGTGCGCGAGTGGGAAACATCGTCGCGGTCTCTCCGGCATTCCCGGAGTAATTCCGAATCGAGCAAATTTGTGAGATAAATTCCGTATCTTCTCATGTGCGGGTCCATTTATGTAACCGGGAGAATGCCGCAGAAATGTGGCTGCGATGAGTTGTTCGCGGGTGAACAGCACGCGGGTTTGTCACTCGGGTCTCACGAAGAAACGAATAAACGCGATCACGTCCGACGGTACCGGTGTCCCGGACCACATAACATTCTCCATCATCATCATCATCATCATCATCATCATCGTCGTCATCATCCGATGGGGGAAAGAGAGTAAAGTACGAAACGGAAGAGGGAGCGAGTGAAACACGAGTACTCATATACGGGTGAACAAACATCGAGAGATCAGGAGGGAGAGGAGAATATACACACGTACGTCGAAATTATCAAAGGGTTACACGGTGAACGACGCGAAACGTTACGAAAAAGGACACGCAAAGAGCGAAAGAAAGAGGAAAAAGGAACAAGGAGAGAAAAAGAAACAGCCGCAGCATCTCGTTTCGCGACGTGATCCTGGACCAAGTTCGCCATCCCTTCTTCGAGGTTGTTCTCTTTTCGCTCATTCCCTTCTTCTATATATACTATAAGGTGTCTGTATATACATGTATGTATGTATATATGAATGCAGGGCACGCACAATTGCCAACCACGTACATATCGATCGTTATACGGCAAAAGGGCGTAACCGATGTCATTTCACGTCCTTGAACGTGAGAGTTTCCTGCCATTTTGTTCAGCAGCGATTCGATACCCATACGCCTGCGGTCGTACATGTGTTTTAATATTTTTCCTCGTTCTTCCGGTCAACGAACCCGACTTATTTGTCCAGTGGCATCTCCGATACGCGCGCACACGAGCACACCTCTCGACACACGCGATAGAATGTTGCGTCGTTGCTCGATTCCGGTCCTCGCAGCCGCCGCAAGACGCGATTCGTCCGAACTTTGCGACGTTTTGTCTACACACGCCTACCATTTTTCCGTCGATGGCACTCTTGTTCTTTGATTGTTTTACGCGATCATATCGATGCGACACGAGCGGGCATGAACGCTGCGCATCTCTGCGCGTACGGCTCCGTTGAACATTCTTAGAACGATAATAAGCGAAGAATCAAATCGGTAAACGTGCAGCATCTTTGCAGAAAAGAAGAAAAATCGTTTTGTTGACGACCGCTTAGCGGGCTCTCGCGAATTTATACGATCGCACTTGCGTTCATTCTTCGTTGCTCTCAATGGGCGCTCCTTTACTCTGCTTGTCTTCCGTCGAGATTCGCTTCCGTTTTTTCGCATTT
Organism: Heteropelma amictum; assembly: GCA_959613375.1. Lineage (NCBI taxonomy): Eukaryota > Metazoa > Arthropoda > Insecta > Hymenoptera > Ichneumonidae > Heteropelma > Heteropelma amictum. Next base: position 14,225,419 of record OY390724.1, read on the forward strand.
GTCTCGCGGCAACGTCTGCCTCCGCGATTTCTCAGATTCGCCCGAAGACGCGAGACGAAATATTTTCTCGTTCGCGATTTACGCGATTTTCTTCCTCTCGCTCCGATCTTCAACGGCGAAGCGAGAGAACGAGGAATGAGGGTCCATTGACGAACGTGATCTAGGATCGACGCTCTTTCACCGAGGAATTTTTATTAAAAAAAAAAAAAAGAAGGAAGCAAAACGTGGAACAGCGAGATGCAACGTTCTTCTCTCGTGTCACATATCATTTTTTTTCACGAGAATCGAATTATCGGAAAATACTGAATACGATTTTTCATTCGCGATGATCGATGATGATTCAAGAAAAAAAAGTATATTTTTTAATAATCAAAGTTCTTGTCAGTTTCGGATGGAAATGGAAGATCACTGACGAGGAAAAACGAAAAAGATACTCAAACTTTTTTTCTGCACCGCGAGGCGTAATTTATTCATCGTACTATTCAATCGCGAGTAATAGTACGAGGCGTATTTTCGTGTGCTTTAAATACGAGAATAATGAGAACAAGCGAGGACTGCGTTCGCGCGTAATGTACAAGATCACGTCACAGCCTCGCTCGGGTTATAAAACTCTTATCAATGGCAATCGCGAGAGGAAGAATAAGTGATAAAATTATACGCTTACGTAATTTTGTACCACCCCGAGTCCCCGCAATCACTGTTTTAAATCTATATATACATCGTGAGAACAAGCATCGTCTTTCGCCAACTCGTGCGGCTGCGGCAAACACAAGTTTCCTACAAGCTGAAAAAGAGTTTCAATCTTCGTACGAAAAGATCGAGATTTCCTGAGAGGCCCATCAAAAGGCCAGTTTCCTTCGTTTCTGTCTTATTTTTTCATACAATTCGCAATAAAATCCTTATCTCGCACGCCATTAGCATTTCCTCCCGTTGCTTTATTCGATGCGTCTCGTCGTTGCATTTTTCCTTCAACCGTCGTATTCCCGAGTCGTCTCGTTCTTGAATCTCCTCATCTCGATCGGTAGAGAATCGACGACGAATCGCAGATTTTATTTAAAAAAAAACCAAGTTTTCGCGAAATTGGACCAAAATATTAAGATCGATCTTCCATCGCGACAATGCTGCAAAAGGGATCTCTGTGTTTTCGTGTCACGGCGTATGCAAATTTATCGTCTTTTGCTGTAGAACGATGTCTGGCTCGCTCCATGGACCGTAACCTCGTGGAGGGTGGTCGGAGGTCTCCCTCTCGGGTCGATGAGACAAGTACCAGAGAGTCGCCTGATGTCGCCTCGGTGGATGCATGTAGATGTACGTGTATATAGATACAGCTGCTAGGCTGCTAGTTGTGTATGTGTTAAAAAATTCCACGATAGAATTGGACAGCATGAGGGAGTCGTATATACGCAGGGTAAAAACGAGAGACGGAAACGCACATGTATATACTATATTTGTATATACATATAAATGTATTTATGTATATAGAGGGAAACGATACGAGAATGGGGGAAAAAAAGAGACTGAAAGAAAGAAAGGCGTGTGCGCTGGAAGCGTTGAGATCGACGGAATTCGCCGCTACTATTCCAGCTGGTTAACCGACGAGCTCCAGGTAGGTAAGAACACAAGAGTCACGAGAAGGTGATCATTAAAATTTCTCGGACGCTCAAAGCTGGGTACGAGGGTAACGGCAGCTATGTTGTACCGTACATACATTCATTTTGTATGTATAGTTTAGGGAGGGAGGAAGGAAGGGGTTGTTGGGAAGAAGGAAGAAAAGAAATGGGGTGGTTGTGTGTGAAAACACCGAGGCAAGAATAGCCGTAGTTCCCCGGATGACAGTGGACCGAAAGAACACCCGGGACTTGTCGTCCTACTCCTCTTTTCTCATGCTCGGAGGTTGCCATTGCGGATACCTTCGTGGACCTCTCTCGTTTCTTACTCCCTACAGCATCCTTCACCCGTGACTGTGTCTCTCCTCTTTTCCTTCTTTTTGGTGTTCTTGATCCCTCAGAATCTGTTCGAGAGTACACAGTGATTTCTCCTTCGTGAGATCATCATTCCACAGGCTATAAGGTGGAACGGATTTCTAGGATCTCATCTCGTTCGTCTCCAACAAAATCTGAACCTTTTTCCGCCACCACACTTTGCACCGATTCCCCGCGTTCGGCGGGAGAATCGCGGCCTTTGTTCAATTCTTGACGACACGAACTTTCGAGCCTCTTGATTGTGGCGTTTTTCCAACATTACTGATTCTCGCACGCATTTTCCTACACGATATTGGCTTCTTACCCACACCTCGAACACTGATCCTCGAGTGCTTCGCTACAGCGATCAGAAGCGATACAATTCCTGTAGTACTCGCGGCGCGTATCTCTACAAAGATAGTCTCTCGATATCCGCGTCCCACCTCTTCCCGTTCGTTTGTAACGAAGATTGCGATTAAGACAAGGTTACACCCAGACTGAGGCTGATCTTCCGCAATGGGGCACCACGTGGGCATCGCTCGTTCACCCGGGGACGTTGAGTTATCGTGTTTGCCGTTGATGCTGCTGGGTGAACGGCTCTCAGGCGCCCGCGCGCTTTTACCTTCGCGCGCTCGCGCTCTGCCAATTAGTTTGCCATCTCTCTCATTCTTTCTCTCTCTACATATATATTTATATATGTATATACATACATCTACATGTGTATATATACATGTAAATATGTCCGTCTCTCTCCGAAGCTCGTGGCGAATTCGAAACTCAACTCTACTACTACGGAATCCATTCATTAACGGAACGCCGGTCACGAATTGTTTTCATTCATGGATTCTCGTGCGTAGCACAAACTGAGCTCTTTGGTTCACTTTGCCCACCCCGATAACGACGCCGAGAGACGACCAACACCAGAGCGTGTCCTGAATCGTGAATGAACGTAAAGAACTCCGTCGGCTAACCACCATTATCCCGCCCCGGCGTATCGCCGTCATTAACCTACTTTAGCCCGAGGCTTCTCTCTTTCCTTCCACCGCCTTTGGAGCTAATTATCATCAGCCAATTCGATTTTATTGAAACAACCGGATGTTCGCTCGAAGATGAATTTCATTGAGAAACCGTGGTGGTGAAAAAAGAAACAAGAGAGACTCGAGCAATGTGTTTATCGATGATTTTGTTGCACTTGCTTTGGTTTTCAACGAGGTGTAATTCAGCGAGACGTTTGGATTTTCAGAATGTGGAACTGGCGAGGTAGCAGCGCAGAATGCTGAAGGAAGTAGGCTGCGGTAGCAGTACACCCCCACCGGGGGATGGCGCGGTTAGCGGTCGTCAAATTGCTACCGGAGAAGGTGGTGCCAATAACGATAGCAGCGGACTCGGTTGCGGTGGATGCGGCAGAGAGATAGCGGAACGATGGTACCTCAGAGCCGCTGATCGCGCATGGCACTGCGGCTGCTTACGCTGCTGCCATTGTCGGGTACCGCTCGCCGCCGAGTTGACTTGTTTCGCACGGGATGGCAATATTTATTGCAAGGAGGATTACTATCGGTTCGTTGACTTTTGACAGCACCGCACATACCATATCTGGATGCTGATAATTCAATGCCACATTGGGCATGCAATTCCGAGTCGAAAAGTCCTTGAGCACTTTTTCATCCGACGAATCCCGGCCGAGTTATCGTAGAATGTAGTTGCACCAATGGAACTCTCGGGAGAAGGGAGGACGCGCCTCCGATTGGCTCAAACTTTGACGAGTGATAACTCGATAGCTTTTGATCGGACGAAAAGATGCTGTAAATACATTTCGATCTGGAATCGCATCCTGAATCCAACTGCGAATTATTGCACGAGCGTCACATGTCTCTTTTTTTTTTTTGGGTACATTCTTGGTACGCAATTATTGCGAATTATTCCGGAGGGTACAAAGTTTATGAAAATCTAGCCATTCGTCTTCGGAATTAATGCAAATATCGTGCTTCTTCGGAATTGACCCTGTCTTTCGAATTTTATATCTGCCGAGGAACTGTGTATTTTTTTTTAACTTGCCTCTGGCACGCCAGACCTCGCACGAGATCTATACTACCTACTTGGCGATATTGGTATTTATTGGGGTAGTGGCGAATTTGCATAGAAGCGTCACTTGTACGTTTCGTGGACCACACAAAATGCCTGCTAATGGGCGTCGATATTCTTTCCAGACTCTGCGATTCGCGAATGTTTTATGTAATTTTCTTTGTCTCGCTCTCTCTCTCTCGCTCTTTTTTGTAACCCGCCATTTTCCCGAAATACTTGGATGAAGAATGAATTTGTGAAATTTAGAATCCAAAATTACGAATTTTCTCGACAGCAACAAATAGACTCGTGTAACGATTCATGTAGCTCGTTTATTCGTTTTTTTTTCGACAATTTTATAATACCGACACTCACGAATCTTGCAAATTTTCATTTGGAAAACAATTAACCGACGTGTGTTTACAATCTGCTTTTGCAATTTCTCCGACAAGTTCCGACAAATTAAAATTCATCTCTCCACGCTTCGGCACATACTTTACGTCCCTCGTTATGAATTTATAAGTCGGATGCAAAAAAAAATGAAGCAAAGTGCATAATATCAGCGCCGAGAAATTATGTGCGGTCTTTCGCGATATATCTCGTGCGTCATCGCTGCTTATCGTCGGCTATTAAATGCTCCCGTCTCGTCGTAAGGAAAAGGCGCTACGAGAGGATATCGGTAGCTCCTGAAAGTGTTATACTCTTATTGGAGATGAGCTTCTCGACGAGGGATCTTTGGTACGCGAGATTGCAAGAGAGAAAAAGAGAGTCAGAGAGAGATGAGAAGGAGGGAAATAGCGTGAAGAGAAGACACCAGGGGGCGCTGTTCCTGTCTCCGTGGTATAAATATGAGAAAAAGACCCCGTACGGTGGCGAACGATTGCAAAGACCGGTTATCAGTCTCTGAAAACGAGACAGGGTCCAGCAGTCGCCTCTTCGCGAGTTATATATGTTAATTTCGTACAAACTAAATCCTCACGAGAATGCAAACGGTTGTACTCGACAAACCGTCATGCCACGCGATTTCCTCGATGAAACATCATCTTCCGCGTGTTCTGGACATAATTCCATGCACTGACTGTACCAACGACAAATAAATCGGAATTCTCGAAATTTCAGTAAAAAAACGCAAAAAAAAACAGTTGTTATTTGAACCAAATCCCATCTGGAGCGTTTGGTCTCGACGTTGATTTATTATGACGAGATTAACGAGGTCATACACGTACGTGAAAAAGGGCGCATCTTCGATTGTTTTGCGCGTAAAATAATAATTTTTTCATAGTGACTCGAGCGTATAGATGCATACAACGATCCGCCGGACGATCAAGTGCTTTTTGTGCGCTGAAAAAAATGCTGTCTTATCGATGCAAAGCCACTTACGTTTCGGAGCCGTAGGCTCGTCAGTCATCACCGCGAGAGACGATCGTAACGCGCTGTCGTACGCTAATTTTTCATTCCCTTTCCGCGGGGCACTTGCGAGAGTGAAAGTCTGTGATGCTCGAATATCATTTCTCAAATGTGTATCATACGTAAAAGACTGGATTTCCCCGGTGGGAAACATTTTCGATTGTGCCATTGTTCAAGAAGGCCCCTTTTTGCAACAATGCATCTTCTTTCCGCAGACGTCGACCATAAATGCGGAACTCTTTCGCGAGTCTTCCATGCCGTTGCATTTACGCTCGGACATGATAAATGCATTCTTTTTCAAGATGCAACGGATAAGAGGGAAAAAAAAATTTCACGAAAAAAGCGCATATAATTTCTCCGGTTGAATGAATTCAACATTTTCTTTTTCCAAGCGACGCTTCGTTGCGGAAGAAAAAACGAAACAAATGAACAACACGTAACACATGTATTTCATAACGAATCGTAGCTGTGGCATTTTTTTTTTTCTTTTTTCATCGCATATATTATTTATGCGTCGTGCACGGGTTTTGAGAGCGAACGATGAGAGATGAGGCGAGCGTTTTCCGTACGCTGGAGAAAGCCGACCATTGTCTGCCATTTCTGGAGAACGCGAGTGCACTCTCGCGGTTTGCCTATTGAATTGTGGGAGGGCTTTTGAGCTTTCGATGAGTGTGCGCAGAGGGTCGCGTTTGCACGTTACATCATACTCGCGTGTGGTCTCTGCGATTAATGGAATAACACTCAGAGTTCGCGTGCGATGCGAAACTTTTCGTTGGGACAATAATAATGTTCGTTACGATCGGGGGAATCTGATATTTCATATATCCACAATATTGAATCGTCATGACGTAAAAATCAACAGTAATTCACGTTTCGTAACGTCGAAAATCGATAAAGCACAAAATTCTATCGTTTGGAACAATAATTTGTATTTTTTCGATGGGAAATTAATAATGCCGCATTGTTATTATTATTATTATTGTCATTTATTCGCAAAATTTCATAAATTTCGTTCGATCATTCAGATTGTTCGCCGTTTCGAGATGTTCGCGATGTCGAGCCGGAATATCGGCGTCGGAGCTCGTAATGCGAGCTCGGGATCTCGTGTACCACGTGGCTTGTTTCACCTGCGCCTCCTGCGGCGTTCCCCTCAACAAGGGTGATCACTTTGGCCAGAGGGACGGCCTGGTTTATTGTAGGTGAGAAATTTGAAAAAAATAAATAAATAAATCTATATCCGAACGATCATTGTCGTATATTTTATGGCAACGGAAAATTGAGCGTCAAGTCGACGCGAAGCGAGGATAAAAACGGTCGATTCTGGCTGTATCAAATATCTTTTCTTTTTTTTTTCGAATCAAGACCTCACTACGAGTTGATTTGCTGCGCCGCGGATTACGGAAACACCTCGGGGAGCGTCGACGACATAAGTTCACCGGGAGTATCCCCGCTTCCGGCTTACTACAGCGCCGCTGAGCAGAGTCCAGCTTCCGGCGGTACGGTCCAGAAGGGACGTCCGAGAAAACGGAAGCTCTCGGAAATCACCGGTTCCGAGCTGCCCGTCACGATGAGACTCGCTACCGGTGCCTTGGGTGAGTTTTTATTTTCATCGCCGAAATTTGAGTGCATCCGAAAGATCGCCGGATGTACGCAGGTTCGACACGATCAGCAGGGTGTTTCAAGAGACGGGCGACGAAAATTCCAATAAAATGGACATCAATGGAGCGTTTAAAAAAAAAACAAAACGCCCTCTACCCCTTTGTTTCTTGACGGTTTAAGGGGAGCATTTTGAAGCTATCGATACCAGCCCGTTTCCTTCGCAAAATCGATATATTCGTCGACCTTGTTTCCCGTCATTAGGCCGAAAGACTTTGAGAAGCAATTAAGAGAGAAAAGGAAAAACACAAACGATTAAACGCTCGTGTCATCCGAGTGTTTGCCGAGTACTCCGTTACTCGCTCGCATGGCCCCTGAAATCCCAACTTGAAATAAATCGCTTCGTGTGCTGTATATCTTGACAAATATGGAGGGCAAGAAAAAAACGATTTGTTTGTACGCGCGTACGTATGCGAAGGACAAAACGATATAACCAATGGTGAATTTATCGTGCCGTACCAATGTAAATCCGCGCACCGAGCTTCGGGCTTTGCAAGCGAGTAAAAAGAATTTAAAAAGAAAAAAACCAACCCCCGCGCGCACATTCGGGCAATTACACTCCGACTGCCACCCCCGAGCTCGCCACTGGCGCGCAGCGCAGCCTGCATTATACGTTATGTACATAAAGACAGTGAAAGGTAAAGAGCGGGGGATTTTTCTTTCTTTACCTCCCGTTTGCACTCAAAACTTTCTATATATTTCGCAAACGTTGCCTCCACTCTTCCGGTCTCGCCAATTACTCGTATTTACATTGGCCCTGCCGTCTGTAGTCTCAAAACGCTCGCGAATCCACGAGGCTGGTCATGAATTTTTCTCTCGTCCTTATCGCATATGCATGCGACTCGCGATATTCGCCGGAACACGGCGCTCGTTGTTTTCCCCTTTTTTTCTTCGATTTTCGTCTCGATAAATGATCGTCCCATCCAATCGCAGCTGTACGTTCCATCGAGGCTCGCGATTTTTCATCATCGCTGAAAAGATCGCCGGGGTTATTTTGAAAATCGGTAACTCGATCTTCCGCAGACTTTTCACGCGGCCAAAATGGCTCTCGTTGTGAATAAAACGAGCTGCTGCGTAGCTTTTGTCGTCTCCAGCGTTCGATCTCCGCTGCAGAATCCTACTGTCTCATCGGACTCTAGATTCCTCCAAGTCGTTTGGAGACTTTCGGCCATTTTTTTTCACCCCTCCTGCCCCTTTCGCCCACCCCCTCTCTCTCTCTCTGTCTCTCGGTCTATTTCGTATCGCGTCATTGCGGCGGTTATTTTATAATCGTTGGACAATTAGCGAGGAGAGCATCGTGGAGCAGCCGAGCGGTGTGGTGGAATTTACGAGCGCCGGAAATCGAGACGGCGCGTCGTGTAGCTATAAAATCGTCGGGATAAATACACCGCGCGCGAAAACGATATTCCTTATACACGAGGAGGGATAAAACATCGCTCGCGAGAAGGACGAAAGCCTGCTCCGATGGCACACACACACACACACACCTGTCAGGAGAGAGGATAATCGTCCCTCCGCTTCTGTCTCTCATGGACCAGAATCGTCTCGTTCTCGTCATCGTCTCTCGTTTATATACTTTCTTCCCGTTGGGAATGAGAAACCCACACGAGGCAAATGGCTGTCCCGCGGCTTTCTCTCGCGCTCTTTTCATCCCGATCTTTCGTTTCCTCTGTTCTTTGCGAAACGACTCCGAGAGCTTTCAATCGTGCGTCTACTCACGGTACACTGCCCTCCAAAAAGCCTCTCGTGCACGACAAATATGTCGGCGATTTTGTAAAATCACGATATATAGAGAAAAATGTTGAAAATGAAAGTGTCCAGGAAGATCCAGGAAGAGGGGGAGGAAAAAATGGCAAAAAAACAGGGAAACTTGGCGTTTCCGGTGAATTCCGAAGAAAACTTTTGGACGGCGGTGTATCACGTGGGTATATACATACGCACGTATAATTGCGCTACTTTTTTGTGCATCGGAGACCGTCCAACGGTATCCGGAGGGACATTTCGGGAACCCGCAAAAAAACCCTGTTTGTACATACGCACAGACACACGAATGCGCTCGTGCGTCTACGCAGCATCCCTCGCCGCTCCTCTCCTCGAGGAAGATCGACGAATCCGCATCGTACTCTCAACACCCAAGAACGTATCGCACAATCTTTTGTCCGTACACGTACGACAGCTACACCCGAGTGTATGCCACCGCAGCGAAAACCATAATGGCCGAATGGCACGACGGAAAGAGACAGCAGCCGAGTCGGACTCGGGAGAATAAAAAGATCGTGCGTCAAGATGAAGGAAAATCAAGGGTCCAGTTCGAGTGACGAAAAAGGAAGGAGTGAGAAAAAGGATTTGCACGAATTTTCGTCGTCATTCGGAGGACAAATTTGAGACCCATTTGAATTCCGCGAACGCTCCTGAACGTCTTTTCTTATTCGCGAGAAGGAAAAAAGCGGATGTCGCTTTTTCGCGTGATTTCCCAGTCACCGGGCAAAGAAAAATTCCGTGCGATCTGTCGATGGAAGTAGCGAAAAATTCAGTGGTTTTATGCGGTCATAAGTTACACGCGAGCCTCCTTAAGGTGCGAGCTAACTCGCGGTTGATTGAGCAATCAGGCTGTTCGAGGCGTGTGCATCCTCCCGAGCATCGCGTTTCGATGCTCATCTAAGCAATTGATCTCGTCGCGTTACGACACACACACACACACACACGCGCGTATAAAACCGCAAGTACACGCGAAAGGGTTTTTCTCGCTCCGCCGTACGAAAGTAGAGAGAAAAAGATATGAAGGATGCGAGGATGAAAAAGACACGGAGGCTGCAGAGCGAGGAGAGCGAGAGAAGGAAGGAACTCGCGCGCTTTCTCTCGAACCTGTGCGTAGACTGGAAAGGAAGCGACGAGAGGAGATGGATAACGAGAGAAGAAATAAAAAGACGTTGCGAGAAAGAGGAAAGCGCACAAAGAGCAGCGGGCTTGCATTCTGTGGACCCTGAGGGGACAGTGACAGATGGGTATCGACTCTGGAGATGCATCGATTGGCCGCTCCCTACCGGAAAAGAATGCTGCTACGACCAATACGTGGTCTTGGCGTTCAGAATGGCCGCGAACTCGTATACATATATGTATATACATAAGCATGTGTATATATACATGTACATACCCTTTCGTCTATTCTCGTAAGTATATACGTGAAATATATATCTATATAAGTGGTCTCAACGTAAATATATGTAGGAACATTGTATGTGTACTATATATTCTATGTGAAAAAAAGCATTGTTCCGTCCAATGATGAAGGAAGTCAAAAAACTTGAATAAAATCGAGAGGGAGACGGAGAGCAGGGTTGTGATCGAACGAATCTCTTTTTTTTCCAAATTTTTGTCCTTGACGTGACAAATTGTGACCTCATTCTTAAGGTCCAAAGAGGATCCGCAAAGAGGATCCTAAACCACACACTCGCGCACACTTTTCTCTGATTCGTGGGTGTATATATGTGTGTATTTATGCGTGTATGTGTGTATATGCCGCGTGGATCGCACACCGGGTAGGTATCGGTGGCCGAAACGCGCAAAAATTCGGTTCCCCGCTTAATTAGCCGCCCCGGCGGACGTACGCGGACTTTTTCTTTTTTTCTTTCACTCGCAACGATGTGTACTCCAAAAACGACAAGGGAGGCTACTCGGTGGAGGGGAAGCGGAGGAGGGAGCCGGAAATTTCGACGGTGAAGCGTCATGGGAGGATATGCGACGAAAGCGCGAGCGTCGGAAAGAAAAAAAAAGCCGGAGGGATCGGCGAAAACGCACGCATCACGGAGAGGAGGATCGAGTTTTTCTGCTCTTTCGCCCGGACCGGAAATCGCGTATTCCCTTCGTTTGATCCGATCGGAATTCTCCCTCTCGAAATTCGCTCGCTGGACCTACCGATGGAATAATGAAATTGCAAAAAAGTTCGCTTCCGAATAATCGAATTCGCGTAATTTCATCAAATTTTCGGAAGAACCGTGCTCGCGTGCTGCTTTTTATTTTTTTTTCGTTTTGTTTGAAATATACGAATGAATAAAATATGGAAAATTTCATGAGCTTTTCGATCGTCCATTTGAATGAAAATTCGTCGCGAAATTGTGCTTCATTTTTCGTTTGCTTTTTCATCTTTTGTCGAGTCATCGATTCCGTTATAAAATGATGGTCGCGCGACTTTTTGTCCGTGTATGTCGTATATACGTTTCAAACGTCTTCGAGACGATTGAAGGTTTTTGCCGGCGAATATGTACGTGTATATGTCGTGTATGTTTATGGAAAAGTAGCCCATCAGTCCGACGCAGCTGCCAAACTGCAGCCCGTCCACCGGTACATTTTTTTGTCGCCATTTTGTTCCCTCATATCACTCTTTCATATAGGCGCATAAAACACGTTTGCTCGTTTGCAATTTACTGGCGGAGCACGTGCTCCGCCAGCGGATGCTATTGATTTTATTGGCGAATGTGGAATTACTCGGGCAGCCCAATTATCCATAAATTCGTCTCAATTCATGTTATTTATGTAACGTCCGAAATTCACGTTTCAATTTTCTCCGTGTCGTTGACCCTCCTGACGAAGATCGGACCAATAAACGAAGTGAAATTTCAGACGCTCGATATGGCATCCCCGTGAAAATACTTTATTTTGCCGAAAAATTTCGTCAAAAACTGTGCAACGTATACGAGGAGGCAAAAAGAAGCTTTTTCCTGAAGAAAATATTCTGAAAAACGATACAAAAACGAAATTCGTCACTTTTTCGATTTTTTTTTTTTTTTCTTGTATTTCGATCGGTATGCGATTGAAGATTTTTCGTAATCGTCCGTGGACGAGCTAAAATTTGTGCGGATAATGCGAAGAGGACGCTTTTTTCGCCGTACGAGAAGATGAAAAATGTTTTCGATGTTTTTTTTTTAATTTTTTCAGAATTGCTTCATCCGAACGAATTATCGTCGTCGATGGAGTCGCTCGCGGCTTACGATGCGTCAGTTGGATCACCGGGACCCGTCCATCAGAGTCAAAGAACGAAACGAATGAGAACGAGCTTCAAGCATCATCAGCTGAGAACGATGAAGAGTTATTTCGGTATTAATCAAAATCCAGACGCCAAAGATCTCAAGCAGTTGGCACAAAAAACCGGACTGTCGAAGAGAGTACTTCAGGTATCGATGAGTAAACTCGCTGTGGGCTATTTATTCATTTTCGGACGGATACATTTTTTTTTCACAATTTTATCAAGCCTCCGTATATCGGCTCGATGTGCGCAATTGACAAACACGGGATTTTCGATAAATTTCATCCCATCGCCTTTTTTCTTCGTGAAAATAATCGAAATTTCACAAACTTTCGTCAAACCGCACATTTTTTCAAAAATTCCGGAGGTACGATCGCCCCAGTAAAAATGAAAAATCAAAATTCAATAAAAAATGCGACTGTGTTGTACGAAAAAATAAAAGTTCTCGAAATTTTTGTTCATTTCTTGTGCGGTTGATTTTTTCGGATTTTTATGACGCCGCCGAGGGCTCGAAATTTCGTTTTTTTGTGACTTTTTTTGTGAGGGAACTCTTGCGCATTTATCGGACTAACGAAATGGTCGAAATGTCGCGAAAAATATTTCAGGTGTGGTTTCAAAACGCTCGAGCCAAATGGCGACGTAACATGATGAGGCAGGAAGGCAATGGCGGAGGAAACGGGATCGGCTGTCCAGGAACTCCGGTACCTTCGAGCTCGGTTGGCTCTCCGAGTATGGGTCCAAATTCGGCGACGCTCGGTGACAGCAACAGCATGCCATCGACCTCGATGGAGGAGCTCCATGCCCTTCATCATTTGCAGCATTCTGGTGTTTCGTCACAGGTATCGTTCTCGGATCTTTACTGACGACGGCTCGAGATGGAGGAAGACAATTATTCCTCTCTCTCGAATCATCTCGCTTGAAAAACAAACAAAAAAAGACAACAAAAAATATCAGAACGTTCGCACGTCATCAAAAGTGCGGAGATGTTTTTTCCCCCCTTTTTACACGAGGAAGACAGTTTTCGGAGGAAAAAAAACAGTGAAAAGTTAGTTGAGAACGAGGCGTTCCACATGGACCCGCGAGAAATTATCTCGTGAGATGAAAAATGCGCGCAAAGAAAGAATTCGAACGAGAGATCGTTCCAAACGTTATTCTGATAAAATGGTTATGAATTCCTATTCGGAAATAATTGTAATGATTACTGTAATAATATAATTGAATATAAATTATCGTGTAGAACGATCGACGATTGTTCCAACGAAATATTCATTCATCGATCATCGGGAAACGTAGACTTTGATTTTTCAGAATTATTTTGTTGACATATTTTTAACGTTGATTGTCGTCGCGATAGTGCGACGAAAAAGATCGAGAGTACATGGTCAGATTCGATAAAAAATTATGTGTTTTCGTTTTTATCATCGCGGAACGACCGATCGATCGATGACTAGTCATGAATTGAGGGAGGAAGCAAAATTGAAGAGAGAGTACGCGAAAATCAATCGCTTTTTGTCGCAAGAAGCGATGCTGACTTGAAAAGACGAAGATCTCATCATTTTTAGCCCGTGCGAATTAATAATTCGTTAGGATCAATCGTAAATCAGTGATAACAAACCATAGTTCCATGCACATCCGAATTACCAAAGTATTATATAGACGAATAGTTTGAATATTATACGAAAATGAGTGAATATGTACATGTACGACTCGACTCTTATCAGAATGTATATAATTCTAAAAAAAAAAAACATTTCACCCTTCTCTCGAATAAAAATTATTATGAAACCGTCGTGAGAAAAAAAAACGCGGTTCGAGACCTACCTAGTTGAATTTTGAAAGAAGAACAAAAGTCGTTCTTCGGTGCCAATTGATCGGAGAATTTTCTGAAAAAAAGCGTCAGTCGATTGAAGAACAAATATCGCGAGCGAATTTTCGAAATTTTTTTGAAATTTCACGATCCGCATTTCCGATGGAAGAATCGCATTTCCGACCAAAGGTCTTTTACGAACATGCATATCACCTTCCGAAACACGGGAGGACGAGTGTAAAGTTGGATTTGTTTTTTTATGAAACTTTCGAGGAGCGAAAAGAACACCCTGACGAGAAAAAGAACGCGAACGGATCGCTTCAGCGGCGAATGCGAATGAGAAATAAATACAAGTGCGTAATTGCGGGTCTTGGGCAATGATGTAATATCTCTATGTGTATAGATAAAATTAATTGTGCTACAATTCGAAGAAAATTATATTATTGTCTATGAAATAAAAATCAACGAAGAAATACTTTATTCGACGATTTTCGCGAATTTCCTGGCGAAACGAGTGTCAACTAAAAAAATCACCTCCAAACTCATTTCCATTCATTTTCGTTTCGTTTTTTTCGATCCTGCAGAGATCTGCGCTGAAACGCGATCGATCTGTTCGATCATTCGAAAAACGCCACGTTTTTGATCTCCAATTCAATCCGAAAAAAAAGAAACATTAAAATCCCCGTATACACAACGAACAAAATCAAGCGATCGCGAATGAAAACGATCGTCTTCCAGAGTCGATTTCAACGGAGTAGCAAAAGCAGAGAATAAAAATCGTTCCCCGCCATCTTCGATTCTCCCTCAAGCGGCATCTCTGCAAAACGATATTTCGAAATTTCACGAGACAAGGCGGGGGAGCGTGGGAGTAAAAAAGTGTCCTAATTAGCATCGAATTAAGTATCCGAGGAATTGCACGTTTCTCGTTCTCGTGATCGTGACGGTGGAAAAAGTTGGTCGGTAAGTGCTGGTATCGCCGGTGGGGTTGTCGGGTTTGAAGTAAAAAGGAAAAAGGGAAGGCCATTGGGCAGCGGGAGACTGCTTAAGCTTGCGCCAACATAGAGCTGGAAGCTGGTGCGGCGTGCGGGTTATGTCGTGTAAATTGTAGGTCGGTGGAGGATTCCACGTCGTGCATAAGTGCATAAGGGAAGTATAAGCAAACGTTGGAGCTCGCATGCACCTCGCATACATGCACGTGTGTACTCGTACCACGACGAGAGAGGTGTTGTGGGCTTTTGGCCAGAGAGACGCAGAGAGACGCAGGGCCGCACAGTCCTCACATATATTTTGTCGGGGCTCATATAAGTTAATTTTCAATCTATATGCGAGCTCGGATGGCTCACCGGCGACTCATCAACGAAATGAAGAAATTGAGACTCTCGTTAATATTTAATGAACTTGAGATACAATGGCGGCGTTCGGAAATCTTTCTGAAGTGTAAATACACACACACACACACACACACACACACACACACACACACACACACACACACAGAGGCACACACATAAGTGTATGTGTTCGTAATAAACGAAGGTGGCAAACTTTTCGCGATATTTCTTCATCCTTCGGCGCTCGTCGATAACGTCGAGTTTCGACGAGAGATAAAATTCGCAAAACTCGCCGATCTCGTTTGTCTCGGATTTTTACCATGGACCGCGAGGAATTTTTCGTTTTATCGAAAAGCGATAATCGTAATTATGGAATCGACGGTTTAGTTTGAGCGAGCCTCGAGGGAGAGATGAAATTACGCTGTCGTTTGATTCGCGTTCGGGATTCAGATTTGAATCTTTCCTAATGCTGCTGTAAATTCGCTGAGAAACTCTGCTTCGTGACTGATTGGATTTCACGGTAATTCGCCAAGGATCGTTGAGCTGCACGCAATGTTATACACGTTATAAAATGCCTTTGAAAAATGCCTTTAAAGAGAGAAGGATCTTTGGCACGTGTGATGGTGAGGCACGAGTGAAGAAACGAAATTCGCGAATATTGGCGACGTTTTCTCGAATTTCTGATGATGAAAGTGACGATACGAAAAAATTGAGACTCCGAGGCAGTCCCGATACGTCGAGGGTGCATCGGGCGTCATCCGCGCGAGATTTTCCCACGGGAGGATATTGCGATTCTTGGGAATGCTGCCAGTGTCCGTGTCGGACAAATGGAGAGAATCGCAACGTCATTGAGGAGGGAAAAGGAGTAAAAAGAGGCAAACGCGCGTCTAACTCGGGGAATCCATATAAATCGCGTGTGTGTTGCGAGTTTGAAGATTCTGCGAGGAGGAATCCCCGCAGCATCCGCAATTTTGTGCACCCGAAAACGTCCGGGATGATCGATCCGTCAGTTGCACTTTGATGTACCGGCGAGAAACCTCGCGTCGGTATTTCCTCTCTGTTGCTTACTATCCCATATGTACATATATATATATACCCATAAATAAACATATACATCGGAACGATACATACAGAAGGAACATGTGTGTGAGTGTGTGTTTGAAGAGTGAAGAACGACGCGAAGAATCGACGAGTAAGACGCGGTATTATAGCTATATATAATGGTTTTCGGATACCGGCTGATTGGTTCGCTCTCGACGTTCGATGAAAAAAAAGTGGACCAATTTTCGGTAATTTGTACGCCAGGGGTCGCACGAATGCTTCGCGTATTGCACACGAGCATTTTCAACAGACAAACTGTCTCTTTTTTTATTATAGATATACATCATAGGTATCTTTATGTATACATAATAGAGATAAAATAAATAACCGTTTGTTGTAAAATTATTGATGAATGGACGATCGTCGAAATTCCAATATGGCGACTAACGCAACTATATACCAGAATCGATGCGAATCGACTCTGAGCAGACGAGTGAATCGATCTATGAAAAGGATGCTGCGTCCGACGACACTCTCTGCGCACTGAATTTGTTTATCGGAGCATCCTTGTGATTTTCACGATCTCGTACACGTAGGAATCAGCAATGGCGTAACGAATGAGCGAGAGATTCGAGTCTGTGCATCCTTTGGGATTCATATACGTGCATCATTTATGTATGTGAGTATGTACGTATATATATATACTTGTATACATATATGTATACGCAAACCATCCCATATACATTCATGCATGTCCCTCTCGGGGCGGCAAAGCGTATAGAAGCTCCTCTTCGTGACGTCCATAAACAACCATGCGGAGCTCGCGTCACACGAACGTGGGCAATCGTGTGACGAGCATAAACAACCTGGCTCGCTGTGAGCTTATACAGAAGCAAAGCGAATGAGTATAACCCAAGTGCAGTACACTATACTGTATGGTGATGTCTGGATCGCGTACGTATATGAGCGTTAAAGCCACGCGGTTAACGATAAAGGCCGCGAGCAGCGACGTTTAACGCGCGCAAGCTGCGTCGATCGAGGCCTTCTGTCTGCTAGAAGATTTTACTTTATATACGGGAAAGATTAATCGAGAGAGGATCATGGTCGCCATAGTGGTCCAACCGAGTCTCTGCAGCGGACGGAGAACGTATATAAAGTGTATTGAAAAATAAATCTTCCTTTTGTAAACCAACGTGAATAATGTATGTGTACACACAGTTGGAGTTCCAAATTTGCAGTGACTGGAGATCATTTAATTCGAGATAAAACGTGTATATATGCCGAGATCGAGCAGAATCGGTCTGTACATCGAACATTCAAGATGGCGGAGGTACATGGAAACAATTTGATGATTCTAATGAAACCTTAAGGTGGTTCGCGAGAATCCAAAGGTAGCCGAGAATATCGTCACCTGGTCACTTGGGATTTTGCACGCGGTTGTAGAAAACTGTATGGGACACTTACAGCATCCGCGGAATAATTATGGATTGATGACGCAAATGACACTCGTTTCAAGATCAATCGTAAGGTGGTTGATGAGTGTGTACGATGCAAACTGCGTTGAATTCACGGGCATGAAAACGTGGTTTTATTTCGAGTCGAAATGGCGGTCAGGAGGATCGTTTAAGGAATGGCAGATGGGAATAACTGCGAATGGTCCATTCTGCAAAAGTCTGCGATTTCGGAGGCGGGAAAGAAGGCAAGGGAGAGTTTCTTCTCTCCGCGCGGGTAGATCGAGTCTTTTCAGCAGCTTCTCTCCGTGCCTCGCGACGCTCGATAGTCTTTTGTTCTGTCAAACGTCGCGAAATGTGCACAGAGACCGCGCCTCCCACCCAGGATTATCCTCTCTTTCTCCTCTTGTCTGTTTTTTCCCCTTTTTTTCTTCATTTCTTTCCATCTCTGTTCTCTCGCGACACATTCGCGTGTATTTTCGTCTTTCGCGGAGTCTCGTATACACACGAATGCCCCTTTTTTTTCCTCCGCTCTCTCCAACGCCGCTGTAACTCTATATACTTCTTCTATATACCCAGCAGCATGTACCTTATGTCTTTTGTCCCTTTCTCCCTTTTCATCTCCGTTTCGTTCATTCCCGTCTCCTCTCTCCGTCTCTCGCGGCGATATAATACGCGTCTCGTTTCTTTTGTCTATCACTGACGACGATATAACCCATCCCCCTCCCCCGCCCCTGTCCCTCTGGTCGTCCCTTTCTCTATATCACGGCCGTTTCTCCTTGTGCACTTTCCGCGAGTATGAGAGCCGGCTTCTAGAGGAGGGCAACCTACGGGTTCCTCGCGACCGACTCCCCACGTTCTTTGTTCGTGTGCAAGTGCACGAGCGCGCGCGATGGAGACGAGAATCCGCGAGTTTTTATTGGGGCGGCTGCCGCGAGCTTCTATTTCTTCCTCTTACTCTTTTTTCCCTTTCTTTTGCCAGACCCTGGACGATTGTCGTCGTCGTCGTCGTCGTCGTCGTCGTTCTCGATCTCGTTGTTGGCCTTTTTCGCTTATATTCCGCGCGCCGCCCCGCGACTCTCGCTGGCTTTATCGTACACCCCGTGTAGAAATTTGATCTGGACGTCCCGACTTTAGACCGGGCCCTGGTCTGGATTTCCTTGGTTTGGCCTGGTCTTAGTTTTTAGGTAGGGGCCTGGTAAGGGGCAAATAGGGAAAATCGGGCTATTCTCGTCAATATTTCCATGTCAGAAAATGCTCATGGCCTGGTCGGGATTTCCATGAATACAATTCCGAGTTCTGAGTTATATACATATACTCCCGATATGCTCGCCTTCGTTGCGCCTAACGCGCAACATTCGTTGGTAAGGCAGTGCGACAAGGGAAAAATAGAATTAAAAATATTATCTTACTTACATTTGAATTTTATGTTTCAATTTATTCCGTGTGCTCTACTTCCTTATTTCCCTACACAAATGTGTATGATTTCATATTAAGTCTCAGGTCGGATTCCAACCGGGCTGTGGCATGGAATGACATTTGAAAACCAAGTAAGGGCCATGGCTGGGCATGGCTATTTCCCCGCTACTGTTCTGAGCGGGTGCTGATCAGGCCCTGGTCATTTCCCGATTATTTCCCGGTGTATGGAAATCAAACCAGGCCCTGACTTATTACCCGTTACATTGCTAGCCGGATCCCGGCCTGGCTAGCCTGGCTATGCCCCGATTTCAAATCGGGAAAGCCAGTACTGGGCCTGACTTGTTCCCGATCAAAATTTCTACACGGGACTTTCCGAGGCATCGCGATGCAAGTCCGGGCTTGCGGAAATATCTCTGAAAATTCGGACCGGTAGAGATTTTTTGCGGAGCGAGAGGCTGTGCGATGAATTCTAGACAAACTTTCGGAGATTTCGTAACACGTTCTCGTGGATAAAATGGCGCGGAGGAGGCTTTCCTTGAGAAAATGTTTACACTCGTCTTCGGAGACAATTCCATCTGTATGAACTTGCAACGACGAGTCTTCTTCGATCTCCGCGTATCAATGCGATCTTCGGATGACTCGATACAGGAATTCAATGATAACGAAGCAAAAATGTTTCTCCCCCTGCCCTTCCTCGTTCTCGTCGTATGATATGTGTATCGAACGCTGCTGAACAAAATGGCGGCGCTCGCGCGGCTTTCACCTTGTCGAATCCAGCGAAATGCGCCCTTTTGCTTCTCATCTGACGATATGTGTACATGTGGCACGTCGCGTAACAGCGGTGGCTCACCTGTTTCATATACGAACGCGTATGTACGTGACTATCAAGCTCGTTCAACCGCTCTCTCATCCCCCTATTCACTGCTATTTATACATACGTTTATATATATATATATATATATATATATATATACATATATATGTGTGTATATAGGTATTTATATGGTTATATATATATATATATATATATAGGAACTTTTATTCGAAACGCCAGAATGCACCGTGCCGTCCTCTTCGACGACGCTCGCGAATAAATTCCCTCGCGTCGTCCCTCGGCTGCTCTGCGCCCCTCGATCCTACGGTCAACTTTCAGGCTTTTTATTCAAATGTACTTGCAACAGTCCAGCCACCGTACATAGCCCTCGCAAATATATATGTACGTATATATTATGTATGAATGAAATTTACAGTCGGCGGATGAGATTGTGACGTCGGGAACTACGCTTTTCTATTTCCTGTTAGAGTCGATATATATATATACCATATATTTTCATGTACAAGAAAGGCGTATATCGATTTATCGCGCCTTGTACGTCAAAAGTGTTTTGGCGTTATTTTTTTTTAGAATTTTAAATTCGTACTGTACTCGCGTCTCGGTCGGATTTCACCTCCGGAACATCGTCAAAAAATGGGAGCTCCAGGATTTGGAAGCTGTGCGTTTTGATCCCGAAATACGTGATATTTTTTGCAAAATATATCATGTTATATCAGTCGGTCGAGCCGGAAAAGTGTTGTATTTTCGGTAAGAGAAATTCAATGAAAGTCAACAGGATTTCAAGTCGTCTCTTTCCTCCGTTACTCCGGCAGGGTGTGTGTCTCGTTCGAAAAAGAGAGTACGCTCGTAAAGTTTAATTTGGCTCGCGAGAGATTCGCGGTAATCCGGTGGTTGTCGGGTGAAGAATGCATCGGTGGAATGTTCAGGTGGAGAAGGACGGAAAGTCAGCTAGGTGTGTGTACACGCGCAGGGGAGAGAGACGGAGAGAAACGCCTTGCGCAAAACGCGGTGGATATTCTCGCAGGTACTTAAAGTGGAGTACAAAGATGAAAGAGGTACAGAAAAATCCACACACGGACACGGAGTTTCTCTGGTCTCGCGTTGTCGAACGCGCATCGGGACGACCGCACGTGCAGCAGAATGGCCATCTTCGCCACTATAAAGGGCGGTCCTCTCGCGTACAAACTGCGCCACGGTACGCAAACGTGTATTTATACGCGGTATCGAGGGAAAACGAGAGAAAAAAAGAGAGAGGAAGAAGCCGAGAAGATTCGCACACACGCGCAACGCGATATACGTGTAAATTCGCTGAAAATCACAAGGGCGTATGTCCATTTTACAGTACGCATTGAAAATGGCTCGATATCGAAGCTTTTTTATTACACCAGCCATGGATATGCGCACAGACCGTACATTTATAACTGTTCCAAGCCCCCAAACGGCCATGTTCACGACGACTTTATGATAACGATAGCGAAATCCGGACGCTCCGCGCGGTCCTCCTTCCTCCTCTCGCGTTCTTCAGAGTCTGATTCCTTTTGCATCTTTCTGAAAGATACGAGCGTGCTCTCTCGCTGAAGAGCTTTGCTCTGCTCTTATCTGTTTTTACCATTTTCCTTTCAAACATCGCTGCTCTTTCTTACCTCCTGTATTTGCGGACATGTACAGGGTGTTCGAGAACCGGCTTGTCGCTTAAATGTCGATAGTCGGATATTACATTCCTGGCGGGATTTCGAGACGAAAAGTATTTTAGCTTTTTTTCGTACGATGACATCCTGACGAGTTATTGGGCGTCAAAGTTTCGGCCAATTGGGCGCGCGCCCGCTCTCCCCACTCTGTCGCACCGCGCGGCCTATTGGTCGAAGCACGTATCGAACGATTACTCGGCAGGAATTCGTCGGATCGAAAAGTGCTCGAGGACTTTTCGACGTGGAATTTCATCCCCTATTTTGGTGTAAATCATTGACGCTCGATTACGAGACACCCTGTATACATGCTTTATTTATGTATGCAGGTATATACAATAAGCACTTGAACATTCTCGTATCGCGTTCTCTTCGCGCTCATAGAAGCAACCCTTTTCTCGTGTTTCTCCATTGTAGCCACGATGGAGAACATCGCCCTTGCGGATGCCTCCTTGGGTCTCTCGGCTCCGCGCGGTCACCGCAGCGGGCAGATGCTGTTGCATATGGAGAACAGAAAAGGAACGACGAAAGATTGGCCGCTGGCTCGCAGCTTTTATATGCTCCGTTCTCCGTTTTGCTTTCCGTTTCGGTTTTCTCTTCGTTGCTGTTCGCGTCGCTGCGCGGTCCATACGGCATTGTCTACCACGGACTCTCCGTTGTAAATAATGTTTCTCCCGCGAGAGAATCTCCTGGTTTCTCCCTAACGCTGAAGTATCGAGTAAAACGGTGGCTAGCAGCAGTCGCAAAAGATACGGCGTACAAGCTCAAAGATTTCATTGGTGAAACAACGAGAATTCGGCCTTTTTCTTTCATACTTTAATCTATGGATGTTTTTGCACGGTGAGAAAATCTGCGATTTTTTTTCGAAGCAATTTCATTTCACAAAATTGTCGAGTTCAAATGAACGCCGTGATAAATATTCTTCACATTTCACGTGCCCTACATCCTACATTTTCAATCCTCCATTTTTCCAGGGTTCTCAGAGTCTGCACCGAGGTTTCACCATTTTAAATCGCGAATGTACCGACGAATCGCGGTTTTTTTCCTTCGAAACACTGCAATCCTTTTAAACGAAACGTTCTCCGGAAATTGAAAAAACTCTGTGCGTGTGTTTGGACCTTTGTATAAGTAGAAAATGGTGTAAAGGGAGAATCCTGCGAGGACCTCGCGGATGAGGTGAAATCCCGATGGGATTTATGGGTATGTAAGTTTTATGCGATCGTTAAAGTCGAGAGCTTTAATCGCGCTCGTACTCGCGTTCACGCGCGCCCGATATACGTTTTCACCCGAGCAACCCTATATACGCGCGTGTACGATGCGGTTATGTATGCACGTGGCTGAAGCGCGTGTACGCTATTGCGAGGCTTCCTCTTTTTTTTTTCTTTTAAATCCTCTGTGTGTTTGCAACGGGAGGCGAATATTTCGCCAGGACCTCGCGGCAATGAAACGAAAGTCGCGTTCTCGCGGCGGGATTTTCATTTTTTTTTCTCTCCTTCTCCCTCCCTGCCTCTCTCTCGCGCTCTCGCTCTCTCTCTCTCTTTTTCTTTCACTCTTATTCCTTTTGGATAATCCAAGAAGCGCATCGCTTATTCGTGTACGAAGCTTTTTTTATCCCTTTTCGTAACGGTTTCTTCGACGAAAACTCGCGCCCCTTCGCGACCGCGAGATTCTTTGTTTGCGATCGTTTCTTCACCGAGGGAAGATGAACAAGAAGAAGAAGAAGAAGAAGTGGAAGAGGAGAGTTAAAGAAGGTGGAGAAGGCGGACCGCGTGCGGCTCCCGCGACGAGAGCGAACGCGGGCTTCCCTTCTATATCCCTCTCTGTTAGGCCGCCGGAAAGATAGTGGCCATTGTGGCACGATCTGGACAAAGGTCGCCATAGCGACGGAATTCAAAGGGGACACGAAAATGGCGATTTATGCAAATTCAAGTCCGTTATGCGTTCGTTCTCGCCCTCTCTCTCTCTCTCTCTCTCTCTCTGTAACTATCTTTCTCACCCTCTCTTGGTCTCTTTACGATTGGCAAAGATTAACGGATAGGAGAGATGGCAAGCAAGGAAATAAAACAGAAGGAACTCACGTTTGCACGTTCGCTAAGCGAATTGCAACGAAATTCGGTCGTATACATGTACTTGAAATCAGTTTCAATGATAATCAACATTCAGGGTTTGCCATTGGAATAAAATTAGAAGGAATCTTTCTAATAAAAAGTTGATGAGATCCGGAAGTTGATCGTTCATCGGAAAATATTGGTGCGCGCGTATATTTTGTTTTTGCTTGAATTTGACTGTTTTTTTGCGTTTTCTTAATGAAATTTCGAGTTTTCGGGAAAAACTCGGTGGGTTTCGTGATCAGCGGAAAATTTCCGATCGAACAAGCTCCTGAAATTTTTCGCCACTTTTCCAGAATCGTCGAAAAGTCGAAATTTCAAATGATCATAACTTCCTCCCTAATGAAGCTGCATAGATTTTTTGCGGGTGTTTTGAAAAGCCCTCGGGTAGACTTAGACAATGGTGAAAGTTAAATGTCGATAGCTCGATTGCATCATCCTCAAAATCGATGTTGAAAATTGGCGAAAAAAACGCAAAGGGGTATGTGTGGGAAAATTGGCGAAAATCGGTGGTCCTACTTTAAAAATCTGCCAAAAATCGAAAAATTAAGATATCTGGACAAACCAAACGGCATTTTGAAGCCTCATCAATTACCAAGAGAATAAGCACAAGTCGGAGCGTCCATCTCGAACGAAAAAAAAATGGCAAACATTCTAGTGAACCAACTCAATCCGGCAGAAAATGACGAAAAATTTTGGATTTCAAAAATGATTTTCAATTGTCCATATCGATGTATTTTCTCCCGCTGATTACGAAACACTCCGGTATTTCATCGAAAACCCAATATTTCGATCCGAAAACGCGATATTACGAATTTCATCATTTAATTACTATTTTCTCCCAGAAATTTCGAGTTTTCGGAAAAAGTCAGTGGGTTTCGTAATCAGCGGCAAATTTCCAATCGGACAAGCTCCTGAAAGACTGAAAATTTGAAGAAAAAAAAATGTACTCATTTTTCGCCACTTTTCCAGAAACCTCAAAAAGTCGAAATATCGAAGGCTCGTAACTACCTTTTCCTTTCTGATACGCGCGTATCTTCAGAGAGTTATTTATCTAAAGTTAATTTGGCATCGAGCAACAGTCGCATGAATCGCGTCGCGAAACTTTCTATACTATACTATAGTACCCAAGACAGTAGAACCCTTTTTCAATGCGGAGAAATATACGGTTTTTCTTTTTCATTGTTATTTATTTTATTTCCCGTCTCGTCTCAGATCGACCCGATAAACCGAGACGCGGTGTGGCCGTGTTCTACCGTCCACATCTCCTCGCACCCATACCGCACGAAACGCCCGATTCAATGCCCGCGATACGCAAAAAACATTTTTCGAAAGTTCGACCAACACTCATCGTTTTATACTTGCCATTTCGTTGGCCAAAAAGAGGGCCATAACCTTTCACGATTATCACCAACATTTATGCGGTTGCGCGTGACAGTCGAGAAAAAAAACGACGATTTTTCGGTGTGTCTAGACTTCCCGAGTCCTCAAAAACCTATGAAACACCGTCGAATATACTTGATATTATCGGCTGTCGTCATAAATTAAAGAAAATATTGATTTGAAAACGCTTTAGCGAGCCTTTTATGGACAATAAGGCAGAAGAATCGTTCGCCAAAACTATCGATCAAACGTTTCGTATGCTCCACTCGCTCTCGCTTTTTCTCTCAAGCTTCAATCCCCTATACATACACGTGTATTTACACACGAACGCGCCTAGACGAGAGAAAATAATTTCTCGTACGGTATAATAAGGCCTCGAACTGCTGTTTAGCGGGCTCCGTCGCAGTGGATTTAGCTACGGTTTTTACTTTAAAGCGCTATAACTCAATCAGACGATGAGATACGAGACCCGCCTACTCCACGCCTTTTCCTATAACTTTTAAAGCCCAAGAGCAACGAAGAGCATACGGAAAGAGAGGGTGAATCATACAAGTGGACCGAGCGAGATGGAAACAAGACTGAGGGAGATAAAAAAAACGGCCTCCACCTCGATCACTGACCGAATAACGTAAGAGCGTACAGAGACTCCTTCGACTCCTTTTTGCTCTCAAAATAATTCGAATTAACACTGAATTTCGTGAATAAAATCGTCTTTTCGCTTCGGTTCGCAGTCTCGAGTCCCAAAGTCGATGCAACATCGAAGTATCATCTCGTCGAGATGCTGAAACAATGTGTGACCAAAAAGTACGATATTAGTTTTGAGAAAATTTTTTTTTTCCTTTTTTTTATTTTTTGGCAAGACCTCGGGTCTTTGGGTTCACTCGCGAAAGACGTAATGCGTTTCTGTGCAACACACGCGCGCACTCACACACGCGTGACGCGAAGAAAAGCCAGCACGAGAGAGGTAACCGGACGCACCGTTCGTTTCTCTCTTTCCTCTTCGCTTCTTTTTCATCTTTCTTCGTCGTCTCTTCATCTTCTTCTTATACGTTAATAGCATGGACCAAAAGACCTATAGAGGCGTTGTATATATGTATAATTTATATATATATGTGTGTACTTGTGTATATAAGAGTGGGACAAGACTCGACGATCGTAGAAGTCTCGTGGCAAAAAAAGTGTTTAACCCCCGGCACACACGCGAGAGAAGAGAGAGCGTAGGTTTGTTTTAACAAGGCATTTAAAGCGTACTCGGTAAACATTCGGAGAGAAATATCGGTTGTTTATGGCACGGTGATTTATCACTTCGCGCTAAAAGAGCGTGAGAGAGAGAGAGAGAGGGAGGAGGGAGGAGGGCGCGGAATGGACCAAACCAAATGGGACGACGCCGCTCGCAGTTTCTTCGGTCGGATATGGGCTCGTTGGAAGATGAGCAACGAAATGGGATAAGCGAAATAAGTTCAGGTGAGGCACTCGCTAGTTCTTTATCATTCCCTCGTTTGCTTTTTTCCCTGCCTCTTTTTTCTTCTCTCAATTTCTTTTTCCTTCTCTCATCGTTCGCGTCATGCACGAAAGGAGAGTGTATTGTTCCTGCCCGCTGGCACTACATTGATCTATACCCTCTCGAAAAAGACGAAGTAGAGGATGAGGAAGAAGGGAAGAAAAAGGCGAAGCAGGATAGAATTTTAAACGAAGTTGGATGCTGGACGAATAAACGAGATAACACGTAAATCGATGAAATTTGATCGATATATGACGATACACGATGAATAAAAAATCGTCTTATTGAGAAAAGTGTTATTTGCTCTTTTTGACGAACTTTTCGAACTTTTTGACAGGACTTTTTGTTTCTTTCTCAGCGTTGATGGCTCGCGCTAATGGTACTCCAAAATCTCAACGAAAGCATTTCGTTTCTGAAGTTTCTCATAGAAAGAAATAACCCACGGATATGATGATTTGTAGAGACACGAGCTATTTTTAAGTGGCGTGCGTCGCTTCAGCACCGTGCGCATTCCTGACGCAGAAGTATGTAGTGTTTTTATCCTCTCTCTTACATCTACACGGATACATTTATATGTATATGTATATATATTTCAATCGAAAGCCAACGCACGGTTGGAACTCAGGTAAAATCCAAAGGTGCCATGAGGAAGAACGCAGAAGCGCGATATATTCGTTAAAAGCGTATATAATACGGTGAGGAGGGAACCGACGATCACAGAAACGCTCGTACATGCTCGCAGGCTCCGAAGAAATGACGTACAAATACAGCGCGGTATCGAAAAGAGGCGGTAAAAGATTAAAATAAAGGGGGAAAAAGGTGAAATTCTCATTTATAGTTTTCAGCGTCTCTCAGCGCTGCTGGGTCGTCTATGGGCTCTGGTATCGCGGCTACCGTTGGGTACACGAGATGTATCGAGTTATTCGTCGCTCCCACAGCTCCCGTGATCGAACTGCGAGATACATCAGCTCGTATATGAGCCACCCCGCGTCAGTACACCTTTTTCGATTTCAATTTCCGCTACAGCGTGACTTCTTTTTAAATCGCCGAAAAAATGTTCAATCGACCATCCCAGAAAAAAAGCAGTGAAATTTCGACTGTATTCTACATTTTTTTTCATTTCCCATTTTTTTGTATGAAAAATTCTGTGTCGGAATAAAAAATGGATGAAACGAAGAGACACTTGTTCTTGAGAGTATATTTATTCGACGTTTATATTAGAGTTCGCTGATGAACACCGTTTTTCCTTTCTGCGACGTTTCCGGAGCGAGATATTGACGTTGACGTCCGCGAGCCTGCATTTCTCTTGGGAAATTCACGACGCAAGAGACGACCAACGGAGAACCAGGGAGAATCGGGGGTTTTCTTCAATACCAAAAAGCAGCACCGCGATTTCGTACAAAAGCGATCGTCGAACGGTCACCCATCCGAGTATCAAACCCGCGAATCTTTCGCTGTCGATAAACGTATACGTGTGTAAATATATATCGTACAGGAATTCAAGGAGACGGACGTGTTTGTATGCTACCGTGCGCGCGACAGCATCTTTTTCCGTTTGAAACCCGCACGGCCAGGCGCGCACGGTCTTCATCTCCGGGACTCGAAGGGAGCTTAATTCCTTCCACGAGAATAAATTGGCCGCGCATAGTGAATGAAATTCTGCGTTGGAGGTCCACGGGGGAATGGACGATGCCACCAGAGAGTCCGCGGAGGAGAGCGCGAGAGGCGGCCTCTCGCGCTCGCGTTCTGTACTCGAAGACGATTGAACAATAGATGCCTATTTTTTTTACACTTGCATACACATAGTCAAATACTTGTACATACACGGCATACATATATCAATGCCACCGGGAGGCAGGGAAAATCCTGTGGGCGCGAGGGACGATGAAATTGCGTCCTTTTTCTTCAGGAATTCTCGGCATCGCGACTCGTTAGGAAGATGTTTTAGAAATGAGGCAAATCCTCAGGATCTCTCTCTCTATTTCTCTTTCTCCATTTTTTTCCCACTTTTTTTTTCTCATCGCGAGTCCAGAGTGTTCTCTCGAACAACCCTTTCTATATATATCGTACGTGTGTCCGCGTGTTGGTGTATAGATATCTTTTTTTTTCCTTCCTTTTCTCTTATTCCGTTGGATTCTTAATCTTCATTAGTTCCATCGGGATTTGCATACCAGAGAGGCCACACGGTCGTTTATCTGATCGTACCCCGGGAGCTCAACGTGAAGCGACAACAGGTGAAAGAATATATACGCGTTTTATCGTCGTTTTTCTTTGCTCTCGTATATACGGTTATACTTGATCAGGGGATACACAAAAATTTATATTATAGTGTTACCCGCGCGGTATGTGTTTATTCGTGTATCGTACGATAGCGACAAAAGTGATGATGGTTTCGGATCTTTTGTGCGTTTGTATACCTGGCTACCGATTGAAAAAAGTTCCTGCGAAGCTTCCGAAAGCCTCAAACACCGTACACACACAGACACACGCTCGCATTTAAGCGATTCCACAAAGAACAAAGATGAGAACCGTTGACATCTTGATATCTCGATGGATATTGATACATAGCCTTTCCCTTGCCGTCTCTTTCCACCGCCCTCCCTCACTCCATAATCGCCGAGTCATCAACGCGTGGGAAAAAATGTACGGTCTTCCGGCTGTCGAAGGCTCAGATCGGGAGATTTCGAAAAATTACTCGCGATTCCGAAAAGCTTCGGATAACCACCCTTACTTCTACTGTATATCTACGAAAAAAGCTTGCAAGCTAATTGCACAGACGTTAAAAACGAAAAAAGCACGAGAGAATTTTGAAACTGAAGAAAATTGAATCAAAAAACCGAGATGAGCCGAAAAACCGGCAAACTGTGCGGAACGAGATGTGTAACGTGCGTTTGGGAAAAAAGGCCGGAGATAAAGAATGTCCGAGCGAGAGAGAAATTTGCCGAGGAGGCTGCGAAACGATGGGAAAAAAGGCAACAAAGTTTCCGTTGCGATTCATGCAGGAAAGCTCGCGTATCTCGATCGGTACGTGCCGCACGGTATGTATATAATACGGTTATATAGATTGAACGGTAACATTGTGCATATATGGGTGCAACGAGTTCCCAGTTATTAGGTCCTCTTTTCATCGAGAAGAATGAGGATGAGGAGCGAGGCTGCGAAGGATATCTCGGTCCTTGAGCGTGACCCTCTTCGCGACGAAGACACGGAGGAAACGGGGATGCATACACTCTCCGGGCCGAAGAGCGATGTGTGTTTCGCGCTGTTTAACACATGAATA
The DNA here is from genome assembly GCA_959613375.1 of Heteropelma amictum. NCBI lineage: Eukaryota > Metazoa > Arthropoda > Insecta > Hymenoptera > Ichneumonidae > Heteropelma > Heteropelma amictum. The sequence goes on from OY390724.1 coordinate 14,255,368, forward strand.
CTCCGGCACGTACACCGGGATGCTGGACGATGAGCTCGCAGCATCTCATAGGAGATACTCCGAGCGGGAGAGCGCATACATATACTTTTAGTGGTATTTTGCGAGAAGAAACAAGAGAGATAGAGAGATCAAGGACATTAGAGGGAACAAACTCTCGTTGGGGTCCATGGGGTCAAGCTTAACCCTGATGGGGAAGAGGGCTCTTCCAGTCGACCGGGGCCACGGGTAACTCACCTTATCGCGCTTTGCGCCTCTCTTTCTCGTCCGGGTGGCCTACTCGGCCTTAATTGCGGGCCCATATCACGATTCAATATGGCCGCCCACCGAGTATACCGTGTGTATACAGTCTATCAAAGGCGAACGAAGAGCAAAAGAGGCAGAGAGAGAGAGAGAGAGCGAGGGAGTCTGCGAAAGAAGAGGGAAAAAAAACGATTCCTGAAGAAGAGATCCAGCCTCTCTGTCTCTCGCTATTTCTCCATGCATACATCGAAGATTTCAGTAGAAGGGCGTACTCCACGTAATCTTCAATGTCACATACTTCTCGCGATTCTCTTTTGACCTGGCAGTCTGCGTACGTAGCTCGAACGATTTGTGCCCGATTCTTTCCATCGTCTTTTCTCTGCTTCCTTCTCTTTTTGCCATATCTCGCACTCTTGGACCGTTGGAAGAGGCTCCAAGTACGATACGATAACGAAATTTACGTTATGTGTAAATACACGAGTCGTTCATTCGCAACTTACGATTAAAACCCCTCGGTGTTTCCGGCGCTCGAAGTAAGCCTTGAGGTGTTTCGGTAACGTCAAAATCGCACTGTTGCATTCTCACGATCACCATGCACATTTTTAACCGATGTATTGCTGTCAAAGTGAAAAATCGTATTGGCGATTGTTTTTCTTCTCTCCCGGAGTTTTTTTTTTTTAGAATCGCACTTTTCACTCTTCGCGCGTATATCTCGACGTCACGTGATCGAAGGTATATTCAGCCATGATGATTTTTTCATGAGAAGATCGCGTTTAATCGATTTATCGAATTTTTCTTCCCGCAAGTACCTGTCAGAGGCTGACACTTGGGATACCTCTCGCATGCCTCTCCATCCCTTCAATAACCATTTACGTACATGCACAGAGGGTTGTGTACGTGTGCCAAATAACTAGAACACGTGTATCTTGAATCTCGTTATCACGACCGTGCGCACAGATTATTTATGGCTCTCTCGCAGCCTCTGAATGATAAAATTGACTCGTTTATTTGATCGAGAAACGTACACGTGGGGGAACCGATCACGAAAACGCACCCTGGAGGACTGCTCGACGAGAACGAACTAGCTCCTCACCGAGTGGGCATTGGTTTCTCGTTCACATTCTCATTCCTTTTCGTTCGGTCTCATTTCTTTTTTTTCTTCTTTTTTCCTCTTACTCTAACTCCCTCTCTCTCTCTCTCTCTCTCTCTCTGTTATCTTCTCACTCGTGACTCTTCTGATGTTGGCCGGTTATGGCTATATACGTTCACCACATAATCGCCGCTCTTCTCGCGTGTGTACGTGCGCGAGCGTGCCCTGGTTAACGAGTCTAATTAGCGACGAAAACGAAAACGAGTTTGAACCTTTCTTTTTTCGCAAAAAAAAAAAAAAGAAGCGTAAGAGACAGCGCGCGCCTCATCAGCGAGGAGGAAAGAGCGCGGGCAGAACGCGGAGAGGAGATCTCTCGCGTTGCCCAACGGCTGCTGCGTATTCAACGCTTCCTGCATATATGCGCGGACCAACGATCCTCGGGTTGACGTCTCGCGGGACTCGCCCTCCTCGAAAAACAACGGGTTGCCTAGCAGGGGATACATCGCCGTTTGAAACTCGTATGTATATATTTATCCGCGAAAATACATCGAGACACCGCGAAATTCCTTTTTATCCCTGCTCTGCTCGAGGAGGGGTTGAAGGATGAACCGTAGACGCGAAGGAATCGGGTCAAGGGGACACTGGGAATATCTCTCGAATGCACAGCGAGGTCCACCGCCGCGCTTAATTGGCACATTCTTTCGCTATAACCCTTTTTTTTCCTACAAAGGCACGAGCATAAATCCTCGCGGCTAATAGCGAAATTGACCGCTCCGCGTCGCTGACCACGTGTCCAATCTGCACGACCTTCGGGACTCTTCAGCTCCTGGCGAATCTTCCGCGGCGTTTCTGACGACTCGGGGTGATTGGCATCAACAGCTGATCACGAAAATGTGGCCCGTTTTCGTAACTGGACCAAGGTGGATTTGAATATCACGCGGAAATGTCACGAAAAGTCATCGGACTTTGCGGAGTCTGGGATAATCGAGACGAGGGCGGTTTTGAGGACAAGGAATTGAGGCGTTTTTCATGCCGAAAATCGTCACGTTCTTCGTGTCGTACTGTTTGGATCATCATTGTCGTAACCGACCGTCGATGCCGTCATGGTCTATGAATCAATGTATCGAAGGTATCTGTACCGGTTGAAACCGCGGCGTCAAGCATAACGGTGACTCTCTCGAGGATCCCGACGTTAGCGAGCTGAAATTTAATGCCGTTGACTGTACAACTGTGCTAGTGTGACGATGAAAGAGAAAGACCGAGGGGGGATGGAACGTTCAATCGACACCTGTTACGGTAACAAGTCGAATTGGAGTTGGCGCAGCAGCGGCTCTCTTACGCGTCGACGACCAGAGATGGGATACCGCTAACGAGGAACCTTGCCAACGTCTCGAGAGGTCAGCAGCCTCATCTTCGTTCTCTCGCCTGCTCTCTAGCGCACTCGAGTTTCTCTCTATACCTTTATCCTCTTTCTTCTCGTCTCTCTCTCTCTCTCTCTGGCTCTTACCCCACCGCGTCTCTCGTTCGCTCATTCCTCGCTAATTAACGAGGCGAGCGAATACTCTCATTTTCTTCTCATTCTGCAGAAGAGTCCTCTCCCTCTCTTCTAGTAACGCCAAGCTTCCCGCGTACCCTCTTTCATTAAATCGCTCTCTCGCGATTGCTCCTTACACTTTCGTTTTTCCATTTTTGTTCCCACCGAAGGTCGCAGCTTTTTCACCATTTTTCACATCCCTTTTGCCCTCTGATCGCACGACCAACGGCGGTGAAGGATCAAGTTCCTTGCGGAGTGAAAACAAGGACGCTATGGGGGTGGAAGAGCTCCTGTTGGGGTTTTTTCACCACACAATGTGCGAAAACTTGCCGGAAATTTGAAACATGCTGGGCGTTAAATATTGCACCTACTGTATTACGTTAATTCCTTCTAATCCTTCTAATAAAAACTTGATGAGGAGATATAAATCGAAATGATCGAAATATCGAAATATCGCATGCTTTGTTGTCGTTTTATTCGTTTCGTGATTGGTCGGTGATGAGCGTACCCGCGAAATTCATGCGGATGAGAGGAACGATCGACAACTCCATGAAAATTAAACCACGCGCAGAGGAAGCGACTCTGAGCAAGTTGCTTCTATTCCGGTTTTCGGAAAATTAGTTTCAGAATTTTCGTGGCGCAGCTTCCGGTCCAGCGTGAGATAGGCGAACGAGAGGAACGATCGACAACTCGATGAAAATTAAACCACGCGCAGAGGAAGCGACTCTGAGCAATTTGCATCTATTCCGGTTTTCGGAAAATTAGTTTCAGAATTTTCGTGGCGCAGCTTCCGGTCCAGCGTGAGATAGGCGAACGAGAGGAACGATCGACAACTCGATGAAAATTTAACCACGCGCAGAGGAAGCGACTCTGAGCAATTTGCTTCATTTCCGGTTTTCGGAAATTTAGTTTCAGATTTTTCAGCACAACTTCCGGTCCAGCGTTCGATCGGCGGATGAGAGGAACGATCGACAACTCCATGAAAATCTATGAAGATTATTTATGATTTATTAATCATTATTATTTGTACTTCATTTGTGAATCTAAAAATTTCCTGCTTTTCACTATTTGCTACTTATGCCGAACTATAATGTGTTCTGTAGGGGTCTATACTTAATTCAAGATGCAGCGCTGCAGCGCAAAAACGCAGCCGGTCGCGCGCGTGAGCGCGCGTCTCTAATCCCTAGTATTATTATATTTCTTATATTATATTTCCAAAATTAAGAGATTACACTCTGCGATACATCATTTGTTCATCATCGCGAAAAAAGTTCAATTTTCAATCTCACACAATCGCTACGACTTTTGGCGAAACAACCACCTTAAGGACCAAGCATCCTCGTTACAAGTGCTTTCGTCGTATGGTCTCTTCGTGCATAATAGAGAAACGATACACCCAATAAACGCTACAGCCTGTCGGCGTCGTGTCCAGACTCTCAAAATTCAAAAGGAGAGCGCGAACGAGAAGAGCATCTCGATCGCGGTATGATGGACCACGCGGGCGCGTCCGAGAGCGAGTAGCCACGATGCAGTGCAATGGAGAAGCGGAGAGAAAGGGAGACGCGTGATCGGAAGACCTCCCGGTGACTGACCACCCTCGAGGGGCCGCGGGGTCGACTTGTTAGGCCAGACATCGAGGGGCCAAGAAAGAGTAACGGGTGTCCCGCGGATCCATCAGTTGCAACCATCTACTGGGTACGTGTACGTTGTGCAAATAAAAAAAAACATCGAACATTTCCAGAGACAACATTTAGGAAATCTTTGAGTTTACGACAAACATATTCGTTGATATAAAAAAGCGATCATCGTGTTGGACAACAGCGAATGCACGTAAGAAAAAAAACAGCCAGAGTGAATTATCCCGATGGCTTGAAACGTTGCAACGATGGACAGCAAAGAAAACACGAATTTAAAACATTTTTTTCACGTTCTCAGTCCCGCGATTGTAAATTTCACAATCGCAAATATACATACGATAACATGACGTTGATCGTCAATTGCTGAAAATTACAGCGTCGTTTATCTCGAGCCATCGGCTCTTACGCGCGATAGTAATTTATCGGCTCGGGAGTCGGATGGATAAAAATCGTAACAATCGATTTGTCGCTCCGCGGTGATAGCAGGTAGGACATATATCGATCACGGTACCGCGATTGATTGAAATCCGACGTGAGAACGGTAACATTCGTGTCCAACGAGGCGACAAAGTCGAATCGACTCTGTCGTTTGCCTGGCGATGGAATAATTCGTTGGCTATAGAAATATGTAGACACGGACGCGATGATACAAATTGAAAGTCGACTCGATCGCGCAATGACTTTTTTTTTCACAACGGTGTGCAAAAGTCATTCGAAAGTCGATGTACATCGACATGTCCATGTACTACGTGCGTTACACATTTCGTGGGTGATATATCGTGTATTCCACATCGCTGTTGCAGGAAGAGTATATATTTCACAAAGATGAATCGTATCTCTTAGCCTAGATCCATCCAATCGTCGCTCGGAGCACATTGCATTTGCATAGAAGCGAGAGTGCGATATATTTGCGCTGATACGGAGCGGGGAAAAATGAAGGAAATTTAGAGGAAAAATCTAACGAACTGCTACTGGATTAATTTACGACGAGCGAAGTTGACGTCAAGCTGCGGTTAAACAATTCATTAAGGAGTACCGAGAAACTTGTCAATGTGTATGTGCATATGTTAAATAAGAGCCTTTCATAAATGGACCGTTGATCTCTCGTAATACAGTTTGTTAACCGCACTGATGTACGACTCTGTACGTTTCATGTATATAAATATGTGTGTATATATATATACACATATATATATATATTATATACATGTATTATACGAGGATATACAGAGGCAACCAATTATCGCTCGGTGTAATTGATCGGAATTCACCATGCAACGTCATTAACATTGATCTTTGCTGGCCACGAGGATCGATTCGCGAGAAAGACACACTCGCCGACACACATCGAGATGAGTGTATAATGCCAGAGTGATGTCTCTATAGTGTACGATATAATCGGAAAGTTCTTGCGCACGTGTCTAAATTACTCCAAGTGGGATGCTGCAATGATGACGAAATAATTACGTAATCGTTCGTCTCGTTAGAAAAGAGCGCGCGCCATGCGATTTTCGGTAAGAAAAAATGACGAGAATTTCACCGCTGCTCTACGAAGGAAATTAGTTTTTACCGGGGTGGCTCGCTGAAACTCTCTCGAGATTGCCTCAATTTTAATGATCGTCCTCGAATATTTTTACGAGTCCGGAATATTTTCGCTCGTGCACATCGAAGCGATTTCGAGAGTTTTGTTTTGAGCTCCGAAATAATTGATGAACCTTTTTTTGTACCCAGGCCCGTTCTCGGGTGTCTGATATCGAGTATGCACTCGCGAAACACACCGTGTCACTTTTACTAGCGTCATCAGCCACTCTTACACACGTGACTCTTAATTTTATTACGCGTATGTACTTTGCGTGTGTGTGTTTTTTTTAGATACTACAGAAGCACGATTTTAAGAGCGTAAGAGCACCAATGTGTGCTTTGTGAAAACGCAAAGCTCTTTGGGATGAATGGAATACGCTCGAGAAGGCGAACGATTCGCCACTCAAAGTCATTTTACGCGGTGACGAGCACAAAAGATTCGCAAAGCGGCGAACGCGCGGCTCTTCTGTGACTCGGAGGACCAGAGCACACGCACGAGTCTCTCGTCCTCGCTAGCCTTTCGGGATTAGAAATTCTCCGCAGCTTTTGCCTTTCCTCTCGTCCGTGCGACACACTCGACATCCACGTGTTCATCTTTTCTTTCATTTCGAATCTTCGAACTCCTTTTTGTACGCACTTGTCTCGCCGATTTCTCTCTTGCCTCCCTTTCGATGATTTTTCATCACGATTCCTTCTGTTACTGCAGAAATTCTTTTTGTACCATCGGATTAAATAAAGTAGAGAAGATTATAGAAGAAAAGCAACCAAAGTAAAAAAGCTCCTACGAAACATTCGCAAAAATTTGCGAGGTTCGGAATCAATCGAATGGGAGTAATCGAGAGCAGAAGAATCGCGAATAAGTGTGTCCGGAAGTAATGGGATGCAGAGATGAAGATTGCAAATTTTGGGAAAAAAATTGTCGATCAATGGGAACGTATCTGTGATACGCGGCTGTTTGCAATATCGCGATAACGTTCGGAGGGAACCAGAAGCGGAGAAGAGACGAAAAAGCTGCGAGTGGGATCGAGGAGCGACGAACGAGCACCCACAACCATCATCCGCACTGTGTATAGTCATAAACAGCGACGAAGTGTGTAGTTCCCACGCGAGATTCCTCCCACGATTTCACGAGGTGGGGGCGTGTACAACGATGGAAGATTCTCTCATCGACGCAAAAAAAGAAGCAGTAAAAAAGGAACAAAAGCCCCACGAAGTAGGTAAATTTCCGATCGAACCACGCGGACCTGCCAGGACGCTTCTTTTTTCGACTTCCCCTTTCTATTCTTCTCCTTTTTGTCTCTATTCTCTCGAGCGGGAGAACACGTTCGGTGCACATGTAAAGCTGTCAGAGTGCACGCACGCGCGAATCGTTTTGATCGATCCATAAAATTTCGACGAAGAAAAAAAAAATGATTCCCAAATTTCGTCGCGAGCGCGAAACTTTCTTCCCATTTTGATTTTTCAAATTTCGTCCGAAAAAGTTCGATAATTTAGCCATCCCGTTGCACATCCCGTTGCACCGAAAAATGCATTACTTTCCCTCATACGTCAAAATTGCATGGACCAACACGGATAAGACCGGCTCTTGCGAAGCTGTGGTCGAAATTAAATTGAAAGAACAAGAGGATGAGCAAAGTGAAAAAGCGGAGGCAAGAAGGAAAAACGCGTGTACATCACGTCGTATTAGTGGTGCGGGTAAGTTAACCCTGCTAACTGTTGACGGTGCGTGGGGATGGGGTGGAAGACGTGTAAGGGTGAGTGCACGAGCCTCCGGGCTTCACCGCTGTCGGGGGTGTTCGTTATGTTCCAAGGGAGGCCTTTCAATGGGTCACGTGCGCCTGCCGGCTTTCCCCTCCCACTCTTTATCATCCCCTGCCCCTCTCTTTCTCTCTCTCGCTCCCTTTCATCCCTCGGCGAACCACCCTTGAAGCCGATATCGTATTTGTACAACACGCACGTCTATTATTGCAATCCGTTGTTTGTGTGTTTTGCACTCTCGTTTTTTCTACCGATACATCTCTCTCTCTCTCTCAGACTCTCTCCTACTCTCGTTTCCTTCTCGTCGTGCGCTTCGCACACTTGCCTCCCTTAATACTACATGCACACGTCGTATAATATACAACGATCTATGAGGTGTATTATGAAACTAAACAATGCACGTACTCGCGATACGTATACACAATATATCGGTACGTACGTATGGAGCAAAAGCTCGAAAAAAAATACGACGTCTGACGAAGTTATGCGTTTCGATGGATCACGTGGGAACAAAAAACAATTTCAACCCCCATCTCGTCGTTTTTTCGACACCAAAATCTCGGCAAATTTCCTTTCATTTTACTCTTTGTATGTTTTTTTAAAATATTTGTGGCGAATGAGAGAAACTGTGAGAGAATCTTGCCATCGAAAAATGCAATTTATTTGTGGATACATTTTTCGGACTCTCGCGAAGAGAAACAGGATTATTTTTCTGTCATTTTGAAGCTCGTTGAATCGGTCAATTACGACGTGATTGCGTAGAAAAAAATCGGGAAACTTTGCATTCTCGTGGACTTTCAGAGATTCAACTTTTTCTCTCGTAATTTAAAAACAAAATTTCGCACATTCCCGGAAAATACAAAGCTCGGCTGGTACGTCCGGAGCTCCGCGAGGCTGGATTATACGCCACGAGCGCCCTCGTCATTTGGGCATGGCTTTTACGAAGTCGATGCCGAAACCTCTTTTATCACCGTACAAACCAAATGATGGCAATTTGCCACTTGTAAAGACACGTGACCAAACGAGAGAGAATACACTCGTGGGCTGTGATGGTTTGTGGATTGTACGGTGACGCGCACACCCTCTTACGTGCTTGTTCCACTGATTTTCGCGTTACGCAAGAGCCTCCTTCGGCGGGTTATACCGAACGGACCCGCACGCCTGCTGCCACAGGACACAAAAACCCCCACGGAGTGAGAAACATTTGGGGTGCGTTGACACGGTATTAATGACCCATGTATTGCCTCGGATTTCTTTCATTGCTCCCCCGAAATCGTAAACGACCGAATAACCAGCTATGCGCTATATTTTATTATACAAGCGTATCCATAGCCAAAGAGAGTATCGATGTAATGTCAGGCGGAGTTCCAGCGGAAACAAAAAAAAAGGTGCGAACCGAGTCAATTTTTCTTTTTTTCGATTCATTTTTCTACCGTTTGGAGCAAAGAAAAAAGCGTCACGGGGGATATCGCGAGGCTCGATTTTATGACTGCTTTCGTCGCAGCATCAAAGATGCAAAAAAAACAATAATCGATCACTGTACGACGCCGAATAACTTTCCCATGGCTATTTTTCGCTTTTTCTCCGTTATTTCTATTTTCCCCACTCTTTCGACATAAAATCCATGCTCAAAAAGTAGAAAAAATTCGACCTCGAGTAACCAAAAACCGTCATAAGAAAATGGAGTACAAAGTCACCCTGAAATAATAACCGAAAAATTAAAGTTTAACTTTTTTTTTTTATGATTTTAATAATGAAAATAATTCATTCCCGACTCGTTTCTGATGGAAAGAGCAATAAATGCATGTCGCGTTGGTTTTGCTTGTCCGTATTACAGGACAGCCACGCGTATGATTCATATACAGACGGAAGAACGAAAGAAAAAGAAAAAGGGACATGTGAAAAGTTTGCCGCCACGTTGTATACGCTACTACTTCGTAAATTCTTTAATGCGTCGATTTATTTAAACTGAATATAACACAGGCGAGTGGAAGGAGCAAATGCGAAAATGCTCCCGGACTGCCGCGCGACCTTATATCGCCCGACGACGGCATTCCACCGCGGAGTTCTTTTGAGGTTATTTTATATATTACGTGCATGGATATCGTTGGTATATAAATGTATTCAGGTATTTATGCACACGGGAGCAAAATTCACGCGGATCAAGACTCGAATCTCCAAACGGAGAATTGCATGCTTTTGGTCCAATGATAGAACGAGGAAGATAGCGGATCTCTTTCAGGCACAAAGCGCCCTCTGTCCGCGACGCGGAGACCCATTACGCGCAGGCTCAACTCACTTTCCTGAAAAATCATTTGTCGACGAAACGCATTTGTCCGCCTTTCAAAAACTTTTTATCAGACACCTGAAAATCAAGCATCACGCGGGGCATCCACCTTTTTTTTTCAAAAAATCACTTTTCTCCATAAATTTGTTCATTTTTGAATTATCGCAATCTTTTAATTCAATTCAAAGGTATAGTATTGGAACATTGATCTTTTCCATTGCGAAGACGCGTCGAGATTTTTTTCAAATAGGCTGGAGAGGGAAACGGAAATAAATCTAAAAAAAAATCAACGATATATACGACGGCGATGATTCACAGTGTTTTTTAATACCGCAAGGCACAGATGCGAACGATTCTTCGACGATTTGTTGTCCCATTCACACCTGAGAGCGATAAATTATTTATGGACTGATATTCAGCTCGAACCACATGCGAGAATCGATGTTGTGATAAGAAACGTCAGAAATGACGTTTCTAACGTCAGAAATGACGTTTCTAACGTAATTATCCCAAGGGAGAGCGTAACATTTCTGAATGCAGAGCGGTGACTCGTTATTTTATTTCTCGACGTCACACAGTTTGATAACTTCCATAGTCACTTGGCCGGTGCTCAATGTTTGCATTGACGGTAAAAGCCATAAGAGGGGCTGCTCAGGATTGACATGAGAAGCTCACACTTGCGTCCGTCACTTTTCCCTTTTTCCTCATCGAACCGATGTGACTCGTCACTCCGTCAAACGTAATCGTTTCGAGCTTCCAAAATACGCGACACACGAAATTCTTCGTATAAAAATAATCGGCGACCGTCGAACCAGCGGAAATAACAATCTCCTCACGTCGGATTTTATCGTTGGAATTAAATCGTAGGAAAAAAAAAATGGCCGATTAAAAATCTTCGAGAGCCACTGTTTAAATTGTTTCACCCAAAAAAATAGTATTCGCAGCTCGTCGTCGTAACCAGTGATCTGGAATATTCAAATTTGGATAACGAGAGTGCTGTAATTACTTGAAATTATTATTCGCGGGTGAATAAAGCGTCGTGAAAAAATGTTGGCGTACGTATATTGTATAAATACTTAACAAATGTTCTTCTGAATCACTTGGCGTGGAGACGCTGCCGCATCTCTAGATAAAATTCCAGCGACATCGAAAATAAAGCGCGAAAATTGTGGCCCTCAAAAAGCGACGAGAGAAACTCGATACACGATGACGCCGGGGGTTCCGTCGCGCGACACAACCGCTCTGGACCATATCGCGTTTCGCTAATTGGTTCACCCGAAACTGATATTATAATCGTTTTCACACCGCGACGATTGACGACACTTTATCGGCACCTGCTGATCGAGGAATCATTTTCTGCCACGAGGAGCTACCTGATTTTCATTTTTCCTGCAAATCGCGGTATCGTCAAATTATTCGAACAACCTATCCAAAAATTTGAGGAACGTACCATTGTCATGCACTGCCGAACGATTTGTTTTTGCTCTAAAAGTACGAGGTTTTTTTCCAATTTCCAAAATTGACGAAAATTGGAGAACTCGAAGGTTTCCTCTTTTCTTTCCGATCAATCGAAAAGATAAAACGACGTTTCGTGCAATTTTGCGTTATCTCGTGCACGTCGGTTGCCAGGAACGAATCCTCTCCCGTGGATTTCTCTCTCTCTCTCTCTGGATTTTTTTTAAATCCGAGAAGTAAACATAACTCAGGAAAAGGTTTTTTACAGATTCATCGAGGATCGGAAGGGTCGCGGGTCTCTCGTATACGAAATTGGGAAACGGTTTCTTTGCCTTATTAAAATAGTTTGTCGTCTGCGAGCGAATGCTGGATCGTCGCTTCTCAATTCGTTTTTTCTCCCTCCCTCTCTTCGTGTTTCGCTCTTTCTTTCGCGCCATGGACGAAAAGTCTCCATGTTTTCTTCCCTTTTTTTCGAGACCAGTCCCCTGGGGTCCCTTCTCTCGGATCTAGATACAGTGGCAAATGTCTCTCTGCCCCACCGTTTTTTATTCGCAAAACAGAGAGATAGATAAGGAGAAGAACGAGAGAAAGAGAATACCAATTTAGACATACCACCGAAAATCGATCCGCACAAGTTAAGTTCGCGCGCTCTCCGCTACGAGAGAACGCTCGATTCCAACTCGCACCTGCGGTTCTCCGTCCGCCAACAAATTGGCGAAATAAATCCAATTTTGGCGAGGACAATTTTTCTTTTTTCGTTCCTTTTCGTCCTCGCTGCGAGTCGCTGCTGTTTGTAGACGCGAGGAACGAAAAATCGTACTCCCTTCACCCCATCCCGCGCCCCTTGAGCGGTACAACCGTTGGAACCTCGATACCGTCGATCAGTATATTAACAGCTGTTTTTTTCTTTATTTTCTCAACAAGTCTCGCGGAGACCAAACTCCAAAGATAAGGGCGCGGCGAAACTCGAGTCTGAAATAAGCTCTCGCGCGGAATTCCGCGGGATCGGAACGAAGGGAAAAAGTTTAATTTTTTTTATGCTCGATTTTTCGGGTAATTTTTCCGTAAGACACGTTTCGTGACTTTTTTCGTCGATTACGAAAAATGTCGAAACGAAAATTCGTGAAAACAAGTGACGTGAGCCAGTGAGCCTCCCAATGACGTCGAGTGATTTGCGGAGGAAGTTTGAATAATTCATTATGGTTTACAACGGTGAAAAAGCTTTGTCGAAATATGGCACGTTTCAGACGAACATTACGATTATCGAAGGCAAGCATTTACCGCAGAATGGCAATCCCATGATAGTGGTGAAAGTTGGAAATCAGAAGAAAAAGACGGCAGTTCGCGAAAGAACCGATTGTCCGTATTACAATGAGGTTAGTCGAGAAGTTTTGGAATTGCGATTGGAAAAAGAAAAATTTGTCGAATTACGTTTATTTCGAACAAAATGACGTTCCGTTTGCAGTATTTCGTGTTTACGTACACCGGGCAGTTGGAGGAATTTTTGAGAACGAAAATCACCATATCCGCTTATGTTCGAACCAAAATGAGACAGCTCAAATTTCATGGAGGAATATTTTTGGAAGCCGGAACCGTTTGGGATCAACCGAGTAAGGGATTCGCCTTTTTTTTAATCCTCATTACGATAAGAGTCCTTCCCGGTGTGTGATCATTGATTTTAAAAAATGATGCACAACGCCATCTCTCGACGAGAGGCGACAGCAGCGAGAAAATCTTCGACGGATCTGTCAGAAAGCGATATTAATCGGAGACGGTCCTATACCGACGTTTTCTAACAAATCTCCGTCGATAAGGCAGAAAAATGTTTTATCTCCCTCACTCGATGCTCGGTCGATTTTTTTTTCGAAAAATTTCACACCGAATTTCACAGCGAGCTGTCGTGTGATTTTTCTGCAATGCAAACACTTTTCAATGCAATTGGAAAAGGAGACTGTTTTTGAAAAACGTTGTGTCCACATTCAGATCACGAATACTATCACAAATGGGCCATGCTAACGAATCCCAAGGATCAATCTGGAGGTCCAAAAGGATTCGTTAAATGTAATGTGACGATATGTGCAAAAGGAGAAAAGTTGAAGGCTCACCCGGAATCTGACGGCGACGATGATATTGAAGGGTAAATGAATTACACAATTTCATGCTAAACATGGTCAGACATTATCAAGAAAAAAAAATACTCCATAATTATTAATATTATTTTTTAAAAGAACACGAAAGCTTGGTTTTATTATAAAAAAATATTTCCAAGCAAGCTTATACCGCAGGCATTATATACGAGCGAGATTAAAACTGAATTTAAAGTACTGAGGAATTTCGGAAAATAATAATATGAAAAATGATTTAAAAAATGTTGAAAATTTAATTACGAATAAATTCAGAAAACCTCCTTTCCTTTCGTGCTAAAAGAATACTTTTTTTCTGTACAAATATAAAATATCGTATAACGGTTTCTCCAACGATTAAAAAATAGAAAAAAGTGCCACCATCAAACATTTCCATTCAAATAATGGTCATTATTCTTCCATTATATTTTGATGAAAATGTTCTACGTTTGAATTGAAAAATAGATTCGAAATAACGTAAAGGTTATTTACACCGGACATTTGCACGTCGAGTTGTTATCTCGCGCATTCGCGCGAAACGTTGGCATTATCTTAAAGTGGCAATCGCCGCAAACATGGTACTTTCAGAAATTTATTGCTTCCTATCGGGGATCCAAGTATTTCGACGAGGGAAAGAGCGCGATACGTGTTCTCGGTTTATCGGGTCGACGGCTTACCAACGGCCGAGAAGACTATCACTTGCGCGAGCGACTCGGGTTACGTGAAACATCTCGTAGAGATATCATTCGCCGGTATGAAGGTGAATTTTTATTCGAATTTCGTTTGTACCACGAGATAAAATGGCTGCGAATTTCGAATTGAAAAAAAACGCATCTCGCTCGAGATTTTCATCCCATATCCTCAAACCACTCCATCTTTGCTGAATCTCTTTGCAAAATTACCGAGATGTGAATATTCCGGAAGTTCACATCGATTAGTATTTATTTTCATACATCTGGAAATAATTAAAGTTTGAATGCTTTCAATTATCGTCTAGAGACGATCAGTTTATTTAGTCCCAATTAATGTTCTTCATCGGCTCTGCATTGGTAATTAAATAATTTCCCAAGAAGTTTGTCCGTGAATTAAAAAATTCAAGAAAATTCAAAAAGAGTACGAAACGCGTGTCATCGTGAAATCAACGAATACGTATCGCAAAATCTCGTCGATTCGCTGCTACTTTTACGATCCCGCGAATAAGTTCAGGGAATCTTGAATTGTAGTATTAATTTATTTTTCATTCGCCAAATTCATCCAACTTTCGAAAATCTCATGGACAATTTCAGAATTAACCCTTCCGGCTGTAATGCCACTCGTCCTTCGCCTTTATTTCCTCCTTTTTCCCGACTTTTCTTTAGGTGCAATAAATATTTCACGAGCGGGTAATTACGTTTAATGATCGATACTCCCTTGCCCCGACGTTGTACGTACAGGGTGGTTATATACATACGTTTTTTTTCGCCTCTTTCGTCGTTCAACTGCTGTCTGCTCGTTCGATAGACCGCGCGAGTTACGCCGGATGCCAGCCCTCGTCGTTGGCGTCGTCGCCTCCATCTGTGTATCGATCATTTCTTAATTTACCGACAAACTTTTGTTTTTTCTAGTTTTTCAACCTCCCCCCCCCCCCCCCTCCAAGTCTGATCAATCCGAACGTCCACCGTTGATTTCATATAATTTCGTACCATCATCAATGAGCAGATGGGAAAAAAATCTTCGAGCCAAAGTTTGAAAAATTCGTGGAAATTTTTGATCTTTTTTTCGTCATTTCCACAACTGAATGAAACGAATCACTCGTATTCTCGTGCCTTTGTTTCTCTCGATGCAGGCATCAACGAGTGGACACATAACGTCGACGTCGGCTGCTAAATTCAACGAGAGAATTTTATTTAAAGAAATGTTTCCTCCTCTGGCGGCGCGCGTTAGAATCGCCGTAAAGTCTAAAGTTCACGGTAGCTTCTGCTGTTCCGGATCTCGAAGCAATTTTATATTGGCCAGTCGCACTTTGAACTTAACGAAAATTTCAAACTCCGGGGAATACGGTTCGTCCTTCGTTGTTTCTTTTTTCAGTCGCGATAATAATTGGCCCGGTGAACGTTGGCAAATAATAATAATAATAATAATAATAATTAAACATGGCAAGGAGAATCAGTCAATTTGCGTCAGACATTTTGAACAACGAAATATTTTGCGTTTATCCGTTGGGAATTGTGAAGAATTTCTTCCTACATACGGGCCAAATAAAAAAACACAATAGTAATCGGTCGATCGATTTAATTGATCGATTTTATACAGATGGCAAGGAGAATCAGTCAATATGCGTCAGACATTTTGAACAACGAAATATTTTGCGTTTATCCGTTGGGAATTGTGAAGAATTTCTTCCTATATACGGGCCAAATAAAAAAACACAATAGTAATCGGTCGATCGATTTAATTGATCGATTTTATAAACATGGCAAGGAGAATCAGTCAATATGCGTCAGACATTTTGAACAACGAAATATTTTGCGTTTATCCGTTGGGAATTGTGAAGAATTTCTTCCTACATACGGGCCAAATAAAAAAACACAATAGTAATCGGTCGATCGGTTTAATTGACCGATTTTATAAACATGGCAAGGAGAATCAGTCAATATGCGTCAGACATTTTGAACAACGAAATATTTTGCGTTATATCCATTGGGAATTGTGAAGAATTTCTTCCCACATACGGGCCAAATAAAAAAACACAATAGTAATCGGTCGATCGATTTAATTGATCGATTTTATAAACATGGCAAGGGAAATCAGTCAATTTGCGTCAGACATTTTGAACAACGAAATATTTTGCGTTGTGTCCGTTGGGAATTGTGAAGAATTTCTTCCTACATACGGGCCAAATAAAAAAACACAATAGTAATCGGTCGATCGATTTAATTGATCGATTTTATAAACATGGCAAGGGAAATCAGTCAATTTGCGTCTGACATTTTGAATAACGAAATATTTTGCGTTGTATCCGTTGGGAATTGTGAAGAATTTCTTCCTACATACGGGCCAAATAAAAAAACACAATAGTAATCGGTCGATCGATTTAATTGATCGATTTTATAAACATGGCAAGGAGAATCAGTCAATATGCGTCAGACATTTTGAACAACGAAATATTTTGCGTTATATCCATTGGGAATTGTGAAGAATTTCTTCCTACATACGGGCCAAATGAAAAAAAAACAATAGTAATCGGCCGATCGATTTAATTGATCGATTTTATAAACATGGCAAGGGAAATCAGTCAATTTGCGCCAGACATTCTGAATAATGAAATATTTCGCGTTATATCCTTTGTGATTTGTGAAGGATTTCTTCCTACATACGGGCCATCGTTCATTCATCTTTATGGAAAGCCTCACGGCGAAAAGTGCTGCGGCTGTCATTGCGTGGGAAAGTGTTCAACGATCCGACCCATTTACCGTGGCAGGGTGCTTCTCTCCCTCAAGACAGAAATTGATGATCCAGTCGGATCCCCCGGTGGCGTAGTGCAAACAGAACCAGCAGCACCCATTATCGAAGTAAATACGACGATAAATGACATTTATCATTATTTTCATAATGTATTGTTTTTTTCTCTGCTCTTCATTACGGAGCTGATGCATTCTCGTACACGATCCTTGTTTTCGTTTCCTCGAGGGCGAAAAGTAAAATTAAAAGGGCATTTTTCTTTATACTTTCTCAAGACGAGTCAATTGTTTTTCCCAAATTTTGGATTTTCTTTTTGTAAATTAAAGCCGTTCAAATTCTCTGTGGCATTTTTCGAATTTTGGCTTTCAGAAAAGTCTCTGGGACACCGAGGAGTATATTCTCGTTGGAATTATTTACGACGCGTGCATGATAGATCGCGCGCGTTACAAAACCAAAGCGATTAATTTTGAGATCAGTTTTGGAAACAGCGGCAATCGATTGTATCCTCACAGTCAGTGTGTCGAGAACGATGATGACCTCGGTGAGTAATTGATGAATGATTTATCAACGATGCGCGACAGAGAAACCGTGGGATGTGGCTTATAATCAGATTTGTGTCGCAAAAACAAATGGCAAATCTGTAAATCGGTCCTCCAAAAGTTCAAAAGTTTTGAGCGTCAGGGATAATCATAAAAACGTTATTTCTTCGATCTCCGCTCACGAAATAGTCGACTGGGCGCCATAGATTCAGAAAAATAAAAATATCTCAAGTTTTCCGAAATCTTGATGAAGGAAATGGCAACTTCGAGGAAAATTTCGAAACAGAGTGCACAATCTCTCTCACATCCTACGGCAGGATGTTGGTTAATCAAGTTTTCGAGTGATTCTCGTATTTATACAACACTCACATACATTTCTGTATACGAATGTACATATGTACCTTAGGGTGTTCCATTTTTGACCAACATTTTTTCGAAATTTTATCAAAATTGAAAAAAAAAGGAGAAAAAAGATGTCAGCTCGACTAAAAACCAGGCTTGTCCGAAAATTCAATCTTCCATTTAAACAACACCGGGCAATACCTCATGTGGTGGGTCGGGATGAGTTTTTATTCCGTTGTAAATAAAAATCGGTCCATCGTGAGATATTCGAGTTCGTGAGAGGCGTACCTTAAAAAAGAGACACCCTAATGTGCAGAAAAGTGCCGCAAGTTGCACATGGAGAATGGTGCGATGGGGTACCGGGTGCCCGAAGCTTCTCGCCTCGTTCGAGACGGAACTTTCGGGTGAAATGCCCTGACACGTATTATTTCCTCTCGCGCGACATATGGTTCATGCGAATCGAAGTTTATAGCGACTCTTGTGAGTGCCAGAGATGTAAACGCTTGATATAATATAAATATATGAATATATATATATACATATCCATGTTTATACGTCTTTATGTTATGTCTACGACTGCACATATGAAATTTCCATCAATACGCGCACTTGTAGGAAACTTTGCCAGGCGCTTTCCGCTCGAAACAGCCCCGGCAGTTTTTGCCGCGTCTAAACGCCAATTTCTCAGAGAAAAACCGGCTCTATCTAAGCATTAAACTGCCTTTTATCCACCATTTTGTTTTTCTTCGCCGCGTTGAAAAAAAAAAATGAAAATATACATGGACTCGCGATATTCGTCGCTCATTGCAGATGAAATTATCTCGGAAAAACGTCCGGTGTTCGAGAGCCAAACGCTGCCGAGATTGACCGGCAGCATAGACGGAAAATACAATTACATGCCGTTGGGTTCCAGCAAGCCTTGCATGTTCGTCAAGTCTTGGTGGCCCAATCTCGAGTGGCGAGTGACGAACGCGAACAGTCTGCGCTTCATAGCCAATTATTTGGTAAGATTCTTTTGCTCCCTACGCACATTTTCACTCGGGGGGAAAGAAAAATGGCGAATAAAGCGGGGATCAAGGGAGGACCAACGAAACTCCGCAGAGTTCCCCGATGTGTCGCTCGTATCTTCGCGAAATGAATCCTCGAAGCGGCTTTGCGGAAATTTCAAAGAAAAAGTACGACGACGAAGGGAGATAAGAAAAAGATAACGGCGAGACAAAAGCTTCGTCCTTCCTCCAGGAACATCCTGAATATTTAACGTGTCTCGTTGAGATCGTGAAAATTTAAACGTCCTCGACCCCCGGGACTGGTGTCGCAATCGCTGCGGTTTCGTATTGTCCTTTGCCTCAAACGACAGCCTCTCCTCCCGTGTGTAAATAAAAAATTACCAGGCTTGTATATACATACAAAAGGGATGAAATAACGAGAGGGAACAGAAGACATCTCTTCGAAGATCCGTTCTCGAGATTATTACGATCGCTGCAGTGGCCCTTCTCGAGATCATCCTCGAGTTCTCCCAACGCTAGAGACTCGTTGTTGAAGATTCGAGTGGACCTTCCAGCGACGAGGGAAAAAGTCTCTCCGCCTCATCTGCGACTTTATCCCCCTCTGGCCGATTCCAACGGTGGAAATGGCTTGGGATTTTCAGCGGGAGGCCACGCGATAAGCCTCGTTTATCGACGTTGTCGTAGGTCCGAAACAGCTGACCCAAATATATGACAAATGGAAAAACAAAAAGGGAAAAATTGCACCCTCCGCGTCCGTCGGTCCAGCGCGACCTCAACATCTCCGAGAGTACTCGATAAGCCCGCCGAGGACCGACTTGCATCGCCGATCGATAATTTTTCTATTACCTCTTCTTCGTTCTCTATTATCCTTTCGAAATGCGAATTTTTCAAAAAAAAACTATGAATTTCTATTTATTTTCGATTTTTTCAACCAATATTTAAGCCTGAGAGTTTTTAAAGAAATCGAGTCGGTGAAAAAATCGTGTTTACGATGTTTTTCGTTTTTTTTTCGCCCTGTTGGACTAATTGGAAAATCAATTCAGGAAAATGAACTCGGAAAATTGGAAGGACTCGTGGCAGTTGAGAGCCGAGTCGCTTACACAACGTACAACGAAGTAATAGCATCTCTGAAGCGCTACTGCACCCATTATCTTCATATATTGGACACCGGACGTTACGACGACGAGGGTGGCACTACGAAGCTCGACAGACACAGGGTCAATCTCTGTCGCGAGAAAATCGAGTTTATCCTCAAAATGATTAAAGTCAACGGTTATCTCGTGAACAATCATTACATGAAGATTGCCATGATTCACGCGTACAAATATCTTTGCAAAATCCGCGAGCTTTGCTCCGACGTAAGTTTCTCTCAAAAAAAAACAGTGAGTTTTGTTTTTTTTTTTCAAATTTTTGCTTCGGAAAAATTCGGATGAAATTTTCATTCGATTTCGATACCAGCCGCAGGACGATTTTCCGAACGTATTCGTGTGGATGATCTCCGGATCGAAACGCGTCGCGTACGCTCGCCTGTCGGCCGGACAAATTATTTACTCCGAGGAGGAGACGTCGCGCGGTCCGAATTGCGGCGAGAGGATGAATCTGTTTTTCAAAAATCGCGACGACGACCCGGACGTCGAAATTCAGGATTACACCGCTTGTAAACTCGAGATATTCCTGTGGCTCGGTAACGCCAAATTCGTCAACGCTTGCTGGAGCTCCATACCGTCCGGATACGACGTTGATTACGACTCGAGCCTCGATATGTTTCCACGCTTCATTAAATACAACGAATGCTCGGCAAGTGGTGAATTTCGCTGATTTTTCGCTCGAAAAAACACAAACGATAATAACGAAATTCATATCGTTCATATCGTTCGGAATTTTTCCATAATTGGAAGAAATTTTACCCCTCGAATTATCGATAACGATGTTAATTTTGGACGAGAAGCGATGTTTCATTTTTCTCCCAATTATCAACATTTGCGCAGCAAGTCGAAAATCACGAAAATCGTCGATGAAATATTCATAACACGAATTGTATAGAAATTCCAATTGAGGGCCCATATATTCCAAGGTCACTTCGATCCGGGCATGGATTCTTCGGGATTAATGGATCCTTTCGTCAGAGTCGTTTTTCACGGCTACGCTTCATCGACGGAGGTGAAATTAATTCCCCCAAAAGCTCGACGAAAGATCGATAAATGCGAGGCCAAAAAAAACACGTGAATTTTATTCCGCAATTTTTTTTTCACCACCCCGAACCACGATATGGCCATTCCGTACGTCAGATGAACAGTCTATTTCCCATCATTTTATTTTCAATTTGTACGTACTCGTAGATCATCAAACAGAGTCTCGATCCTTTCTGGGATCAAACGTTGATTTTTCCACCGATCGAGCTGTACGGAACTCGCGAAAATGTCAAGGCATTGCCACCAAAGGTCGTGATCGAAGCCTTCGACTCTGACCTGTGTGTGAGTTACCGCGCTTTTGGGGCGTTTGAAAAAAAATTTGCGCAAAATTTTTGCGACTCACGCTTGCCACGTTTTCTCACGAAACTCGTGGTTTTCCCGGGCAGGGTGTGAAAGAATTCTTTGGACGATGCATCGCGACTCCGATAGTAAAACTGAGTACGGAAACTTACTCAGCGCCGGAATTTCCACCTACCCTAGAGTGGCATAAATTTAACTCACAGAAGAATTATAGCGGCAGTATTCTCGCAGCTTTCGAGCTCATAGAGGTACGTTTTGCAACATCCGCGAAATATACGCCCCGAAGCGGTAACATTTATTTAATCCACAAAGCTCGATTCTTTTTTTCAATCACTGAGTGAAAAAAAAAACATAATCGCAATTTAAAAACGTTAAACGTTTAATGTACACATTTATTGCAATTAAAAATCAAATTTCGTACATCAATCGTGAATGAATTTTACCAAAAATTTGCCTTTTTTTTCGTATCGTCGGTTCATCGGAGGGTTCGAACGCTCTCACTGTACGAAATGAATTATTCCGAAAGATAAATTCTCCCCCGTTGATCCTTTGATCTTTTTTTTTTGCCAACTTTTGGCAGGGGATTGAAAAACGCAAAAATAACCGGCGAGAGTCAGACGCTAAAGTATTTCGTTGTTATACCCTCCGTCTTTCTTGAAGACAGGCGAAAACGATCTCGTGGATTTTCCATCGGTTAACACGTCGGCGAGAGACAAGATCTACAATTTACCCGACGATATCAGGCCCGTGATGAAAAGCCATCGTATGGAAGTTATCTTTTGGGGTGTCAGAGACATGAGAAAGATTAATTACATTCCCGTTACAAAGCCGAGAATCGTATTGGAATGCTCGGGCGTTCACGTCAAGTCCGAGGTCATGAAGAACGCGAAAAAATTTTCGAATTTCGAGGAAACTTACGTTATCGTGGATTTGGTGAAAAAAAATGTTTTTTCAATGACGGGAATTTTCAATGACAATTTGCGGAGAATCAAAAATCATTTTTGAAAAATGCGTCATTCCAGGATATGCCCGAACTCGATGTATACTTTCCGTCCGTCGTTGTCAAAGCGTACGACTCTCGGGGATTCGGTTGTTTCCAGTACGCGGGAGTTTGCATAATTCCCACTGCTCATATGTTTTTGAAAAAATTAACAACCGAGGAGGAATACGAGACGATGATATACGATGAGAAATGCACCTCAAAGTACGACTGCAAGCGAGAAAATTCAGCTACTATTTGTAAGGGATGTAAAAATTGTTGAATATTATTTTTATCATCATTAACGGCACTGACGATAAAATTAACGAGATAGAAGGGATATGAGAGGACTTTTCATGCTGCTGATTTTGTTTTGTTTTATATATTTATTTATTTATTTTTTAGAATAATTCTGTCTGTATATCTGTCTTAGTGCCTCTCTTGAATTCGTACCATCCCGAAACGGAAGAAATGGAAGAGAGCAAAGGCTTGATGGCGTACAAAAAAATGGCCGGTGCGGACGCTCGTTCGAGATTCGCCAAACTCTTCGAATCTGTGAAAAAATTTATACGCGATGGGCATTTTTTTCGAAGAAAACGCAAGATTATTTACGGCGATGATCAGGACGAGAGCCACGATTGGTGGACCAAATATTTCGCCTCACTGGAGGTACGCGCGACTCGATGTTTGTCTCATCAATGATGAGAAAAAAATCATTCAATTTTCGTTCTTGCTTCCCTGTTGTTTATCCTTCTTTATTGTTGTCAAAAGAGAGTTATTCTCAGCATCCGCGAGTTGCACATGTTTATTAAATCGTGCGAAAAAAATTGCAACAAACTCGAAAACTCCCTAGCCCATGAAAATTCGATGATTTTTATTCAGGAGGAAAAAAATCTCGAGCATGGAACAGTAAAGACTCTACTGCCGCGTCAAAAGCCCCTAGCAACGTTCAAGGTATCATCGAAAAAGTACTTTTGTATATTATAATTACTCGTAATTAATGAAATCAGATTTATCCAATGGAATTAGAGATGCAACCGGAATTTGAAGGATTCAACGATCGTCTGTCGACGTTTGAATTGTGGAAGGGCAAAAAAACCGGCGATCCGAACGACGACGAGAAAAAATTTACCGGAAAGTTCAAGGTAAAATTGCCATTGAATGGAAACAATAAATTTTCGTACTTTTAATGAAAAAAAAAAATTCACATTCCGCACTCGGGAAATCAATGCAAATTGGACGGAAAGAGTGATAAAATTCTGCAGAATTTTTGCGCTCTTCCTCTTTTGTCAGTCGATGAAATTCATCATATTTTTTTCCGCTCGTCCCTAATTATTTAATGACTCTCCCAACATGAGAGCCTGGACGAGTGCCAGCGAAAGGCCGTCTCCGATCGATCAGAGATAATATCTCAAGCATAAAATCACGACAACCGACAGCCTGTTATTTATAATTGCCATAAAGATCGCGTAATTAAATTCAGCAATGACGGAGCCTGGTTGTAGCCCGTTGAAAAATCGTCGATTTTGAAAACGTTCAAAATATTTGAAAACACGATGAAAATACAAGCTCGAGTGAGATTGTTTGAAAATTGCGTGTTAACGCAGGGCCACATAGCTGTATATCGTTGGCCTCATCCCGAACACTCACAGTGCAGAACGAAGAAGGGTAGAAACGTCGCTGATGGCCTGTGCAACGACTATCCTTCGCAAGAGCCCCTTAACGTCATAGTGCGGCTTTATATCATAAAAGGTATTTCACCCTGAGTGCACGAGGCGTTTCAACGATCTCCCCATCTTTTTTTCCCCTCAAAAGTATCCCGAAAGAATTGAGATAAAATAATGACAAATAATTAAGAAAAAAAATACAAGACAGCCGATTGAAGGCATCGAATACGGTCGAGGATGAATTTTTTGACGAAAAAGTAACAAAAAGCAAAATTTTCGATAGTTTCGAGACTTTTGCAGACAAAAAACTACATCACTCGACAATCAACATCGAATGAATATTAATAAACGATAAATCCAATATATTTTATTGATTCGCTTCGAACGCGCCTCGTTAAGTCGTCGCACTTTTTAAAACTCTCGAGCCCAACGCCGAATTGACGACATTCGCGACTGTGTACTGTACTCGAGGCCGACCCTCGTTTTCCCGTCCGACCAAAGTTAAATATTAATTAAACTACCGCTTGCATGCTCATATGAATTCGGGTCAATCGGATTGTCGCGATAATCAACGAGTTGACGTAATTGTTTATCATTTAAAGCGATAAATTTGCATCCGTGTGATCCACTGAGCGGAAAATCGGATCCGTATTTGCGAATAAAACTTGGCAAGAGCGATATAAACGATCAGAAAAATTACATACCTAATCAGTTGAATCCAACGTTCGGAAAGTGAGTCAATATTTTCATTATCGGAATAATATCAATCATTTTTCGTTTTCCCAGCTTGTTTCAATTATTCCATATAATTTCATATAGAAAATTTTAAAATAACCCATTTATGCATCAAATCGTTATAAAATCAAGTTCCATCGAGTTCCGAATTTTCGTCTACAATTTCGACCTCGTAGTTTCGAAGATATAACGTCACAGATGTAATCATGAACCTCACCGGAATCACCTTAAAAACGACCTTTCGTTCTCTCGAGATATTTCGAGCTGGATGCGCAATTCCCAAGGGATTACATGCTGACGATACAAGTGTGGGACTACGACAGCACATCGCCGGACGATTTGATCGGCGAAACGAGCATCGACATTGAAAACCGTTTTTACAGTACCCACCGAGCTCACTGCGGCTTGGCCAAAAATTACGCCACCTCGGGATACAACGCTTGGAGAGATCGCGAGAGGCCCACGCAGATCCTCGACCATTTATGCAGGAGGAACAATTTACCGCTGCCGGAATACCTCGAAGATTGCGTGAAAATCGCCAAACAGAAATTTCCATTCGTCGCTGTAATCGACGAGTACGCCGATGAAGGAGGTTAAAAAAAACATTTCTACAACGCTAACTGGGATAAAAAAGATTGAAAAAATCCCTGCAATCGCGACTTTTTTCATTCCCCGACGTGCAAAAATCGATGATTATCGCGGAGAATTCAATGAAGATCGATGCTACCCGCCGCGACGAATGAATTTTGTTTTTTTTCCCTTTCGTGTGCACGTTAACTTCTCGCCATCCGGTTACGGTATATTACCGCAAGTTGGTCGAAAGATCTGGGAACGAGGGTCGAAAAAAAAATTGATTGGATTGTACTTTCAGAGAGGGACGAGTGCATGGCGTTGAACGTGCTTCATCAGTGGCGAGACTTTCCGATATGCGGAACGAGTCTCGTTCCGGAACACGTCGAACGTCGACCTCTCTTCAACGCCAGTAGGCCCGGTCTCGAGCAGGTTGTCATAAAAAGAATATAATTATGTATCTCATCGCCCTTGGGGAAATTAACGACGACGGATGTGCGAGTGGCGAAAAAGAAATACGAGAAACGCCGCGCTCGAAGAATTTTTTTCCAAAACTCGCCCAACTCTCGTGACATATTTATCGAACAATCAACGATCGACCAACCGCCATTATTTTCACGTTTCACCCGCGATGCGAACGAGTTTCCTTCGCCCGTAACCGAAACAACGCTCCGGTTGAAATTTACGAGCGTAACTCGCAATTTTTCCAGTCGACGATCATCGGAAAAAACGTAAATTTCAGCGACTCCTGCCAGCGGTCGTTGATTTTTCATCGAATTTTTCGTTTTTGTTTGAAAAAAATTCCACCGATGGTTTTCCATGGAAACTCACATGAAAATCGGTGCGTCGCTCTGTCAGGGAAAACTGGAGCTTTGGATCGATATGTTCAACATTGAGGAAATGCCGCCGAAACTTCCGATCGACATAACTCCTCAAGTTCCCGAGGATTACGAGATCCGCGTGATCATCTGGAACGTCGAGGACGTACCACTCGTCGATAATCAATTTCTCACCGGCGAAAAATGCTCGGATATATACGTCAAGGGGTAATCGAATTTTCAGGGTGTTTTGTTGTTTCTCATGCTGCGAGGACGGAGGAAAATGGATAGCACCAAAAAAAAAAAAAACAATCACTTTTATTCTCCTCGTTCATGACACACGATGATCGAAAACGAACGTAATCGTTGTGATTCTGTACACATATGAGTGTACTCGGTCCACGATCGATCGATAAACTTTGACAACGTTGGAAAACATTTTCTTCTTTTTTTTTTTTCTCGAAACACAGGTGGATTCTTTACGAGGATCACCAGAAGACGGACGTTCATTACAACTCGTTGAACGGCGACGGGAATTTCAATTGGCGTTTCATTTTTCGCGTGAGATACGCCAGGGGCGAGCATCTGATGATCGTGAGGAAAAAATTATCGGCTCTCGCGAGGGACGAAACCGAGCAGAAGATGCCTTGCAAATTGAATCTCCAGGTGTGGGACAGCGATCATTTTTCTCCGGACGATTTTTTGGGTGAGCAAAAACGACTCGTGTATCCTTCGTCAGTGTGTGTGTGTGTGTGTTCTCGCAGAGACAGCAAAAAGTACGTTAAAGAGTGAACATATCGAGGAAAGGGAAACATTCTTGAGATTCGCGTGATTCATTTCGTCAAAAGAAGAACAAACGAAGAGGCTTCGGCGATTAAAGCTTTTCCCCGATGCAGCTTTTTTCCATTCGATACATCTTCGCGTTGATTCCCACTTTTTCCGCGTCTCTCCCGTCGACGTTCGACGCTCAACCTCGTGAGAATTCTTCATCGCGGGGTGCGCGAATTCGAACGCTGACGAAGCATTGTTTCCCCTCTTCCGGGTCAGATCCAACGTTTTAACTAAGAATTTTCATGCACACGCGGGTGTCACGCAATCTTCTCGTTTATCAAAAGGGAAGATGAATATCGCCGGGCATCGTGAGAGGGATAACTAAATTAGGATAGCTCCTGTGCGGAACTAATTCAACACGAAGCATTTTCATCCAAGGGTGATTTGTAATTGGGTCGCTTTCTCTATCTCATTATCGCGTGGGTACCTCCCCTCTGCCTCAGCTTCTTTTTCCCCGAGAATTCCTCCAAAGGGCAATGACACAAAACTCAAGAAACACGCGCGATAGAAAGTCCAATCGGAGCGAAACGTTCGCGCCTGTTATTACGCGGCTCCGAGCCTGTAATTTCCCCAACGAGATGAACAAGACGCGTGTCAAGATCCTAGAAGCCATTGATGACGAAAAAACCCAAAAAAAACGTCTTCGTCCTTGCCTTTTCGAGCGAAGCTGACGCGTGAACCGTAATTCCCATTTGCAATTTCAAGAGATCGCGCACCGACGCTCAATTAACGTTCAATGTTCGCTCGAGCAGCTTTGAATGCCATCAACGGAGCCTTTGATGATCTATTTTACAGGCTCATTAACCATGGACCTCTCAAGAATGCCAAAGGGAAGCGCCAACTCGAAAAATTGCACGCTTAAGGTCGTACACCCCAAGTCACCGTCGGTCAATCTATTTAAAGTGATGCGCACAAAAGCATGGTGGCCGTTTGCTTGCAGTACAAACACGGGGAAATACATCCAAGCTGTGAGAGATATTTCACTTCGATACCAAGCCATCTATTATTAGTTTGTACCGAAAATTGCACGTTACATCTCGTCTCGAGGATGTTCCCAAGGTGAAATATCAACAGAGGCAGAAATAACACGCGGACCGAAATAACGACGTCGGAAAATAACAATTTTCGCGATAATATCCAAAAAGTTATCGGGAAATTGTCAAAAATAACGTTTAGTCGAAAAAAAAGGATGAACAAATTTATCATCCGAATTGTACCTTCGGAAGATCCTCGAGCTTTATCTCAATGTCACCGACAACCGTTCCTGATAAGCATAGGAACACTGAATTATATGAAAATTCGTCCGCAAACGCGTGAGCAATCATCGAATCGTCGATCGGAGTTAGTTGATTAGTCGATTCAATATTATCGACACCCATGGAGAATTAACAATGTTACGCGGTTCAAACATCGCTGTCGCGAACAAACATTGCGATTATGCATATATACAGTCGCTAATTTCATCGGAAAATCGACAATGCATCCAGCAGATTGCTCCCGAATGGGTGTACAATTTTCCCTTCCGTTCACCTCGATAATACCATTTCTAAACGCATTTATACGCAGCGTTCGCATAACAATTGCGGTCAGAGGCTTTCAGGCTTGTCAAGATTGTCGAGTCGAACAGTAAGCAATCATAACGCGACAATGCGGGTCTCGAATTTCCACCCCTTTCTCAATCTATCGCCAGCTCTAGAGAATCAAAGAGAGAGAGAGGGAGAATCATCAGATTCGAGATACACGAACCGTTTCCACGGTTTCACGTGATGGCAATCGTCTGCTGGTGGTTGTAAGATGCATGACGAACAAACACCGGCATTGTAAAGGGTTGCTGCGCGAGTCGGCATCGAGCGATGTAACGACGTACAGCGAAAAGTCGATAGGAATCGTGTTGAATTCAACAGACGCATACGTTTTACGATCGAGGCTGCAACTTTAGCATCAAAAAGGCGCGTTCGTGTGACAACGGATAAGCGAGTCCCGCTTGCACGGTAGATATCGTCGCTCGACAACCCTGCGCAGTTTCATACGCCGAATGAGTCCTGTGATTAATCATCGACTTTTCGTTGCAATGACGTTTAAAAAAAAGCACACACAACTGCTCACATCGACGATCGTTTCAACGGTAATACAAGTGGTTAACGGTAATTGTATATTTAGGATCGCTGCTTATTTCTGGGGTGGTCTTTCCCACTCGCGTCAATCGTCGTTCCATCTAACCCGTGTAGAAATTTTGATCGGGAACAAGTCAGGCCCAGTACTGGCTTTCCCGATTTGATATCGGGGCATAGCCAGGCTAGCCAGGCCGGGATCCGGCTAGCAATGTAACGGGTAATAAGTCAGGGCCTGGTTTGATTTCCATACACCGGGAAATAATCGGGAAATTACCAGGGCCTGATCAGCACCCGCTCGGAACAGTAAGCCGGGAAATAGCCATGCCCAGCCATGGCCCTTGCTTGGTTTTCAAATGTCACTCCATGCCACAGCCCGGTTGGAATCCGACCTGAGACTTAATATGAAATCATACACATTTGTGTAGGGAAATGAGGAAGTAGAGCACACGGAATAAATTGAAACATAAAATTCAAATGTAAGCAAGATCATATTTTAAATTCTATTTTTCCCTTGTCGCACTGCCTTACCAACGAATGTTGCGCGTTAGGCGCAACGAAGGCGAGCATATCGGGAGTATATGTATATAACTCAGAACTCAGAATTGTATTCATGGAAATCCCGACCAGGCCATGAGCATTTTCTGACATGGAAATATTGACGAGAATAGCCCGATTTTCCCTATTTGCCCCTTACCAGGCCCCTACCTAAAAACTAAGACCAGGCCAAACCAAGGAAATCCAGACCAGGGCCCGGTCTAAAGTCGGGACGTCCAGATCAAATTTCTACACGGGAAGAGACAAGTTGAAAAGTGGTCCAGTATCTCTCGCTTAGCGATCGAAGTAGGCATTCTCATTGCCCCTATCGGTTGTTCGTATTTACCACAGCTACTTCTACCCCAGAGACTGCCGGATCTCTCTCTCTTTCTCTCTCTCTCCGACGACGAGTAATATCGCGCCATGTTCTACCAGGGTTAGTGCGGCTAACTTCATTACCAACAGGCTTGACTCGCCGTATCGCGTTAGGGTGCCTTTCCTCGTTATCTAATGTAATCTCGCGGTAACGCTGATTATATTGGACTCGTGTGTGATGCAGAGACACTCGTCTCTCGGGATCTTTTCGGCACACTGTTTCGCAAGGTCATAGACCCTCAAGTTGGGTATCGCGCTCCTCGCAACGGAGGGAATTTCGAATTGAATCGACGTCGCCTGTGTTTGAAACGTACGTTGGAACGCATAGGATATCCCACGGTAAATCGAACGCGATTAGCCGACGATCGGGGGACATTAAATTCGAGTGAATTGCAGTACTCGTGTGTACGAGGGAGCTTGAGCGGATTTATATCGTCTTCTTCATGGCCAATCAATGACAAATTCAATGAACCGTGAGAGCGTTGTCAATCGCGAGCTTTTTACCGTCGAAGAGCTTAGAAACTAACGGGTGGGGGAATTCGAACCAGCTAGGGGAAACCAAAGTCAAATCAGCAGGTATTTTAGTGGTTTTCATCATTTTGTAAAGAAAAAAAAACGTTTCTATCCTTTTCCCCTTGCGGTACACGGATCGCGATCTTCTTTACACGTGAATTTCGAGAACTTGAAAACTTGCACTTGAGAAACGTTTGAAAATTCATTTTCAGCGTTGTTATCAATGAATCGTCAAAAATCCCATCTCGTTGACGGAGAAATGGCGATTTTTTCCATTTTTTCACCGTGCGAATCTCGCCTGATGACGTAAACTTTGCGCCCCTCTCCGACGGTTGTTAGGCAAACGGGTTAAAGTTTTGCAATTGAAAGGCCGGATATTTACAGTTTCGTATTGATCTTCGGGACGATCGAAACGACTTTGTGCTCGCGGAGCAGAGAGTCTTCCGAGGCACACCGGCGTGCGCTTTCACTGGACATTCCAGTCATGTTTTCAATGTTCACGTGCTCGTTCAATATACCTTGTGTCCCATTACGATTAGATTTCTTCGGAAACTCACTTCCGATTCCGCTATAATTTATGAACATAAGCTCCGTGCTCACCATCCATCGTGCTTTTATCGATCAGCGACTACAGCATTTTCAACACGCTTGATGACCGTCACGCGCTGCCGATCAGCCGTTTCACGTGTCCGCGATAACCGAGGTTGAAGAAAAGAAAACTCGGAAACTTATAATTTCGATCACGTTGATTACAAAGCAAAAAGGGCACGAGGAACGAGGCAAATGAAAAGAGACAGATC
The DNA here is from genome assembly GCA_959613375.1 of Heteropelma amictum. Classification (NCBI taxonomy): domain Eukaryota; kingdom Metazoa; phylum Arthropoda; class Insecta; order Hymenoptera; family Ichneumonidae; genus Heteropelma; species Heteropelma amictum. The sequence continues at coordinate 14,286,830 of OY390724.1, forward strand.
GTACACTTTCTTCACCCTCGGAAATGTTTCCTCTTCATCGACGTTTTCACTTCCGCGATGAGGGACCGTCACTGGCGCTTGCAGCACCTCGTCATTACTGTCAAGATTACCGTTGAGGTTGAGCCAACTTGCCGTTGAAGCGATCAAGATAAATATTTAACGTCAATAACGGCAGGGACGTGACCGAGTTGCGTTTGTTAAAAGCTGATAAGCATCCCGTTCGCTTCAGCGATTGTCGGACTGTTCGATTCGCGCGGCTCTGCTCGGCCAATCGCGTTTCTTTCTTTCCCGATGCTCGGAGCTTTTCGACACGCGCCAAACGTCGACCCTCTAAACGTTCGAAGCATCGACTGTTTCACGAATGAAGCGCGTAACCATCTACATAAAAATTCCATTCCTTCGCGCGGATGTGGAATACGAGATTGGTCGTAATCGTCGCGTGCGGGAAGCCTTTTTTCATGCTCAGGAAAACGCAACACCGCGAGACCCGATTTGGGGGCTGTTTGAATGAAATAAGACTTTCGAGGGGTTGGAACTCGATTCACTTACCCTCCCGATCCATCAAGCGACTCCCTTAGAGAAATCTAGCGAACATCGCGAGATCATCATGCCGTAAAACTTCCCGTCACGACCGTCGCGGGATTGTGGGTAAGATTTTCGGTCGTTTGCCTTGATATTCTCGAAAATATGCAGGACGTGAGTGAGATTGTTCGCGGGAGAGCCTTCGCGGGCTCGTCTCTCTCGTATACAAAGTTTTTGGGTTGAGGATACGTGAGGGATGTAAAAAATTCACGAGCCGCGGGCGATATTGGATGTACCGAGAAAGCTTTTCCTGCAATCCACCCCCAGTGTCCCTTCGACAAAACCCATCCGCGTTTCACTGCTGGATTCGCCTCTGAGAAATAAAAGCATGCATCTACACAAAGACGTTGTTTTCAGGGCAAAGTAGAAATGGAAATGATAGTAGTGCCAGCTGTACAAGCGAACGAATATCCGGTTGGCAAAGGACGAAATTCTCCAGAGCCACTTGTACCACCGAAGTAAGTTGATTGCGCGAAATTGAATGAATATATTGTTCGTCATCCTTTGTAACGCGTTCCGAAAAAATGCGATGATCCTTACCGACGACGAAACGCAAAATGGAATGTGAAATGCTTAATTTCAGAAATATTCCAAACGTGATACAAAATTCGCGCATTTTCATAAAAAAAACACACTCGTACTCGTGACACTCGAGGTTGCAGCAACGATTTTTTATTTTTATTTTTTGTGTGATTAAAAAAAGTATGTAGGTTAAACGATTTCGAGATTTCGACGATGTTGCTTATCGCGCATGTGTGGTGATAAAGTGATAATTTGGCTTATCGGGGGGTGGAAAATAATGCTCCGTGAGAATTCTCCCTGGTCGACTCGCTCTCTCGATCCTCGAGGAAAGTCGTGCTTTGCCGTTGTAAATTGCAGACTGTGGCAATTTCATAAATACACGCACAGGAGTATTAAGTCCTCGAAGGTAATACCCACCGCTGATGCTTGAGCTTGAAGTTTTGCTTGAGTTAAGATCGTTATGCGGGTGCGTGACACCTGCCAGTTTTCGAGCGCTTCGACTGTAATGCCGGAAGGAAAGTACAACTTCCGTTCTTTGACTGCGGTAGAATGTTAAATTCATACGCAAGACTGTTGATTAAAATTGTACTCGAGCGTCGCTACATTTTGCCGATCCAAAATCCTTCAAATCGCTCGTGGAAAACATCGAAAAATTTTGAATATCGATCTTTACATTTATTTTTCTCATCGATCTTTACACTCATTTTCGACCCCTCAAAGGGTCAACGTCAATGTACGACATTGATGAGCTTTGATCGGGTACCAAAAAAGAATTCTCCACTGTTGAAATAAAGCAAAAATCGACGAACAGGCGCGCGGATTTTATTGTTATTTTCGTAATAACGGAAAAATCGCGCCAGACGCCAGAATAAAATGCTTTATATGCACACAGAAAACAGATATGTGAGAAAAAAAGATGTGTTTCAATTTTCTATATCTTTTTCAGTATTTTTCCATCGCTCTTTTTGATTCATAAAAATGTGCGGGAAAAACATGCAGCTTAAAACTATATCACTCTCCTGAATTCGACCAAATAAATTTCGCTCTGCGATTATTATACGAATGAACGAACTTTAACCGAGGAAGAAAATAAAGCGAGAATAAAGCGTGAATAAAATGTTTCGAGAAAAAAAAAGTGAGCGAGCGTGACTCTTACCTTTTATCAGCTTAACTTTAACAGATTCATAGATAGCTGATGTTGCACCTGGGGCGAGCTTTTCTCAACCTTTGGTTGGCTTTTTTCTCTGACAAACGTCGTGCCTCGCTGAAACACTCTGCGATTTTAAGTCCAGAGAAACGACCCGGTGTATACATTTTTTTTTTTTCATTTCTACTTTCATTGTTCTGCTATTCCATTTTATATATATATAAATGTGATAAATGTTCGTCCTGCGTCAGAATTGCTTTATTTCCTCTCGCGATATTTCCCGTCTAGCGCACATAAAATTCGTCATAACCGTATGGCAAAAGGGACGAACGAGTTTGAGCGATGGGAGGAAAAAGAAACAAAGATTGTAGAGAGGATTTTCATGTCGTTCGGATGTCGAGGGTGGATCCGGGTGTTCAACCGCGAGCATTATGATGAATTTAAAACAAAGCAGAATACATCTTTACGACTCGACTGTCCTGAGAGATTTTCATTGAAAAACTGATTTGAAAAGAGCATTAACCTCGTCGAGGCCAAACAACGGAAAAGTTTCCTTTCATTATGAATTATACGAACCCCAAATTAGCGCGGTAATAACCGCTTGGGGAAAAAAGGATTAAATAATAAAAGCGCGAGGTCGGTGCGAATATCGCTCTGGAATTAATTTGATAATTATCCATTTGATTAATCGAGAAGTGTATTTTCGTCACGTTTAAAGAACATCACTTTTCACAATTCACTTTTTCTCTGGAAATTTGAGATAAATTTAATATGAGCAACAGGCTCCGGGATATTCTGGCTTCGCAATTTTGAGTCTGCGGAGCCCCATGAATTTTCTTATTATTTACCCTCGGTCTGTGTTCTCGCGTGTGGTTCGCGTTATTTCTTTGTTTTTCCAGCTCTGCTCTTCTCATTTTTGCTCTTAAATTTTGAAAGAAGATTGTACGAGCCTCTGCGAAAGAAGAAAAAAAATAACCGCGAGTTTCCATCGTGCGGAATTGCCCGCTGCGCCACTCCAGCTTGCGGAGAAAATTTCGGCTTTAATTATTGACGACTTTTTTTTTCTTTTATCTCTTTTTTTTATCCTCCCGGGTACTATTTTATCGCCGGTGCACGAGGAGGGACGATAACTCGTTTTATTGCTTCGCATTACAGCACCCATATGACTCGCAGCGAACTTTTCGTTGAGCGCCCAATCTCGATGAGAGATAATCGACCGGTCTGTTTTTCTATTCGGTTTTGCTCCACTGGTGAGAATATAATACGAATGAATCACGATAATCTCTCCACGTAAAATGGCCAGCAGGCACGTTGATTTATAACGCGCGGAGGAATCTCAATTCTTAAGGAGGTTCGCGCGTATCCGGTCACGGAAAATCCCAAAATTGTGGCTCGCAATTTTCATTCATTTTTCAAAAAAAAAAAAATGCTTAAAAACACTCTCGTGGAAACGATATTTTTCACATCAACGACGAGAAAATTTTCACTTATTTCGTTTATTTATTTCATTAAATAATAAACTAAATAAATCCCCAATATTAGTCTTTGACGACGAAACGGTCTAAAAGCTTGGTTTTTTTATTCCGTCGCAAGTTACGCGCGTAAAACCCCTTAAGGAACCTCCGGTGGTTTGAAACAAGCGCCGGATAAAAATTCCGGCGCGATTAATTTCGTGCGTCTATTTTTACAACCAGGAAACGCGCGGCGAGAAACAACAAGGCGGAAAATAAATTACAGCTTCGATCTCGTTAATTATTTCGTCCTTTTTTTTCTCCCTAGACGTCCTGACACATCGTTTTCATGGTTTCGCAATCCATGGAAGGCCTGTTGCTTCGTCGTCTGTCGTTATTACAGATGGCGAATTCTCTGCTGCTGCTTCATGTTTTTCCTCATAATGCTGCTCGGATGCGCCATCTACGCTTTTCCCGGATACATGGTGAAACGTTTGCTCGGAGCTTAATTATCGCAAGTGAGATACGTCCGTCGACGATGTAATGGAATTTTTACGTTTTTTGTACTTTTGCAATAATAATAATAATAACGACAGTGACAGAGAATAAAAGGGATGAGAAAAAACGAATCATCGCGTTTTCATCGCGGTACGAAAAACGTGTGTGAAAGAAAAACTGTACTTTCTTACCGAGGTGAAATAAAAAATAATAATACATACTCGATGATCGTTAATTACATCTAAATTTGTAATTTCTCATTAACACAAGGGGGAGGGGGATTAAGGAAGAAAAAGATTGTACCTCCTCCCCGTTTATCGTGGCAATCCGGAAACCACGGAACTCGTGAATAATTTGAATAAAAGTACGTCGGTTTCTCAATAAAATTCTTCGTTATCCTTTCCCGGACGTTAACTTCTACGAGTTTTACAATGAAATTTTAAATTTTCCACGCGGGATAACTTCGAGTTTTTCAAGTTTTCCGGACCGTTATATACACACGCGAGCCATTCCGTGTAACTTCGCTTCGTTATCTACCCCCCCCCCTTCCTCGATATTACGCGGGATATCTCGAAATTTGATCGAGCACGATGTCGTAATTCCTGTATACGATATTCCATTCCGCGTCGATTTTTATTTTCCTAATTTTGTACCTTTTTTTTTTAATTTTTTCACATCTCGACTCGTGGAAAAGTCTCTCGATATGTTCCCGCGCCGATTTATCGCATGCTTCGCTTTTTCATTTCTCGAACCTACGGTTTCGTACTGCTGATAAAACCGTGTTTACACGTCGAAATTTTTTAACGAATGGATACGAGAATTTTTTTACTCCCGCGTCCGTTGAACCAGCAAGCAGGATCGTACGTTTTCAATGAGCGAATTGCGTTCGTACGGGATAAATGAAAAATAAAAAAAATGGGTACATTCCCACAGGTATATAAAAGAGCGCAGTGCATATTGAAACGGGTTTGCAGGTGTGTGCGGAGCACAGCGACTCGCGAATGAGCAAGAGCCGACGAGTCGCGGGCAGGGGCGGCGGTAACGTGACCTAACCGAGAAATCAATAACCCAACGTTTTACACCTGAGAAGGGTAGGATAATCTAACTCCCTGAGCGCATTATTAGCTTTATGCGCTCGCGAAAATTTGTGTCGATACTTTTTTTTTTAACTGAATGTTTTATGCAACGGGAGAGGAATCCCGCAGTATCACTCGTCGTATATGTGTGAGGAAAAATCGTGTAATTTCGGGTAACGAGCGTACAAGAAAAGAAAGAAAATATCAGGGAAGGAAGATCGTATTTCCGATCGGTTATGTTCAAAACGCATTTTACCGTCAAATTTAGAAGAAAAATAACGTTGCAGGCCCTCTGGTTTTAATGAAAGCCTGGAAAGTTTGACAGACGAAAGTTGCTCTCGCGTTTCGTCGAATTTTCGCACGCTAGATTCTTAGTGGACCGGTAATTGTTGTTCTTTGGAGTGTGTGTGTGTGTCTGTGTGTGTGTGTGTGTGTGTGGACACCGATGTTTCCCGAGGGGAGGAACGAGGCCGACGGAGAATGAGATCGGAAAACAGCGACGGAGAGGTTCGGGCGAATTGCGGAAAAGTTTGGCTCTTCTTCGCGCTCGTTTTTTTTTTCCCCTTCGTTTTATCGGAACGACCTGAACGATTCGAGATCGAACACGTTTACGAACAAAGCACGCTCATTTGCATTCGCCGTCTCGTTTTTCGTGCATGTACATCGCGATAGAACGTTGCGGAGTGCACGAAAAAAGACGTGGATATATAGATGCTTTTTATCGAATGAAAATGTTGTTCCATTGTCTCGAAAGCAATTGGTAAAAGTAGCCAAGGGAGCAGGAAACACTTTCGCGATAGAACTACCCCAATGTTTTCTAGACAGGATGAAACCGGGACTAAGCAGAGTTCGGCATGAAAGGTGAACTGGTTTGCCCTCGTGACTCCTCTCGTGAAAGACGTGACTCGCCTACTGCCACTAAATCACCGAACAGATTGTTCGCCTTCTCTGCCTGTCCTATCTGCGAAGCGTAGAGTCGTAAAGTACACACAGACGCACACGTTTCATTGGGGTGGTCGAAGAATCCGGATGAATCGAGTTTTTTCGCAATTTCTTACTGATATTTCGAGTTTTCGCGAGAAATTCGATGAGTCTTGTGATCGGCGGAAAATTTCCGATCGGATAAGCTCGTGAAATATTGAAAATTTGAAAAAAAAAATTTCGGCTCATTTTTTGCTACTTTTGCAGAATCGTCGAAAAGTCGGGATTTTAAATGATCACAACTTCCTCCCTAATGAAGATACATAGATTTTTTGGGGGTGTTTTGAAAAGCTCTCGAGTAGACTTAAACAATGGTGAAAGTTAAATGTCGATAGCTCGATTCCTTCACCTTCAAAATCGATGTTGAAAATTGGCGAAAAAAACGCAAAGGGGTATGTTTGGGAAAATTGGCGAAAATCGGTGGTCCAACTTTAAAAATCTGCCAAAAATCGAAAAATCAAGATATCTGGACACACCAAACGGCATTTTGAAGCCTCATCAATTGCCAAGAGAATAAGCACAAGTCGGGGCGTCCATCTCGAACGAAAAAAAAATGGCAAACATTTTAGTGAACCAACTCGGTCCGGCAGAAAATGACGAAAAATTTTGGATTTCAAAAATGATTTTTAATGGTCAATATCGATGTATTTTTTCCCGCTGATTACAAAACTCACCGGTATTTCATCAAAAACTCAATATTTCCGTCCGAAAGTGCGATAATACGAATTTTATCTATTAATTACTATTTTCTCATTAAAATATCGAGTTTTCGAAAAAAAGTCGGTGGATTTCGTAATCAGCGGGAAATTTACGATCGGACAAGCTCCGGAAAGATTGAAAATTTGGAAAAAAATCTCGACTCATTTTTCGCCACTTCTCCAGAAACCCCAAAAAGTCGAAATTTCGAAGGCACGTAACTACCTTTTGCTTTCTGATACTCGTTAAATACGTGTGATAAAATTACGTAACAAATCAAGGCACTGCAGCGCAATCGTGCGATCGCGCGTGTGAGCGCGAGCACCCACCCTATACGGTAGGTTAAAAAAAAAAACAACAAACTTCCATACAGATAATCCCGAAAATATCCCACATGGAATTCTGCCTACATTGAACCGCAATGGGAAAATTGACCTCCGATGCGCGAGCTTCGGGATAAAAGCACGGCAAAATCCTTTTTTGAAGGTTTTCCCGGTCGACAACCACCCCTGTTACGATCAAAGTTTTGCAGATGCAAGGAAAATCGACTTTTTCCAACCACCCTAATATAAATACGTATATACCATCGTTCATACATGTGCACATATGATTTATACATGTAGCACGTATTTCCGAGAATTTGAAGCTCATGAACCCTGCATGCAACCTGTGCTTACTACCTTTTCTCCATATGCACCCCCACCCTCACCCCCCCCCCCCCCCCCCACACACACGCACACCCTTCTTTCGTTGGTAAAGTCGACGTATGTAACTTCCATGTTCTTATGTACACACTCTATACCATAAGTAAATACATACCCAACCTATGTATTCGGTCATAGTACGCGAAAGGTGGATGGCCTGGCACGATTCCAATTACGGTACGCGGCGACAGTACCAGTCCGGAATCCGGGCCATCCTGATTTTTTTCCCTCCTACCTCTTGTATGAAAACTATCCGACCCTTATTCGCAGACAATCTCGTATCAATGTCCTCTTTCCGTTCAACAATTCCGCAAAACACGAACGGTATTCCAAACTGGCGGGAATATAGTGTCTTTCCATGATTTCCGGTGGCGGATCTTTACACACACACACACACACAGCCCGCAAACCGAGAAACGCGCCAAGTACAAAATTCAACACACCATTTTGCGAATTCCCAAAGTCGTGTGTAACGAGGCCATCAACCACGTCGTTTGCACGGAATTATCAAAGTCCTGCCTTCTGGGCCTCGATGTATTACGCCGCGAACACTTTGTCAGGCTGCTCGTGCTTTTCACGTGAAAAAGGGGGGTTGGTTCCAACTTTGCCGGCGTTTTGTGAAGCGCACAAACGTGAATGCCTGCCTAGACCAGAAGATACGGGGACCCGCGAATGTTGTTCTCGTTTCAGTTATTACCGGCGTGCCGGTGGAGAGGAAAAAAGCAACGAAATTTCGCAATAACCGTCTGGCATGCGAAATGCCCAGGGTCTCATTAATTTTGTTACTTGTTTTCCGTCGCGGTTCAAAGTCTATGCGTTATTTCCATGTTACCTCGTCATACGGTACGGGCATCACGCTATCCACCCCAGGGGTGGAACATCTTAAACGTTGAGCTTGGTGTTTTATGATGCCCGAACCGATTTTACCGGAGGATCATCCGATCCCGTTCTGTGCCGCGGAGAATTGATCGATCCTTCGGCCCGTTGAGCACGCGATGAGAGAAAACGAATCGCCGGGATAGCCGATAGTACGCCGAACCCAGAGGCGGAGAGGGTTGGAGGCAAGCAAGATTTTGCACGGAGGACAAGCCGGTCGGCGTTTGTTTTACGATCGTCGCTGCCGCCACCCCTGCACTTCCCGAGGCAAACCCAATGGGTCCCGGTACTCCGTGAACCTTCGGTCGAGGGATTCGCAAACGTTTTCACAGTCATTCGCCGTAGATTCATCAATCCATGTACGCTTTTGTATTTGTTTAGGGAGGCAAGTGTGACGGACGGGTTTGTTCAAGGAGGGAAGCTTTCGTTTCTGCCCAACTCGCGGAACAGCTCTTGTCATCAAAGTTACGCGTATCTCCATTCCGGACAGGGACACTTTGCCGTTCTCCATTTTTCATCGCAATGTAATACATACAGGGTGTTTCCGCAAGTGTTGAACGGAAAAACTGCGTTTCTGACGATCATCTGATCATAATTTTGACCCCCAAGTTTCGGATGACATATGACGCAAGATTATAATTATTATATTTTATAATTCCCCGAGGAAAAAGTTGTACTGCCTGTGGGCGTCTCCAGACTAAATTGGGGTGTCTAATTAGCCTGGAATGTTGGAACTCTCTTCATTGAAAAACTATCGGGAAAAATAGAACGAATAAGTAGCATTGCTCGGGGTATAACCCAGAAAGTGCAGTTTCTAGGTTCGACACTTGACGCGAAGCACCCTGGGTATATGTTGTATCAACCTGCACGGATTTGAAGAAGGCTGAAAATATACAACAGCAGGGTTGGACGAATGATGTCGCTCAACGAGTCACAAGCCAGGTCGAGGCTTTTGATTCGCGACGGTCGAGTGTCGTGTGCACCAGTGTGATTCTAGAGGGCGCGTAAAGTACAAAGGCATATACCGTACATTACATTTCTGTCGCGATGAGAGACGGTAAATTCCGTGGGCGGCACGAACGACCCAGACGAACGGGGTTTCGGATGGTAAAGGACGAGCTTAGAAATCTGCAGCTTTTGTTTAAAGCTTCAACGCAAACGGCAAACTCAAACGAACGTCACGGCAACGATCTTAAGCTTGTCTGTGAGCTGAAGAAGAGATCCGGTTAAAGCCGGCTATTAGTCTACTTTTTTTTATGCCATACTCGAGTCACGTTATAATTTATCCGGTACCACTCTGCCGGATGTCTACACCGCCAAAGAGAAACAACGGATTTGCCGCGTAATGGTTCAGCTTGGAGCGGAAGCACTTTCCTTTCCGCTGCAACCGCTGTCTCGTCTTTTTTCGAATTCAGTACATTTGTCCGTTATCTTTTCGTGTCGTTTTTCTTTTTTTTTTTTTGAAAATCTCTTACAGATAATTTCTTATCTTGTTTCATTATGAAAATTCTTTTAACGAAATTACGAAAGATAAACGAGCTGCTTATTATTACTTTGGAAATTACATTTCCGATGCATTTGGACGTCTCTCCGCCATCGGGACTGCATTTTCCGATTGACTTTGAAGATCCCAGAGGCATCTCTGTACTGACGTGTACCAATAATGGATAGTGCAGACCTATATTTAGTGGACGCCCTCCCACGACCCAGCCGCCCATTGGGATCGTCCATTTCCGTCGAGTGCTCGGATAAAACTCGATAAAATTAAGGAATCCGAGTAGATTACTCATAAATGGATTTGCCAGACTAGCTGTGACAGTCGAGTGTGAAAATAGACGAATTTCTGCCGAGGGCGATAACCTCGGATGGACGAAATTTTTGAGTACCGGGTGGTTTTCTCGTTCGCCCCTTCGATTCGTCGGGTCATTGGTGTTTCAAATTATTGTTATTTGCGCGTAACGAGCACCAGGTGGGCGGGAAACGCTCGGGGATTTAATTCTATTATCAGCCGGTCCATTGAATTTGCCATTCACGGACGTCTTGTGATTACGTAAATGTTATTTCTCCGAGCCACGATGGAAACTCACTGCCTGGAGAATTTACGTTCAGAAACGAAATAAAAGCTCCAAGGAATAACCCAATCAGACGACATTTAGGATATCTCGGAGATGGCAGACTGTTGAAACATAATTTCATCACGATTCAATGGTCGATAGAGTTATCCGTTAAAAGTCGTATTTGTAAATGTTTTAATTGAAAAATCGCCCTGTGTTCGGTGCTTTTCGACGCTCCTCGATCTGCCCCGGATATTGCCTCTCTACGTGTGTAAAGTTGCCATAGTACACAGAACAAACATCGACTGGGATTGAGTTTGGATGCTAACTATCCTCTCGTTTTGCGCGAACATCTCCGTCATTAGGATTGCGCTGTTCAAAGCCTGTCAAAATTTAGTGTGAGTCAACATCGTCGAGAGCGAATGGGGTGGATATTCGAGCTTGATACAGGCGATCGATAATCTTTTCGAGCATCGGAAAATGCCGTGTGGCAGAGACAGAGAAAGAGAGATTTTATATCACAAACCTCGGAGTCGTCCTTTTGACAAAATGAAGTTACCGTAAAAAAAAAATCGATATAGATGTGATATGAAATTGTAAGCTTCCGGTCAGTGGCAATATTCGCAATAAAAATAATTGCCGATACGACAAGACTTTTGAAATCTTCGCGGTGTAAGATGTGATGTACAGTAGAAAAAAATAAATAGCTTCGGAGTTTTTTTTAAATTGTTTTTATTGAACGTTTTTTGGACAAAAGTCACGAGGCACGAGAAGCGTTATCCATTTTCAGCGTTGCTCGTCACCGTGTTTCGTCTCTTGACTTTTTATTCCTTCTTCCAGCATCCCATCTCGTTATTTCCGGTATTTCTATATAGAAGACAGATTTATCTTTGAATGGTACTTTTGGATCGAATGATCCGGTGTTTAGTTGGTATAGCCTCTGTGCTCTCCGCACAATGCTTCGATAACATTTTGCCTCATCGCCTTTAAAGCTATTGTGTCGTGTTCTCGTCTTTCCGGGCTGTACTCGAGTTTTCTCTCTCTCTGCGAGTTCGCTGATTCCGGGAGAAAAGGAATTTCATCCCTTTGCTCTCTCGTCCGGGATATGAGAGCCGGGTCAATTGATTTCGTACGTGCCATACCGAAGAAAAATCATTATTACCGCGAAAAGAAAATTGCGGTCTCCTTATATTTCCGCCCTCTCGCAATTCCACGGTTTTTCTCGACCGCATAAACCGGATGTTCGTTATATCCGGAATGGTATAATCATCAAAGAGTTAAAAGTCCATCGCATAGTTTTAAATTCAATTAAGGATGTCTTATGCTGAGCACATTAATTTGCGATAGCAAAAACACTGAAATTTGACCGACCAATTGTTTAAAAAAGATCGGAAAAAGGACAGACGGATTTTATTCATCGTTTCAGAATTTTTTTTGTAAATTTTGAAAAATTTTATCTCCCACTCTCGTCACCTCGTGAAGGAAGGTTCCTGATTGATGGAAAAACGAAGTGGGACTCATTGAACGAACGTTTTTGTTCGCACAGTCCTTTGAAACGTTTAAATTAAAACAATTCATTAACGAGTTTGTTTTACTCGTAACAATGTTAATTATTATCCGACATCTAGGATATTCTGCGTTTAATCAGTCTGACGGAATTCCCCGTCCATTCCCCGCGCACGAACTGATGGCAGAGCAAGGATGCGTTGCTAATGTGAATTAGCATATTAAATACAGCGAGATACGCTTTATATTTCGTTTACGCATTCAAATGATTTAATTTAATCAAAAAAATGAAAATAAATGAATATAAATCAACGCCACGCTGTAGGGTAGTAGTACAGAAACGCCACCGTCAGAAACAAGAGCTGCAACAAACTTTTATAGCACAGGACACCCCCGCGACGTTTCGGAATCGATTGCGTGGCAAATGCCGCTAAGCACCGAACGCGCGTATCGAATGAAACACATTCATGATGAGAAAAAAAAGTTTCAGTTGCACGAAGAATGGACAGGATATGTGTATTCGGAAAAGAGAAACAGTGCTGGGAGGGAGAGAAAAAAAAAGCAGGGAAAAGCGAGACTGCGTCGAGCAAGAGGGAAAAGCACAGGGTGAACAGGTGGAGGGGAAGAAAACAGTACGGGGTGCATCGAGGTGTATGTGTATTTAAGCGTGTGTGAGTATACATATATATACGAAATCGAGGTTCATCGACCTTTTGACAGTCGGTCGGTGGTGAACTAGGAGAGTGCAGCACGAGAGAAGTATCTTGAACGGCTTCGTCCACAATTTCGCCCAGCTATTTATATATATATCCGTCGGATTCATCGTTTTCCTCCCTTCTTTCGCAAATATCTATTTCGGCGATACGAAATTCCGGGCAAAGCAGATTTTTCAATTTTCTCTCGCTTTCTCGCGAAGATTTTTCGAAAAACCCTGCGAACGGAGAGAACATCATCGATTTTTCAAATCCCTCATACACGTCGACTCGGAGGGGTGAATTCGAATCAATGAATAGTTGATCAGGCGAATCACGAAATTATCGGGGAAAGGAATATCTCTCAAGGGCTTGCGAAGTTATTTTGACGCGTTGTACGTGTTCGACGTGACGGCGCGGTTTTTGATTATCGACAACGAGACCTTTGACAAAACGCCGAGACCAAGAATGACGTCTACAACCGCGAGTATACATTTTTGCGTCGTCATGACGACCAGTCAGGTGTGCGATGATAGTATGCACACGCTGTGAAAGGAAAAAGAAGGACGGAAGCGTGTACGCTGCACTCCGACGTAAAATGCGTTACGCGCGTTCTGTCTAGCCTCGCAAAAGCGCCTCAGAAATCGTTGGACGCGACTCGCTCGTCCCGCCGAGCGAATTTCATCGCGATACGCCCTTTCTTCATCGGCTATACACGTCATTGAAAATTAACGAATAAAACACGCAAATAGATGGACACAGTGGTCATTAACGGAGGGCGAAATGGGAAGACTCGAAAGAGGGAGGGAGAGAGAGAGAGAGGAGAGTGAGACACTCTCAGGAAGAAGCGGAAGAGAGACGACGATGAAGAAGAAGCTGTGAAAAGATGGACGGGGACAGAGATGAAAGAAGGGACGGACAAAAATAGAGGGTGAGAGAAAGAGACGAGATCGAGAGAGGTCGGGGGAAGCATACGAAAAGAGACGCAGGGCTGACGGAGAGAGAACGGAACGAGGGTGAACTTTGAATGGTGTGAGTGAGTGCACGATTACAGACACGAACGTCAGGTCGAACCCCGGCAGACGCTGCGTTATCACCTATATATAGAATACTAAAAGCATGTACATAGTATATACATATATATATATATACAAAGTATATATGTATATATATATATATATATAAATACACACGTTGTTGGGAGGTGGCCGAAGTTGCTCGAGCACCGCCGAAGCGACGCGACTGCGTCGCGAGGGCAACCACGTTTCTCATCGTTGCCTACTACTACCCTCAGTTTGTCGTGTGAACGCGGGTTGAATTGTGAACTCGCGCCGACTTCCTCGATTGCGCCCTCGTGCGTAAAACACCGACTGGCCGCGTCGTCGTGTGTCGCCGTGCTCGAAAAATCGTGCCACAAACACGAAAGAAATAGAAAAGGAAGGAAAACCATTTTTTTTTTCGTTTTTTTTCCACACCATCCTTGGAGAAACTACGAGAGCGAAGCAACGTGAGTGTCCGCGAGTGCGAAAGTGCATGAGTGATTGCCATGTTTTTTTTTCTTTTTTATTTTCTTTTTTGAGCGACGATAAATATTCCCTCGTGCGTCGAATACGAAGGTTCGAGGATAACTGAAGGATGAGAGTAGTTCAGTGGTGTTTTTGAGAGAAAAGAACGGAAGATTCAAAATTGAAAGGAATTTCGGAGGATATGCCCTTCGTTGGAATGCTGAAGTTGAGTGTCACGAGGATTATTTTTTTTCGTCATTACTCGTCTCTGATATCGTCGCACTGGAGTTTTTGAGATAACGATAAACGTCGTCATGGATGACGCCCGAGGTGATTGGAAATTTCACTGCTGATGGGTGAGAGAGAGTTTATTTTTTGTTTTTTTACGTAATCATTATATTTCTTCGCAATTATTTGTAATTAAGATTGAAAAAAGCTCAAACGTTGCTTCGGATTTAAATACCGAATGGAATTTTCACAATGCTCGCGAGATTCCGCGAGAAGAGCCGGCTTTTTCGAAATAGACGCGTTTTATCGCAGCACGTGGTATAATAGCGGCAGTCGCGTAGTACGGTCAGTGGTGACGGAAGTGCGGTGGCGGTTAGTAGTGACGGTCCTCGTTGTGTCGGCCGACGCGGTGCGCTCGAGATGTAGTATGCGTGCATATATAACTCACCGGCTTGAAGGCAACGCTAGACAGACGTCACGCGAGATTTCTTAAGTAATAATAATAAGCCGCGATGTGACAGAATTTCCATTAGCGTCGAGATGAAAAGGGAGAGAGAGGAGATGAAACGAGAGAGGGACGTTTTCGTATGCATGCTCTTCTTTTTCCTTCAATTTTTGTGACGAGCGTTTGTTTTCGCGTAAATTGTGAATGCATTTGGAGGGATAAAAATAAAGATCGAGACCAAAAGAATTGTTGGTTGAATTCTCGTTGGTACTCCCAAACGCCGTGCCATAAAATCCCATCAATGACGATAAAATTCTATTTTTGTGTGCAACGTTCGTTCTTTTTTTTTCTACTTTTTTGTTCCTTCGCGTTGATGAGTCGAATGACGTCGAGTGCCAACATGTTTCGCTCCGTGAGATATTTGGCAGCGTTTGAAGCTAAAATACGTCTTGGTGTCGATGCACCCGGGCACGAATACGTTACTATACTCGCGTGAACTTTTCTCTCTCTCTTTTTCTCTCGTTTTGTCCCTCTTTGTCTCCACCTTTTGCTATTTCGCTGTCACACTTGAGAGGCAAAAAGACTTTGAGGGTCTCGTGCCAACGAACTCGCCAATGCGCGAGACGTAAGAATTTTGGCAAAAATCGAGGCGAACGAGCGCGAAGCTCGCAGTCCGAAGGACGTACGAGGGAAGACAAAAAAAGAGCCTGATTATTGAAAATCTTTGTCGAAGGCTTTTTTCAGTAAAATTCTCAAGGTCGCCTGACTGTAAATACATTCTGCGGAGACATGTTCTTGTTGTTTCTTTTTTTGTACAAAAAAAATTTGTAAGATAACGAATCTTCATAAAGAAAAAGAAAATGGGCGATTTGATTCTCATTACCAATGAGCAGAAAATGAGAATCCACGTAAAAAAAAAGCGGATGCAGAATCCTTGTCGAAATTAGATCAAAGTTGGATATCAATCGGTCATTTTTTTCCTCCTCATTGACCTTGAGGAATCATCTCAGCCACAAACCCTTTTATCTCGCGTGAAAGTAGCCCTCATGGGGGATGAAAAATCGTTCGGATTGCAGGAGAAAAAGAAAAGTTTTAACCTCCTTTTTTTTCGACTATCCATATTCACGTTTTTCGTGGTCGCGCGAAGCCCGCATAAAATCTCTCAATTGCTTAGCTCGGCTCTCTACACCTTGACGATAAAAAACATTCTAGTACCCTTTGACTTTGTCGCTCATTAAAACCCGTGTCCTTTGCCGAGTAACTTTAGAGAGCATAAATACTGAAGAATCGTGAAAAATGCTGTCTGCCTCTCTCTCTCTCTCTCTCTCGCTTTCTCTTTGCAACTTCGTCATCTCCGTGACGCTCATCCTCTTTCAGGGAAGAATATCGAATATTCTCCCGCTAATAAGGCCAAGTCTCATGCGGATGAACATGTTTAATGAGTTGGTCTCCCTGTTCCGAGATATTCCGAGTTCTCCTCGTTGAATTTCAAACGAAGGATCCGAGTCTTGTAAATACATATAGGGGAAATCGGGGCAAAATGGCCCTCCTGAGCGAACAATTCATTTTTCACATCCTTGAAACACCGGATAGCGCAATTTTCCTCATCCACCATATATTTACCGTCGTTTCTCGAAAATTTCATCAAAAAACCATGAAAATTCAACGGACGCTCGATTAAATACAACCCACGTTTTCTATCGTATGGTTATTACATTATTCTGAATTTCTATACAGAATTTTCCCAGGATTTTTTCAACAAATTTCGTATATACCGTCCAATATACAGAAAAAAAGGGTACATCGAAGAATCAACCGGAAATATCGTAAATTACGAACGCTTATTGATTTTTTCGATTAATTGATTATCCACAGCTTGAGATAATGATTTTTCCCCCTACCTGGTGAAATTCGGCCCATGACCCGTATTATCCGAGTCGTCCGAGTATGGACGACCGTCGACAGCTTAAAGTGAAAAGGGTGTATCGCAGACCTCTCGACGTTGGATTCGAATGTACATTAATACCCTTTTGCTTATTAATAACTCTCTCACACACACACACACACACGTATGTTTACTTCATATCTAACCTCCCTATTATCCATCTATTGTACTCATATCTGTATATCGCAAGCCATTTATTATACATTCGTGTCACAAGGGTTTTCAAAGCTTTTGTACGTTCCCCTGTGTCTTCTCATCGATCCGTTCCTCATTCAACTACGATAATGATTGAAAGAAAATCGTCCTTGCTAACGCTTCCCTATCCTTCGGTGTTTCACCCCTTTACATGCACCCTCGTTCCTCTTCGAAGTTCGGTCTTTGTGGTTACTCAAAGTTGGAAAAATGTGTGTAAAAAAAAATATGAATTGCAGTCGCGTGATGTTTTTCCCCCTCCCAAAACCTCGTGGGAGTACGAATTTTCTTAACGACACTTTTGCAATTTTTTTTTTTTTTCAACAACGCGTCGGAATAACGTTCTATAGTCTATCGATATTTTATACGATGCAAAAGCTCATGAAGCTTCGCTTGACGAACACGAGAGGAGTTCATAAGGTATTTATACGATAATGAGCAAACGAGAAAACATTATTGGTTCGGTTGGCCCTACAGCCATGTATGCACACGAATCCCATGTGGGGGTGTGTGTGTGTGTTCGTTTCCCTCGTGTCATCCTTTAATTGATGAATTGGAAAAAAGAGACCGTGGCAAAGTACGATATAATCGTATGGCGATAAATAATTGATGTCATTGCCGTACGACGCGAACTTGTTTCATAAATGATTCCGAAATACACGGCTAAAAACCAATAAAAAAGAAGGATACCGATCGCTGATCAATCACTCGCGCGGGCGCAGAGGAAATGACAGCTCACGTCGATAATTCCGTATCGAGGGAAGACAAAAATTGGGAACATAGGAACGAGGACAAATGTTATTGTTATCGCTTTCATCATTGTTTCAAAGCTGTCATCGTCTTTCTATCAATCTCGAGGCGAGATTTGAAAAAAAATGAAAATCGTCATTCACCCTCCGCACCGTGATTGGGATGGATATTCGTTTCGTGGCTAATGAATGTGCGATTTGCGAGAGAAGAAAAGCAATGCTGAGCACGACGATTATGTAGGAGAGAGACGATATGCGCGCACCGACAAGCTTTGTGCAATCTGCAGACTGAATTTTCATCGAGTCGAGCTTCGAGCGACGAAATTTATGAGCACACTCTGGCCTGCCGCTCGACACTTCTCAACGGCGTTTGGCTCTCATTGCTCGTAGCTCGTAAAATAGAAAGAAGAAGAAAAAAACGCTCACGCAATTCAATGCCGTCGAGGCAACTAGTAGGCGAACAAAAAGCTAATGAACCGCACGTACATTCACTGCCGTTGCGATTTTTCGATGGTTTTCAAGTGTGCGCGCGTTTAGTATCGGTGTGAGCGACTTGGAACGAGATTTTTATCATCCGAGCGATTCTGCATGTACAGGGTGTCTCGTAAATCATTTTATCGTCTCAACTAACCATAGACTCGGTCACGACTAGCCAATTTGATTTATCGATGATTTTTTAAATCGCAATGACAATCGGATGCACTTACGAGAATTGAAAGAGCCCCTTTTTGAGTACGCGCAGCAATCTCTTTTTCCCAAAAGTAAAAATTGACTCGTATTGTATCATTTTGGAATTTGCGCAAAGTATATTTCAGCGAGGTGGTCGTCCGGGTCTCGATGATTTTTTTTGCCCCGAGAGAGCTCGGAAGTAAAGAAAGTAGAATAGAAAATTCAAATTTGAGTTTTATTGAAAAAGATAAGAACGAAGAAACTCGGAAATCGTCTATTAACTACGAGACACCCTGTACAGAGATACATCTGACGAACTGCGGAAAATTCACGAGTATTCGGGCACGATTGTGCCACGATCAAAATATAATCATTGCACCACTGCATGTACGAAACGATCTTGAAATTTGAAGGATAAAAATGAAAACTGCACTCGACTGAGGCACACGCGAACGAATTTTCGTGAAATTACATATCATTGGGGAATAATGAAAGGGTCGACGTTTCAGCGAGTCGAAGAAATAACATCGCGATAAAAATGCTCGGGTACGAGAAAAATGGCAAAAAAAAACGAGATGAAAAATGGAACCAACCGCATATGTGGTGGAAGTCCATTAATGCTGCAAACAATCGCAACGTTGAATCAAAAGGCGGAATGAAAGCACGAAATTGTACTTTCCCCTTCGAAATGCTCTTGCACACACCTCTCGGGTTATCCAAAAACGAGATTGGTACCCCATATGTTGCGTCATAGCCGATGCAAGAGGCGATTTCGCGGTTCAATCGTTGTTACATTGTCTTTTCGTATTTTGTTTCCGCCGAAAAGATGAAAAAGAAACAAGGGAAGAGCAAACGCTGGGAGGAGAAAAAGGATCGAGTGTCGGTTTCGTGCGATGCAGTTGCGCAAATACTCTCGAATGAAAGTGTAATGGGAACAAATTCAGGAATGGAGAGCGAACTCGGTAGCGAGTGGAGAATCATGAGAGTCGACGGGGTTTGCATCATCGATACGAGAAAGCATGGGAAAGTGGATGTATGGAAGTGGAGTGCCAGGCGCGAGAAGAAACAACCGAGGGCGAGACAAAAACTGTCGGGGAAAATAGACAGGGCGATAGAGGGTGGGAAGAGCAAGCTCGAGGGTGGAAAAAAGTGGATGGGGCGATGGAAAAAGTGTCGGTCGGACGCGAACCTCACTTTGGTTTTGTAATAGACACGTCGGTCCACATTGGTTCATCCTCACTCAGCTGCAACAGCTTTGCGTTTCAGGTTTGGTTTTAAAGAATCGAAGATGTAAATTGATCAAAAATAGGGGATGTACCACGTGGGGAAACTCGATATCGTCGAGCGACAAGGAAAAATGATTTATTTTCTCTACCTTCTCGCTCTTTGCACCGTAAAAACAAGCAAAAGTCGATCGTTGAAAAATCTAAACGAGCCTGATGGCTTTTTTTTAAAGGACGCGCATCGAAAGGACCGAAATCATTATTTCATTATTTTAATTAATTTTAATTTTAATTTTTGTTGGATTTTCTCTGAGTTTTGAATCTCTCCGGCAATTTTGCAAAAGATTTGCGAATAACGTCCCGAATTTTGGTCGAGGATAACGCGAAATGAGAGAGACAATGGCGGATGGTAGAAAAATCAGGTGAACCGAGGCTTCCATGTTGTAATTTTGATGTCGGTGCCAGAAATCCGCTCAGAGTATAATGCACTAACGCTGCTGTATTTTACAGTGATTTATGTAACGTCGAGAGTCTTGCACGCAGAAATCCTTGTCAGCTCGGTAGCATCACATTAGAAGTTTTTGGAGGATTTTTCGTAAACTTTTTCGTTCGATGAATTTCGTAGAAAAAGCGGAAAGTGGAAATTTACTCCAAAAGTTTATTAAAAAAACCAAGCTGAGTGAAAGTGTATAAATCAGCTTAATTACGAAAATTGTGTTTTCAGCGATTTTTGAGAAATAATATGTACATAAAATTCGCGAAAACGCTCGTTCGTTCGAGACACACTTCGTTATCCAGCTTTCTACGCAAAAACGAACAATTTTATTGAAATTTCAATGTAGTGAGAAAAGAATGACGATATATATAGCATAAAGTTTTCCGCCGGAGTGATGGAAAATCTTCCCGCGACAAAAACACAAAATGTATCCGCGTAGCTCTCAACTCCGGTTGATGAGACGACCGACGAAATAAATTCAAGCGCGCGTAAAAAAGATCTGCGAGCAAAGTATAGTGACGAGTTGAAGACTCACCTTTGCGGCTGTTTAAAAAAATAAATAAACGAATAGAAATTTTTGTATGCAATACAGAAGTTTACAGCAGGTACAAAGATGCGATACAAGTGCGCGGGGAATGAAATTCTGATTGATAAAACCATTTAAAAGTTTGCACGGAGCCAACTCGGGTATACAAGAGACGAATCTCTTATCCGCACTCTCCAGCCCCGCGCGCCTTTATCACTCACACCTTCGATGTAAGCCCCAACGTCGTGCTTTTGATTAAATATTTTCCCTTGCGCTTCGTGCATTTTTTGTTCTTCCCTCCTCGAACTCGCTTCCTCCATTTCGTTGAAGAATAAAAAAAAAACGTCGCATAATTTAGATCGGGCGGGGGAGGAAAAAAAATGTACTCGAGGCGCAAGGATTTCGCATCAAAATATATTCATCTATTCACCGGCGAAGCTTTATCAATTTTTTTTTCGTTCCGACACGAAAAAGGCTGCGGCGGAGCCCTCGTCGCGACGTAAAGGCATTTCAACGTCGGAACTGCGGAATTCAACGGCGCGAGTTCAAATTTTAGCGGCAGAATTGAACGCCCCTATCATCCCCCTCTGATCAAAATTATTAATATTGTCGGGAATTATTACAAAAATCGTGACGAAAGCTTGGCTCGTAAGAAGCTTTGACGTTTCGTCAAAATTGTTCGTCGAACGTCGAGTGTTTTATCCGATGATCCAACAAACGCCCGTCAGGCTCGTTTGAGCCTCTGTTCTTTTTCCGCTTTGACTTCCGTTTCGGGAGCGAATAAATTTCGATGACACGAGCGGTCTCGTGTCATCGAAAACGAAGCTGCCCTCGCGCACTCGTCGATAGCCAAAACGATGTTTTTCGTCCAAAACGGAGAAAAAAAAGGGGTGAAAAAGAAACGATCTGGCACTCGTCACAATGGAGCTGTAACGCCTGTACAGCGCATCGAATATCGATGTGTGTTGTACAGGAAGCGCAGGTCGATTAACGAAGTAGCTCGTCTTGCATCCGCGCCATGTTGGTCGGTTCGTCGGGAAAAAAGCGGCTATATAAACATACAGAGAGGTGGGTCTCGATGTCCGTGCGAGGGTTGAATCAACCCCATTCGTCTATTAATAGCTTTTCAACGAGAACTTTTTTTTTCCTGCATCGACACAGGCAACGATAAATACACATGTTTTTTATTCCTTTTATTTCGCAAACGATATATTTCTCTTTACTCACAAAAAAAAAAATAACAAACTTGACGTTAAATCGAACCGCGAAACGTGATATCCGACAACGAGAATTCGGAATGAACTCGAGTCATTTAAACCTGTATCTTCGAATCAAAGTTTAAAGGAGATATTCATCGATTGAGAATTACCGTTAGGGGTTGTTACGACGAGCGGTCGTTGAAGATGAGAGGGTACGTATGCCAGTAACGCACTTGACGGTGAAAATTGGCAGAGGGCGGACTGTACGAGAGCGAGGATCTCGTTACCTGCGATGAAATCCTTTCGATACAGAACTTTCGTCACAATGCAGCGACTTCCGGTTCTTGAAATTCTCTCGTTGAATCGCCAGAATCGTCTTTCGTTCATTCCCATGATATGCAATACGTACACACGTATTTCATCTCGAGAACGTATAAATATGCACAAGTCGAGAGCCAAGAGCGTCGAAGCGTACTTTTCAACATTCTCAATTCCGTGAAAGATATTTTCCATCGCGAACGAAGCGAAAATAATTTCAGAGGCCATTTAATTCGCTCTCACTCTTCATCCGCCTCTCAAAATTCAGGGAATATTCGAAAATTCATTGTGACGAAATTCCATCTGGAATTCAGTAGAATTAATCCGGGACTCATCAAAATGCGTTTATTCATCGATGTTAAATGGGGAGAATAATTTTTTCGAATGACTTCTTCGGTCTTTTGCTTCGTTGAATATTAATATGTTTAATTTTAATCCGGAAATTCGACTTTCAAATGAATAAAATGTTTCGGATCAAAAATAAAATTTCCAACAAGTCATTATCATTACGGAGAGGCTTTTTACGTTTTACCATGTTCTCCGACCAGTCAACCATACTTTTTCGCACTGGGCGAGATAAAAATAATTGTGTACGAATCGATTTAATTCGACTTCTCTTTCATATCCGTTTTAATTCAAAAAGCATTTTACAGAACCCGAATGAACGATTTACTTTGAAGAAATTTTACTTGTAATTCCATCAAAGCAGTTCTCAATTAGTGTATTATATTATTAATCGATTTCAAATATCGAGGATAATTTTTAAAAAAATCGCCAACCCTTTTTCAGTCACTCACCGTACGAAGGATTAATAAATTTCGTTGAAACATCGCGCGAGTCAAACATTTCGCGCGAATAAAATCGTCGAGAGGAAAAATAAAATTCTCAATAACTCATCGTCATTACGTTTAAAGCTATTAATAAAAGCTTCGGAAATAGAGTCTTTGGCGCTGTACCAAAAATGCTCGAATGTATTTTTAAACCGGCCAAACGCGTATTTCACGAGATTCCAAGTACATATATGATCTATCGGTCGGATAAACACGTGATGAATATAAAACGTTCATTCGTAATTCGTGCGAGTGTATTTGCGTACGCTATGGTAGGTTGACGTGCCAAAAAAATTGAAAACGGAGCAGGAGAGGCTGGGGAAAAAGAAAAATTTGTAGAGCGATAAAAAAAATAAATAAAGAAAGAAAATAAATAAACGAATCGCTCATAAAATTACCCTGAACATAACCGACGGGTCAATGAATTTGTTTTAATTCAAAATCGACGTTTTGACGTGACGGTTCGTTCGCGAGAGCTCGCTATTTTCACGGGAAAATCATTAAACGGATCGTGAATAATTTCACGTAACGTTAAACAATTTTACAGCCTCCGCTCTCGTTTGAAACGGTGAGCAGAATCCATCGAGACGCGACGGTATATCGCTCCCGCGAGAAGCACAAAAAGCTTTTTCCCGACCCACGAGGATGCCGCCGACCAACCCGCCGTGTTTCTTTGTCGTTGTACTCGCGCAAGAATTTTCTATTCATAAACCTTGATCTTGACGAGATGCGAACGCTTCATTAACGACAACGAGAGGAATTCCGCATGACTCGACAATGCGATCGCGCCATCAAAGCTGTGGCGCATCCATCTGGGGAAATCCACAATGACGCGCGAGAAATCTTTAGCGCTGCTTCTTTCGCAGATGAATCAGGGGAAAAAAGAAAAAAACATGCAATCACATCGAGTTTTCGCACGAGTCGTCGGTACGGAAAATCCCAAAACGTAATCACGCAAAATTGAACGTTTCGATGCCGCTGACGATACGAGGAAGATTAAAAACACCGAATTTTGAAATTCACAATGTGCAAAACAAAAAAACACATGTTTCCAGCAATAAAAAATAAAATAAAAGGAACCTTTTTCGCATATTTCCAAATATATTATTCTCCTTTTTCCCTGGGATTCGCGGTATGTCCTTGAATCCTTTTCCACGAGCATCCCTACAACGTGCGTCAAGTACGTTCCGGATTTGAAACTCGTACCTCGGCGCTGTGTCCCACGAAAGTCAAGAGTTCGCAACCGAAAGATGCAAAAGATGGTCGTCGCGATTTATTTTTTCGTTTTTCGCCACCCCTGTTTTCACCTGTGCACCCTTGTCGAGGTGGAAGTAAAACGAGACGAAAAAAGAGAGAGAGAGCAGAAAGATGACGAGTGCCGGATTGTTTTTCAGCGTTTTGTTCGCGAACGAGTGCAGGTGCGCGCGTACGCAGGGGTTGCAAAGAGAAGCTCTTCCGGACGAAAAATTCAAGAGCGAGACACGCGTTGTTGGAAAGCTCGCGTGTGTGGCCTAAAACGCGTACAATAAGCTTGCACCGCAACACGAAATAAAACGTCACGTCGAGAGCTTTGGTGATTCTGTGCAAATAACCTGGCATGAGCTAATGAGTTCAGGAGAGCGGCTTAAGAGCATCCGGTTGAGGAATCTCTCCCCTTGTTTTCCACTCCCTCGTACAACGAAACCCCTCCGCCTGCACTTTTCCCCTGTGACCGGAAACTGCCAGGCGGTTTCGTTGCTTTCCTCCGTTCGGACGACCTTCGTCGTTCAACCGGAAGGAAGGAACCTCGCAGGGGTGGTTCCGAGGTCGACGGTTTCTTCAATATTCATGGATAATTATAATTATAATTTTTTTACGAATTAAAACACTCGGGAGAACGCAAAGAAATTTTGACAAAAATTCAGCACCGTTCGACCTTGGATTCAACTTTGGATTTCTGTCGAGGGACAGCCACCGATGGGATGTTCAACGTCATTGACACTCTGGTATATGTTTTCAAAAAAATTCGCCCAAAAAGCGAATTTTCAGTCATTTACAGTGGTGTTTTAATACCCCTTAATGTATAACGAGAAGAAAGAGAAGGAAACTATGATACCTTCGGACGTATTATTGTCGAATTACGATAATTAAACGGACACGATAGCTAGGCGATTACATGATAGCCGTTAGAATGATAGAAAGGGTATTTACATTCAACTGCTGTGTACAATAATTTGACAATTGCGCTAATGAGCGACGGGAGCTGTTGGCATTGCGGAGTATGACGTTAATTCCCGCTCACGGAACGTAATTGAGTCGCGATGTCATGTCGTTGCGTTTTCGGTGTTTTACAACCTGTACATCGTACGTGGGACACGCGTTTGAAGCTTTTACTCAAAAATGTATGACACGCGAAAAATATGCGAATACGAGCGAAAAGAGACT
This sequence comes from Heteropelma amictum, assembly GCA_959613375.1. Taxonomy (NCBI): domain Eukaryota; kingdom Metazoa; phylum Arthropoda; class Insecta; order Hymenoptera; family Ichneumonidae; genus Heteropelma; species Heteropelma amictum. Next base: position 14,312,364 of record OY390724.1, read on the forward strand.
TTGGACGACTGTTGCCATGCGATATAAACGAAAGTTTGAAAGCTTCCAGCACGTTGCACAGTTTTGCAAGTCTCGTTCTTCCGACAACGAGATACATCGTGCTGAAAATTTTCAATATTTTTCACCTATTCTTTTAAATCCATTTTTTGAACGAAAAAAGACATTATCGCATCGAGAAAAAATCACGGAGTCAACAGAACATCCGAAATGAAAACTCCCACGTCGAATTTGCAAGTTCGGATGAAAATGATCATCGTTTTCGCATGGGGTTACGTAAAGGCACGATCGTCATTAAAATTGATGATGATAGCAATTAGCAACGGACGCACGTCATTAAAAGAGGATTGAAGAATTGAAAATACGCTCGCACGCGCGATTTCTATCATCGACTCGGTTTAAATATCGCATTTTAATTTCGAGGTGCATTTTTTACCTTCCAGGTCGGATGAAAATCACTCTAATGAGTATTCAAATTATATCATGGGTTATTACGTACACGAGCGCAATGAACAAACTACCGCACGTATGGTGTTTATTTTATATTATAAAAAATACACGGATGTACGGAGGTTCGATAAAAATTGAATTTGCAAAAACTCCAAAACGCCCGGACACTCGTTTGCAATTTTTTTTTTGAGCTCCTGTACACGTTTTTTTTTGTCTCGAAATCAAAATGGAAATTTAGCTGGGCAGCTTTTCGTTATTAATTCATGGTCGCGAGTAAAAAATAATAGCCGCGAATATCGCGAGAGCTAACGAAGGTTCGTTAAAAACTAAATTTGTCTCAATTTCGGAACGTTCGTAGCGGGCTAATTTTCATTTTAATTCGAGCGTTTGCGTTGCAAAATAACGTACGTGATGTTTGTATTTTTTTTTTTTGAGCGCTCGTAGCGCCCTTTTTGTTATTCAAAACCTTTTCTACAGTCGTGATTCCGTTTTCATTATTTTTATCTTCGAGTTTCGTACCTCCGGTCGTTATTATTAAAATCATAAATCAGAGATGAATCTGTGGTCCAAAGGGATACGCGAACTCGTATTACGAAAGCTTTTAAGATTACGAAGAAGAATGATGTTTCGAGCAAACTGTGTCTCGTCGTTGACAAAGGTCGTTTGCTTCGAAACTATAATTAATAACCATGAAGGCCATTCCCTAAAACTTTGACAACTCTTTCGACATTTCAGACATTTGTTAGCAGTGAAAAAATAGTGAAAAAATGAAGGTATAAAATGGGTGTATTTTGGAGTTATTTATTTTTTCTAAATAGCAACGTAATTTCTCTTTGATAGCAAGTTTCCCTAAAAAGGGTGTGTACCTTCTGATCCGTGATGCTGCAAATCGATCGCCTGATTTTTTAAAAACATTTTTATATCCTCTTTTTATTAATAATTGTTGATAATATTATTGTCCGTGACAATGATGGTTCATACACGGCCAAATTATGTTTGAAAAGGAAGAAACGATATGAATAAGTTGTTTTTCTCGAGCACTCGCAGTCGTAATGATATTTCCGCAATGTTGACCAGCTGGGTTATTATTATCGCTACTCCACGTGGGCAATATGCTTTTCTCACTGTCATTACCTGTTTTCCTTATCTCTATCTCGTTCCTTGGGATCTATTTTACCGCCACGATTCGAGAAATAGGGTGTAACTTGTTAGGAAAGGATACACAAAAGCTCACATATACCTGCCCGAGAAAACGAGAACGTCGCTTGCTCGTAATTGGAAATTTCGTGTGATGATGGATAATAAAGCACATGTCACTCCGAGTGATAAAAATTCACAGAGCAAGGTGTCTCTGTTGCGCAAAGGCGACAGTATCGTGTATACAGGGCGTCTCAAAAATGGATGCTGATAATTTAATGCTTCATCGGGTATATGGAGGTCGAAAGTCCTCGAAGCCCTTTCTGAACTGGGGAACCCCACGTGACTTTTTAAAAATGGCGATAATTTTACTTCGAGAGAAAGAATATTTCTAAGACCCCAAAACGTACATTTTGACGTTTTCGCGGGCTACGGAAGGCACTGGATTTCAGTCGTACAAAAAATACATATTTCGATTCCGAATTCCAAAAATGTAACGCAAAATGTAGTCAAATGGAAGAAGATTTCGCCTTAATGATCTACGTTTTATTTCATTATTCTCGTCTGCGTTTTAGCGCACTGAGAGGTCTATTTTCTTTCGCGGGAGGGCAAAGAAACTCTGCGGAAGATTGCAAATGTACGTAAACGCGCCAATCGACCAAGGTGCACCATTATGCCTTGCATGTCCCTGCGGAATCGTGCTACAGCCTTTTACTTCGCTGATGCTGCAGCCGCGCGATACAAACGCGCTGCCAATGAGCCTAATGGGTTGGAAATACTGGAAAATTCTTGAGCGAAAACCAACGTCGATCATTGGTACGAAAAGCTCGTCGATTAATTGATCGGCAACGTCAACGTTTGTTTTATCACCACTCACTGCGTTTGTACTTACAAGCAATGAAAGGAAGATAAAATACACGATGGCGATCGTAGAGTGGAAGACTTTCGACGGTGGAAATCGATATTTTCGTTGGAACGTTCGTTTTGATTGAAAGCTGCAACAGTCAGCAGAGACTCGAGCTTCCGAACGTATTTTACATGTATTTTCATCGCTCACGACGGGTTATCCATTAATTTACAATCAGCATATCAATGATCAGGGTATGAAATGTGGGAAAGTCTCTACGTGGGAAATAATTATCAATTTTTTCAAGCCTTCGTTCTATCGCTATGGCGATTCAAGTTTTAGGCATATTTTTTGCAAAAAAAACCAGACAAAAGAGGTTTTTTCTCTGATACAGCAGACAGCGATGCCTGCGATGTTCTCCCACGTCGTAGTCGCTGTATTTTTAATCACTTACCCGTGAACCGCCCAGAGCGTTATGCACAGTAGCACGAAAGTCCGAGCGAATGAGCAATGTTAAATGTGAAAAATTGCACGCCAACTATCGGTTGACGGTGAATGTACACAATGTCAAACGAGCAGAGGCAAAAAAACTTTTGAAAAAATCATTACGACGTGAAATGTCATTGGGAAACATTGTTTTTCGCCCTCGGGGATGATCGAGTGGGAATTTCACGTGCGAGCAATTCGCATTTATTCGGGAAAAAAAAATTTCTACAACCTTCCGGTGCGGTTATTATTTGCAATTAATGTGATTGGTACTTTGTTTATTGTACCATCGTCGAGCTGTCGAAATTCGTATCCCCCGTATACCGATTTTGTTGGGTGACCGGCAAAACGTCCTTAAATGCGCCAAAGCACCAATGTAGGATCAGCAAGGATGTCAGACATGCCTGGCATTGTGATATCCTTGAGCTATGCACGGTACGCTGTGTTAATCACAATCGCGATATCGTGCATGCACCCTCGTGCAGTCTCACGCACATGTGGAACTTCTCGCGCGGTCATTAGACGCGTGCATCAACGTGAAACAGACTTTGATAAACCAGAGGGGCGTAAACTGCAGGATAGAAATTGTGAAATGATCTTGCCGAAGGCCATTTTCCGCGAACGTGGAAAAACTGACGAGAGGAGAGAAAACAGCAAAAAAAAAATGTACATTCCCGTCGTAAAAGAAAAAAGGAATATTCAGCCCTTGGTCCAGCACCGTCATTTAAGTTTGCTGCATAATCACTGCAACGTCAACGTCTCTCAGTGATCCTTCGACGATTTAAATGACATAACTTTCCACACGCAGCCTCCCTCTCGTTACTGCAACGTTTAATGTCCTTTCAGGCTCTCCGGTATCGTTGCGAATGATTATCGTAATCGTAAAGAATATATACGGGTACGCGTCAGGGATGCTGCAAAAGTAGCAAAGTAACAGCTCAGCCAGCTAATGGCTGAGGGGAAAAAAAGCAGCTTGAAGAAAAACAAAACCTTTTCTCGTTATCTCCGTCCCTCCTGTTACCGCACAGAGCAATTTCTTACAATCCTACCAAATGTATCTGAAAAAATCACGAAAAAGGACCAACAATCGAAGAGGATTAAAAAAAATCTCGAGAAAATACGAAACAAAATTATTTCGCGAAATGAAAAATCATTTTCCAACCCTAAATTCGTGTACCGACGAACGAGTGGGTGCAAAAAATGGACCTCCAGCTGGTCCTTGTCCGGCAGCGCGAAAATGTTCTTTTTTAAATGAACGTGAGGAGACAATTTGTTTTTTTTTTAATTTAATATCAAAAATGGATCTTCAGGGGTTTTTCGCTCTGCCATATGTAACTCGTCACGCATCTCTTTCATGATAAAGTGACCCGCAAAGTTCGTTACGTGTTTAGCCACCATCGTTGCTGTTTCCGTATGATTCTCCGTGTGTGCTTTGGTGAACAAGTACAGGCAGTACAAACGCAATGATCGTGCAGCTTTGGTACATTATGCATCGACGTTTGTATCTATCGCTGCTATATATTACATACACACGGCGATCCACGTACATGATATTCTCAAACATGCACAATTGTACTCGCACGATATATCTTTCTCAAGGTCGGAATCGAACATTCATTACGATACAAATTGCGAGCATAGGTAACTCCGCTATCGGATCTGGTATAGTGACCGCGACAACTGCCTTTTTCTTTGCTCTAGCGGAGTGAATAAAAAAAAAAGACAAACGTCCGCCCTGTTTAATTGCAAGATAATGAAATCCATTTATCCTCAAAAGGGACGGTGAGAATTTTTCTCGCGACATTTACAATTTTTTTGTACAAAGTAAATTATGTTTATGTACTCGTTTTTTGTAGTCCGGGAGGAAAAAAGGGAAGAAAACATCGATGATAAATAAATAAACGTGGAAAATAAAAATCGCTCCGTTTTACGTCGTCCTGAGTGCATCGCTATTATTTTTACCTCGTTCTTTCGTCGTCTTTTAATGTCCCTCGGCTCTCGCATCTTCGACACGCGAAGGGGCAACTAGCACGTGAACGTTCGAGATGCAACGAAACGAGAGTAGACGATTTTCGTCTCGGAGAAGTATAACCTCAAGTTAGTCGTGGTGATCCGAGACCATGCACTCGGCTAATAATAGAATTACAGGGAAGGAGCATCGTGTGTATTCTTTTATCTGTATGTGTACATATATTTATGTATATATATACAATATATATATGTATATATCGGCAGAAGGAAGCCGGAGAGCTGACAGTTTGGGAAAATGGGCGAATCATCGTGAATAAATCTCGAAGGCCGATGATTCTCGTCATCGTGACTATTTTTATGCACAGCGGAGCATCTTTTTTCTCAACGACCATGTTTATTCGATCCGCGGTTCAGTTTGAATATTTTATCGACTGTTGAAACGTCGAGGCACGAAAAAAAAAATCAAACATGGTAAAAATGCATTTTATCTCGTGAAAATGATTGTCAAAATTGGAAGAAGATGCCCTTGAGTATCTTTGTAAGAATCGAGGGGGATATTGATTTTTTTCTTAATGGTAACAAATCGATATATGCGCTGTAAGTGGCACGAATGTTATTCAAACTTTGGTTATTGTGTTATAGTCGAGGCGGGCTTGGCCCCTGCTTCCTCTCTTTTGTGACTGACGATCGAGGTCCAGCGAAGAGAGGATGCTGCGACGACCTGCCCGGAAGGGTTTGCACTCCGGGAATTGTCACTTTATCGGTAACATTCGAGGACGATGCTGCTGCCTTATCTTGGATTGAATATTGTTTTCTTTTTGTTTTTCAATAACAGAAAATGACGTGAAAAATTAGGGGGAGAATTGAGAAACTCGTACTGATGATTTTTTTTTATTTCGCGAGTCTTTATTCTAAACAATGAGATTTCGCGTCAATGCGGATGAATTTGTCAATTGAATTCAACTGTTCGTGTGAATTTCATCGAAAAAAAAAAATAAAAAAAATACGAAAAATACGATACGTTCGAGAGTAAGTTTTTCAGAACGATATTTGTTCCTTTTGTCCGGGTAAAAAGATACAATTCTTCCGATGAAAAATTATTCGCCGAGATTAATGTTTTTTTTTGCAACGAAAATTCTTTGGCTCGAGGGTTTTTTTTTTCGAGTTAAGCGCGAGTATACACAGATGTATTTGTGAACGAGGGAGTATGTAGGATGCGCTTGAACAAGACACCCCCTTGGGTTTGGGCGAGGCAGGTCAAGTATGCTCGAAAAAAAAGTCAACCCCTGAATACGACCTACACGCACGCAGTGTACACTCTTGCGACTCGAATTACATACTTTGAATGGAATTAGCTCAATAAGTAAAAGAGTTCAAGAGGATCTGCGTATCCAGTCTCCGCTTTCAGCTAACGAAGTACAACGAAACATCGAGGCCGGACGGAAACAAGGGAATACAAATTTTGGAAAAAAGTTTCCTGCGTTTTCACTCGAATTTGACGATAGATTCAAAATTGCATGAATTATTATGGAAAAAAAAGAAGAAAAAAAATCCCGATTTTTTTCCGGTGAAAGTTTCAATGTATGGAGAAGAAAAAGATAAATACACATGCATAAAATAAACCCCACCACGCGAAAGCGTGAAATTCTCTGACGATAACAAAAACTCTCTCTCTCTCTCTCCCTCTCTCTCTCTTTCTCCCTCTCTTCCAGAGATTACATATCCCGTGGCGTTCGATTAAAATTCCATACCGCAAAAGTCTGGCGATAGGAAATTACATGTACCCTAGAAATTCATTTGCACACTCGGTACGCCCCCGTACTTCGTCATCGTCCAGCTTGGCACACAGTACACACTCGTGCTATCGAGAAATGGAAAAACAAATGTAAAAAAAAATCAACGTATATCGTCCGCATATTCCAAGCTGGCTTTATCGTAAAACATGTTAAAACGACAAGAGCGGGATAAAATTATGGATGAAAAATAGAAAATGCGTCGATTAAATATGCCGGCACCCCTGGCTCTATGAATAATTATTGAAAAAAAAACACCCTCACGCTCTCTCGCTCTGCGGACTCGATGAATTTTATGAATTATAATAGTACACCTTCGTATGCACTTTTATCTCTCGACACACGGAATTTTCATGAATTTTCCATGCCATTTTTTCACACATCCCTCGAGCTGGATCCACATGATTTTTTTTTGCGATAAAAAATATATTCTTTCACCCAAAAGTATTTCTTTTTTTATGTATCTCAAGAGTCCTTGAAATGATTTTTGGTCTCCGAATGAAAAATCAATTTTTCACGCTTTAGAATGGAAGAGACAAAATTTCTGAGAAAACGAGATGAGGAAAAAGAATTATCCTGGCTTCCTGGCTTGAAACCATCTCGAGGGACTGCAGCAAAAAAAACATCCCACCGGAGAGAAGTGCGTAGTGAGATAAAACCGGTCTTACGAATGCTAGAATTTCTACAGTATTGGGAAAACCCTCCTACCCTCGATCTTTCCCTCTCGGCTATTCTTTTTCGTTCTACTGATTTTCCCCGACCCTCGTACTCTCGAAACTCCTAAATTATCATTATCTATTGAGAAAAAGAGGCCTATGAGACATATATGTTGAGAAATAAACCTCGGAAAAAGAAGAAAAATCATGAGTATTCCGACTAGTTTTATTCGACAGGAAAAAGCCATTTGGTGGTTGTGGAACTCTTTATACAGATGGAAAAACGAGATTTGTGTCGTTACGAAAATCGATCGTTTTATTAATTGACAAAAAAAAACCCTCGTCCGCAACAGAACTCGTTCATCGAAACGCTGGATGCGGAGGATAATGTTTCGTAAAATATTGTCCCACGTAAATCGAGCTCGCTCATTTTTCTCCGTAAAAATAAATGTATCAATCGAGACGAGACACACCAAATCTACGAGATGAATATGCAAATGGGACTCGTGTTCTTTGGGCTTAATCATCTTTTGAAAAACCTTTACATTCTTTTTGCGGAATTTTTTTTACGAAATTCAATCTGTCAAAATCCGGTAAGGGAGAAAATTTCCATTCCCTTCACTAATTTCACTGTTTCAATGAGAAAATAGTTTTTTTCACCGACCAATCAGAGTCAGAGAACAAATAAAAGGACAACAATCGCGCGGTATTTTTACGATCAACGATCAACTTTCGTTTCCATCAAGTTTTTATTAGAAAGATGCATTGTTTTCATTGCTTTTTCTCCACGAGTGAATGACGAGATAATCGCTAGAAGAGAATGATCATTTTTGAAATACCGAAAATTTCTTTCATCTCATAAACGATTGTCATTGTTTATCAAATTAAATCAACTATCGTTTCAGCCTGAAATTCCCCAAACGTACGGTCCAGTTCTTCCATCAACTCCAAACGGGGATGCTGCGAGAGTTAAATCTCGTCATTCGAGATAAACACATCCAGCCTCTTGGCTCGCCTCGTGCTGTGTCAGATCTATTCCGGTGTGCACCAGAGAGATTTTGCCCCCAAAGGGGATACTCGACGAGTACCAGGTTCGCACATACTGGATAATACGAGAGCGAAAGCCTCATTGAATTTCTTACGCTCTCACGTCGGATTACGCCCAATTACGAGTCTGCGCTCCCTCTCTCTCTCTCTCTCTCTCTCTCATACCGGACGGAGACTCTTTTGTTCCTAGCCAAAAACTATGGGAATTCGACAATGCCCTCAAGCTCTGACACTAATTGCTCTTTTCTCGTCAATTCATGCATTTATATGTATATATTTATCTCGAAACGAGGAAGACGGTACTTTCTACTTTGATCGGAGTAAAACGTGACCGTTTTCATCGCTATTCTTGTGTCGGCACTTTGAATTCCCAGCTAGAATCGTCCTCACTTCGTACGATTCTCGTACAATCGTTAACGCTGCATTAGAAATGCATCAACGAATTTTCACGTCACTGCGGATGCGCTCCCACGAGAGAGACTCAATAAATACATTATACATATATCGTGCACGTGTATATGTATATAAATTTACGTATTTCAACCAGATATGGTAAATATACGGGTGGAAATTCAGAGTATACTAACATACTAAACGAGAGATCGATAGATTTTCAAGAGGATGAATAATTCGCAATTAGAACAACCCTCTCGTGCAGTTTTACACGCGATATACGTTTCAGAATTCCACAGGGAAAATCTCATTACTTTATCCCATCTTTGATTCATCGTCCATATTCCCAAATTATTATAAACTGTATTGTTTCAAGCGTCCATAAAATAACGTGCACTTTTTACAAACTATCGAATTTTTATATAAACGACAAATGTAAAAATTGGAAAAAACATCGTCGAATATTTTCAGTTTAGCTTCACGCGAGGATTCGCGCTGCAATTAAAAATGAAAAAGTCAAATCCCGCAATTGCTCCCTGTTTGGAGTAGTCTACTGTGTGGAAGAATAATCGCCGGTGAAAAAGCTGAGCGGCTGAAAAAAAATACACCTCGACGGTATCGAGATGCTGTTTTCAAAATTGAGTGGAAAAGATTTTTCACGATCGTTTTTATTAACGAGACCACAATTTTTCGATCGGTCGTGGCGGAAAAAAACGATGGAAAAAAAATACGCGCACGGGCGCGTGGAAAAGAAACGAACGATTCATGGCGTCCCGGCGAAAATTGATTGTCAGCGCGTCAATTTTCGATGCAAATTTTGAGCCACGGTTCGAGCGTTGCGTTCACATCCGATACGGCTGGTACGTGCATATGCAATGGAGAATATCATGCTCCACGCTACGCAGCGAAAATTGACACACGATTCAAGCACGTTTGCGTACGACTGAAGATATTATATGGATTTATGAAAATATGCGTATATAAAGGTGGTACGAAGGTGCATACACGTTGAGAGGTGATTCAAAAAAACGTCGGACTTGTTTTTTCGATAATTCCCACCCCGAAAAGTGGGAGTTTGAAAAAAATTCTCTCGCGAAAGCGATTTTACCGGGGCTCAATTCCAGGGCTGGCAAACAGACTAGAAATGATCCCACAAGGCTTTTTTTTCATGTTGCTCGAAGGAAATGATTAACCCCCACTGCGACAGCTTCAACAATATTTAACGTCTTATTCGAGGGTGAAGAAAATTTGCATTTTTTTTTCCATTTTTGCAAATATATTTTCGTATACATACGACAAGCTCGCGATCGTCCGATTCAGTGGACCTCAAATCAGCATCCAGTTATTCATAAATTCAAATCGATGAATTTCGCGGATTTGTCGTCGATCGACGAATTTTTCACGCAAGCAAGAGCCAAAAATGTCGATCCCTTCGGTGTATATCTCGCGTAAATCGAGACGATGTACGAAAGACGATAAGATATAGCCACGCGATAGCTCAAATTCTCGTTTACACAACAGGCAGGGTGAAAAAGTGGGTCGAAAGCCACCGGGAATGCTGCTCTCGTGGGTGCTCTAAAAAAGCATTAGCAACTCCGTACGAGTGTATTATGCACACAAGTAGATATTTCATGCAGTATATAAGCGCACATGTGTAACATAATAATTTTATACAGATAGCTTCGACAAGACGCGGAAAATCGACCGTTCATTTCGAAACCACGAGCCCAGGGCTCGTTGAAACAAAAGGACTCCAAAAAGCCAAGCTTTTTTTTACGAAATATAATCGCAAGAGGTGTACGAAATAAAAAAAAGAGTATCACGTGCGCTTCAAGCAACGATTATCGAAAGCTGATGAAAAAAAAACTCGTTCGCATTGATCGAATAAAGTTAACCTAATTATCCGCTAATCGATATCGCGGCTCTCCGGAAGACGAGAGATTGTTGGTTTTTGCTTTTCGCGAAAAGTAGACAACGATAATGAAGCTTCATCGATCTTTTTTTTTGTTCCCTTTAATGCTTGATCCCTTTAATGCTGAGAACATCGCGAGGAGAGGAAGGAAAAAAAGTTATAAAAGAGATATATATTTATAGCTGACACGTATCAGTGTATTACGGTAGTCATTGGCTTTGTTCTCTTCCGCGACGATCTGGACCGCACGGATGAGAATATAATCTTGTGAAATAAAGTGAAGAAAGAATGAGAGACAGGGAGAGAGAGAGAGAACATGAGGGTTGAAAAGAGGGCGTCGATTGAAGGCGTCAATGTTTGAGATAAAGTGCCCTGTCATCTATACTCTCTTGGAACGTGGAGGGGTTGTGCTATCTTGAATTTCCTTGCTCCCTCGCCCTCCCTTTCCATCTCGGCATACCGTGTCATTTGTTTTCCTCCAGCGTAACCGCACTGTATTCAGCCGAATAAAAATTATCGTGGAAATTAAATACCCTTGCCGATGTTTTCGATTTTTTACATGAGAAAAAAAAGCTTGGGGACTTTCGAGTCGTGATCTTTCGAAAACCAGCAAGTTTCAGGCTCTCTTCGAGCCCCGATCGGGCGTTTCGAAAATTCGTTTTCGATTTTTTTTCATGAGAAAAAAAGCAATTAGGTACCGACGAGAACTATCGGAATTTACAACAAAATCGCGAAGGATGGAGGAGTCCAACCGAAGCTTAATGAAGCAAATGTTGTACTCGGGGTGGTATTAAATTCACGTGTACGTCTGACGCAAATTTTTTTAGCTTGACTATCGTTTGTGCACCTTGATGACGATTTTCACTGCCATTTTCAACGAGAAAAAGTGTGAAGCTCGCAAGCACATTTTATCAAAGACTTTCTCCGTTCGGAGTTTCGATAAAACGCCCTATTAATGTATAAAGAAAAATATGATAAATTATAATTAATATATACAATCGGATATATTTCTCGTATATAAAACTTTGACGCATTAGCGCTATATGCATGTACGTACATGTATATGTACATAAAGGTATCCATACATAAATATCAAAAGATTTTCTCATCCATACAAGCTCCGAATAAATTTGTCGAAAGCGGAAAACTTCGAGGAAGAGAGATTGCCCTAAAGTGATTCATCCTCTCTGTGAGAGGGGTAGAATTGGATCTGAAATATATATATGGAGAAATGTTAGCCGCCTTTGTGCGAGTACGATAAATAACGAAGGAGAGATACGATTCTCGCATAAATAAATGAGAGAAAAGATCTCCGAGCATGAAGGCAGCAAAGTTTCGTGCACCGGCGGACAAAGAACGTGTAATGAAGAGAAAAAAAAAAGCGAATAATCAACATGGCCCTTCCAGCCCTCGAGTGAGACGTCTGTGCGGATGCTATAAATTTCAAGCCGCATTTTCACCCCGGAAATCGCTTTAATATCGAATTCCTCGCTCTCGCTCTAGTCTACTCTCGCCCTTGCGTCTTTTTTTTCTTACCTTAAAATCGTCCGTTTCACCGATCCGAAACATTCCCCGCATTTTCGCGTGACATATTCGCTAATCTCGAGGTCGCATCTGCTATCTAAAGGGGTTGGAGGGAGCGGGAAGACGTTTAACGAGCAACAAACGGTAAATGATGACCGTGCAATCGAGCGTACGACTGTAGATGCAGGCTCTTAGAGGATTATCAGTTGCCGTTGCAACAATACCGTACATTTTCTCATTATTTCCCTCATTGCCCTCGATCCAGTCTTAATCGCGTCGAATTAGGTTATCCGCAGCGCGGGCTCTAAATGATTGAGCGGAAAACGGTCATCTTGAGGAATTCTGTTTCCTTTTTCAATTCTGAATTTCTATTTCGAACTACTTTACCGAAAACATGTATTTACGATTTGCATGCTTGAATATTTTTGTACAATTCGTATAATTATCTGTTTGGATAACGAATTTTGAATGAATTGCAATTCCGCGAGATTTATGGTTCAGAATTTTGTCTTCGGATTCATGAATATTCCGAAAATCGAACCTCAACATTTATCGTACATCGCCGAGATAATTGGACCCGCATCATCCTTATCTTCGATGATAAATCTCGTTGTACACGCGGGGTTGATAAACGCGCCGATGAAAATCGAATTATATTTCTAATTTCTCTCTCTCTCTCTGTCTCTTTTCCGATCTCCCCCTCGCGCGAAATTTCTGTGTGGTCAAAGTTCACCTCCCTCGCCGGCGGAAGACGCACGTTTCGCAACCCCCGGAGTAAAATTTGTCGTCCGCGCGTGAAGCTCCGACTGTCTTTCCAGACGGAGACTTTCCAGACTAAATTGATAAAGCCCCGAGACCTCGATGAAATTTTTCACCGACATTTTTTTTTCAAACTCTCGTCACAATTACAAAAAGTCGTTTCCCTCCGGACACCCACCGCAACGTCATTTTGAATCACCGAGGGGTCGTACAAAGAGTAAAAAAAAAAGCAAAAGATGCTCGACGTTTTCCACACATGGCAAGGCTTTCCTGTACAAGAACGTCGGAGTGATAAACAAATTCGAATTCGCGTTGAACGAGATTCGCGCGAGAAATTGGCGAAATGCAGGGGAGACGAAAAAAAGCAGAGCGAATATGGCAGATGGCCAGTGAGAGTTAAAGGGGCTTTTGCGGTTTATTTATTAAACTCCCAAAAGCACGGAATCCACTTCGTTTCGGTAATTCGCCTGTTGGCCCAGCATCCACCGGGGATGTATCGGTAAGAACGCAGCCGTTACCCTGCATACGTTCGAAAACATTTCCGAGAACGTTTTACCAGCTGGTTTCGTCAAAAAGTGTGCTCTGGCGGAAGTTGCACTTGGTTGTATCGAGCGGATACCAAAGAGAAAAATCATCGAGAGAAACAGAAAGATGCATCAATGCAGCAACGATCGAAGCATCGTTCTTAAACTTCAAATTTCGTTACGAAAATATTAAAAATCACCATTATATTCCGCTGTCTCGTGGCCATTCGAAAAAATCACTGAAACGAGCGATTAATTACGGAGTATCGAATTCGAGACACGAGTAAGGCGAGATCGTCGATGTCGACGAGTCACTCGAGCGATGACAGGAGCTTCCTGTCAGGGAAAATAACAGAGAGCATTCTGTTTTCTCAAACGCACTTGAATACGAGTCAGGAAAAAGCAACATACATTAAAACGCTTGCACCGAACGTTAAAACATTTTTGAATCAATATTTAATGGCTCTCGATGTTTTCCCATCTGGCAGCATGAAAACAGTAGTAACAGCACTAAAAGTGTGATGTATAAATATACATCTGTGTGTGTGTGTGTGTACGACAATTATACACGGATGTGAAGCCATTACAAGCTCGTGACAGCCACTCCCTGCTATATCGCGAGTTCATTTACAACTTTGGGTGTCCTCCTTTCAGTTATCGATACTAAACTAAACTAACGGCCGTTGTGCCCCGTGGACCCTGCGGTAATTACGCTCGGACTTTGACGACATCCCGATGTTTGCGGTACCACGATTGAAAAAAAAGAAAAAATTATTCGATTAAAAAAGAAGCCGAAAATCACCGTCCCGGAATTTCGAAGTTTCACAGATGGCGCGCTTCAACGAGTATATATATCTCGCGAAGACTGTACATATACGATATGTCTAAAAATATGTTTTTGATGACGTGCTCATCCGATAAATATTTTCCATTGAATTGCGACTCGTCCTCGCGTGCCTCGACAATTTTCTCGATCTGTGTACTCTGTTATCGTCTCTTTCATACTCCCTTATCCAACCTGAATCGATAACCGACTCATGGGTATCGTGTGCGACTCCCTCGCAGTCTCGGCCTCGTTCGCCATCAGCTTGCATTTCGGCAGACCCTCTCCTGCCCCGTAATAGTTTAATTGCACGACATAAAGGGAATGCCTGTATGTTGGTATACATATCGAGAGGAGGCCATCAATAGTCGAGGATATAGAGAGCCTGGCTCGTACATGTATGCATACATATATGTATATATATATATATTTATATATATATATATATATATGCAGAACATAACTATATGGGAGTTTCGATAATCCCCCATGTTATGTCGTACAGACAAATAACGATTCTCGTTCCGTTTATTATCCTTAAATCCATAAATTAACGTGTATTTCATAACGACGCTTTGATAGGATCGCGAAATCGTTTTAAGCTCATGAAAATTTTGCAAACTGCGTTGCGGGATTTCATTTTCCGTAAAAATATACGTATATGTATAATTATCGTGTACCGAAAGATATTGTAATTTTCTCCACCGCCGAAAAAAACGGTGTTGAATTTTTTCGATATTTCCCCGGTATTTTTTGCTCCTGCGTGTGTCGCATTCAAAGATTCATTCCGCCGCGGGAATAAACGAGTCTCCCTGTGGGCAAACACGCGAAGGAACTTGTTTAATTCGTCTCCTCGAATCCAGAGAGGACTCGCGGGGAAACTGGGTGAATTTGCTCCGTCATGCGCGCAATTCAAACATTGGAGCGCGCACGGTGATTGTGCAAGCTTTACATACTGTTTACCTGGTGTTGCACTCGCGATATGTTCATTATATGAACACAAATACACAAATATGATTGTGCAAACTCGAGACGAAAGCGGGACGGGGAAAAACGCCTTGATGAAGAAGAGCAGGATCGGTGGACCGATGCGCCAAAGGGGGAGGGGAGTAGACACGCACTCGGACGGTATTCCGGTCCTTTAACGGTGTTGGCCGCGCGCTATGTTAATCAAATATAATTAGACTACCCCTGCACCTCCAGTACACACGTCTGTCCTCGTTGCATCACGAAGCTCCAGCATCTCCGTTGGTATTTGACTACACAGAGGTCGGATTTAATTGACAATCTTGTCTCTCCTGATGAAGCTTTTGCATCGAGAAACAGAGGAGCCTCAGAGGGTGAAAAGTCATCAACGAAACGGTTATTTCGCGCACGAGAGGGGGCATTCATTTTCGCGAGAAAAATCGGATTTCCAAGGTCATCCGTGGAAACATACGGAATTGAGGAAAAGTGCGGGTGGAAGAGGAAAGGGTAGCGTTTCTCCCGCAGGGTGGTCGAGGGCTTCCACCACGTGGGACGGAAACGACGAGTTTCTTCAGTCGAGCAAACACGTGTTTTTTTTTTCTCTCGTGGGTTTTCCAAGCGTGAAGATTCGTTCGATCGAAATTGTTTTTCTTTTTTCCTCGTCATTCTTTCTCGATCGTTCTCGCCGATGCTGATTAAAAGTCTGTCGACCATTTTGGAACTTTGCGTGACTCGCGTTACGCTTCAAGGTCAACGGGTCGGTTTATGGAGAGCAATAAGGGTTGTTCCGCTGGAGTCGAGAGTGAAAGTAGGTGTCGTTCGTCTTGGATCGCGACGAAACGGAGAATTCGGAGAGAATTATACACGGGGGGACGTTGAAACGGTGGCGATAAAAGATGGGCAATTTATCGGAGAGGGAAATATTCGTGGGACTTTTTTACGGGGTAGAGGAAGACGCGGAGAGGGAGAGAAAAGAGGGAGACTGATCCTTCGTAATGTTTCATCGGCGTCTCGTGGGTGTACTCGTAAACTCATAAAGTGCATTTAACCTGCAATGTCGAACCAAAATCCCTTCGTAAATAGCGCATACGTGTGTCGGCGATGTCGGTGGGATAAAAGAAGGCAGAGAGGGACAGTGAGGGGGAGAGAGAGAGAAAGTTTACGATGGAAATGATGGCTGAAACAAGGAAGAAAAACGCAGAGAGCTCAAGGGTGGTGGTGGAAATGACGGTAATAAAACGCACCGCGTTTTAAGCCACTATACGGCTCAACGTGTACATCAGTATGGCTTTTTTTATCTTTTGTTGCAATTCCTGTATCACACGTTGATCCACCGGCTGTTCGCACGGGAACCTCGTGTGTCCTTCACCGACCAGCACCGTTGTCACACTCTTTATTTGTACCTCGGATGGGCTTTTTCTTTATTTTATTGTACATCGTAAATGCAAAGTTGCCGAAAAGTCTTACAGAGTCGTTATTGCGTTAGTGAGAAGAGAGACTTTTCGAGCGTGCCGCCGAGTGATGCTGCATAAATCGGGCGATCTCGTCGCTGGGGAGAAGCTGATGAAAATCTCGATAAATCTATCGCGAACGATCTGTTTGATGATTTTTTTTGGGGGAGGAAAAGACTCGGTTCTTCGAAATTTGGATAATTTCGTTTGCGATTATCGTTATCTCGAGAGCTTTCGACAGACTCGCCGCGGCTGTTGCTGATGGAAAGATTTGGCACGAGATTGAATCCCGAGGTTGCAACATCATTGAATAAAAGTGGAAAACCTTCGCTCTTGAATCGACGCGTAACGTTGATCGACGGGAAATCCATAACCGTATTTCCGAAGGGATATTCCCATTGATGTTACAATCACTGGGGGTAGAAAAAGTTTATTGATTTATTGAAAAAAAATGATGCTGTCATCTGTCAATTTCTCTACGCGAATACAGGATAATTCACGATTTTTCTTTGACTTAGTTCTGCGGAAAGACGCTCGAGTTCGCTGAAGCTCGATTTGAAAATTGGAAATATAAAAAAATTCCGAAAAAATTTCATTTTAGGCTTTCATAACGCGAGTATTTCGGTATTTATCGTTTTAAATTCGTATACGAGTGCAAGGCACACATAATTTTAATGACAAAAACAACAGATTCTCAATTTGTTTTTCACGATCAAAAGAGCCGCAAAACTCGGTTGTTTCAGCGAGCGGTGAGTTTGCGTCAACTTCCGAAACAGCTGTTTGAAAAGAAAATCATCAGCCGAGTAAGTCGGCTCGGAATGGCAGCGAGAATTCGCAATTTTCGGATTCGACGCTCGTGAATCATTCGCGCGAGGAAACCCATATACTTTGATCGAACTGGATGCTCCCCTGCAGCGTTTTGCACCGAGATCCACCGCGTTGCATAAACGCTGTACGTACGATGCTCTTCGGTTTATTTATGCCCGGGAGTCATTAAAAGCACGCTTCCATACGTTTGTTGCTCGTACCGTCAATAAAACATTGTTATTTTTGTCGTTACGACACAGGAGGACAGGTTTTTCCATGTCGATTTCCGAGCCCACCGTCGTACTCGCAATCGAGAGAGACGGATCGATAAACCGACCAAAAAAAAGAAAGAAAATGAAAAAAAACAAGCCCTCATCGCGCGACTCATCGATCGATCGATCCTTCTTTTATTTTAATACGATTCAGTTTTATCGCTCGTACGACAAGTGACATTAGCACGAAACATTTACGACGTGAGTCGCGAACGTTTCAGCTAATATGAATTAAAGCCGAAGCAGGCAAGTTTAGCGTAAACTTTGGGTTACACGCAGCTTAATTAAACATTGAAAATGAGGCGAGTCTCGAAACACGCGGAGAAGTTTCTCATAGTTTGGCTAAACGCAACTCCGCGGATGCGTCGGGTGCTTCTTTTCGCCCCCAAACAGTCGCTTTCTCTGCTCCTCCTCCTTCGCATAAGCTTCTTCGCTTCCGCCGACGTTTTCACATCTCATTTTACCACCCGAGTTTTCCCGGCGTTGAATTACGCTCCACGTCCTTTCGGGACCGAACGTGCATACGGAAAACAAAACGGCTATACACCCTCAAAGCAACGAACCATCTCTCTCCACCTTGCAACTTTAACCAGCATCCGAATAAAGAATTATTCACCGGTGCATGCAAAAAACTGCGAAGGCTGGAAAGACACGAGGCTTTCATCCCCGGAAGTCTCATCGCGCGTCTTTCCGCAGCGTGGAACCATCCTTTTTTGACGTTTCAACGTTGACGCACGCAGCATCCGAAAGAATATCACGTGCACATTATTAAAAAAGTAAATACGAAAGAAAAAGCGGTGAAAGAAACGAGACCGAGATCCAAAACTACTGCAGTTTACTGCTCCCTCCATCCGGCTCATCCGCTCGCAGTTTTCCGTCCGCGAAAGAGGAAAAAAAAATGTACTCCGCGACAGTCTTTTTCTCGCGCGTGTGACACATTCGCTCTGTTTCCCAACGACTCCCGTAACATTAATCCGCCTCTCTCAACGGAGGGAGATGCAAATCTAATTTTACGGCGCTCCGGAGAATCTTTTCCATCGTTTCTTTTTCTTTTTTCATTTGTTTCTTCCTTCCTGCGGCAGAGAAAATACGCGCGCGAACTCCCGGCGTTTCGCGTTTGTCGAGCTAAGGAAAATTTGCGTACACCGCGTTGTCCGAACGCGGACGCGTGTATTTTCTCGAGCCAAGCGCCAGCGATACATCCGAATGTCACTTTTATCTCTCCGGTTGTGCAATTTTCACTCGACGATGTTTTCCTCCCCCTTTTCTTTTCGCCTCACTGCCGCCGCTGTACTCTTCTCAAATCGCCCAGCTTCCGTTAACATTTGCCACCCCGTCTCGTTCGTCCTCCCTCTGCACGTCAAATATCTCAAGGCTCGCTTTTCCACTTTGAGAAATTCATACTCAAAGTGCGCGTGCAAGTCCCACAGCGATATTTCTCCTTTCTGCGTTCAAAAAACTTCGTTCTTTCCTCGTTTTTTATCGAAAAAAGGACACGAAAGATGGGTGATTACGAATATTGTCGAGAGAATCCGTTCACAGACGATCGGTCAAAAGGAAGGTCTGTAAACGACGGACGCACGTGGCAAATCGTTTATTTTCTTAATCAATGTTTATTCGTGCATGATTTTCTATTTTCATACTGAAATGAACCCTGTTAGAAAATGCAGACCTTGCACAGACAGAAGGGTATATTCGAGTGTGTTCGAATATTTAGAATTGCAGCGGAATTTGAACGGAAAGTCCGTCGATTAATTGATTCAGTGGGAGCGGAAAGTCCGTCAATTAAAAGTAGATCAACGAATTTGATCGGCGAGCGTGCGCTCGCAAACGAGGTGTAAGTTTGAGGGAAGCAAGTTTCAGCGGGGAGCAAGTTCGAGGGAAAAACAGATCGTTAAGTTCGAGTCCCGTACGAATGGATTCTTCAGGGGTCAACATAGAGCATCGCATGTCTCGCGGATATCAGAGCAGAACGATCCTTAGAGAATCTCCAAGTTGCCAGACTTCGCGGATGAATATATCGTGCTCGTTAGCTCAAAGCCTGGGGGACGAATAAATACACTCACGGTAGACGCACAACGATTGCCGATCAAGCCACGCGTACATTCATTGAACAAACAAGTGCCAATTATTCATGATAAATTGACGAATCGATAAGGTTCCATCCAGCATTACTCTATTATTCATAACCGCTCTGCAAGGTCCCGTCAAAAATCAAAAAATACAAAGTAATAACACGCGTTAATCGGATTCAGGGATGCGACGAGAATGACATTTTCGCGTCGGAGAAAAGTTTCACGAATTTAGCTGATGTCAAATTTCCACGTTTCCAGTAGGGTGGAGCCCCTGAGGCGAGTGCAAACTCGAAAAATAGTCAATTTCCATAAAAATAAGCAGTCCGCACGGCTTTACAGGTCACTGCACTCGAATCTATCCACCGAATAATCATACACGTGTCATTGAACGAAAAGTTGCGATAAAATTCTTTT
Source organism: Heteropelma amictum (assembly GCA_959613375.1). NCBI lineage: Eukaryota > Metazoa > Arthropoda > Insecta > Hymenoptera > Ichneumonidae > Heteropelma > Heteropelma amictum. The sequence continues at coordinate 14,332,668 of OY390724.1, forward strand.
TCGTCAGTTTTGAGAGTAAAATAATGTCGTGTCTAACCTCTGCCCGTACCGTGTCTGTGTTGCAGAAAGATGGCGACGTGACGGAGCGCGATTAGCGGAGGTGCAAGCCGGGCTCGAACGCGAGGGACCGTCGAAGCGTTCGAAATGATGAACTCGAACGGGAATGCCGGCTCCGAGGACGTTGGGAACAGCGGGGATTACGGGAGCAGCGAGGAAACGGCGGCATTGCTGAGCAACGGGCCACCGCCTCCGGTTGTCGTGGCGAGTGCACCCAGCGTACCTCAGGGCAAACCGGTATTGACGCGTCAGGATCGCGCGACCTTCCTCGTGGCTTCGCCTCAATTATCGGTGTCGGGTCTCGGTGGATCCGAGGAGAGCGCGACGAACGAGGATACGACGGCAAGATCGGTACCGGACATCGAGTTGCATTGTCGCCTCGATGGAAATAACGAGGGGCAACAAGTTCCGGTGCAACAGCATCCCCACGTATCGCCCGTTAACGCGACAGCCTCGTCGATTTACGGACCAGCGCGGATGAGGCAGCTATCGACAGCCGGAGCTCATTCGTACAATCGTTGCCGTTGCGATCGTCGAGAATCGCTGGCACCCTCGTCGGCGCTGCACTTGGCTCGCAGTATATCCAGGTACAAGAGCCATCTTCGCGAAAGATCGCTTTTAAACACCCCGAGAGACCCCCGTGCATCAGCCACTCGCGTCGCTGCACGCGCCGATATATACCCCGAGGACTCTCACCTTACTGACCCACTTTTTCATCACCCTGCACATCGTATTTCCGTCTGACTCGTGAAACAAGACGGATGGAGACGATCGCCGGAATAATCGACTACATTCTCGCGTAACATCGAACGCAAAGTGCGAGAAGGTCTTTTTCCGCCGAGACCCCTGTGATAGTCGCAATAATTCGCTCCGGAGGGTCGCACTTTTTTACGAGGGCGGTATACGGAGCTGATGAGATAAAAGAAAAGTCGCAGATCGTCTTTCTCCCGTGCCACGGATGTTCCTCCCTCGGGACGTTTGCGTATGATAATGTAACGGTAATGCGGAAGGTTTAAACAGAGTTGCCATAAATCACAATTTTATCGTTCATTTATCGCGCATTTATTTCTTTTCGCGTTACTTTGGACTCTTATTGCATTCCTCCGAGGGTCGGACTCGCGTGGTCTTTCATTCGCGTATTTCTCGATCGTAAAAAAATCATATGCCCACTAAAAAAGCAGGTTACTCCTTGATCGAAAGGAAAAAAAGAAAGAGAAAAAGTGTCTCGACGAAGCTTTGGAGAGTTCATGAGCTCGGGCGGGTCATCGTTTCACTCTAGCGTGTACAAGAGGCTTCCGATAATTCGATTATTACGGAGGAAGGAACGCGGGGATTCTCAGCGAGACGGCGTAAGCTTCCGAAATTTCGGTCCAGACTCATTAAAGAGCAGGAAATTTCCTATTTGTTCCTCGTTGTTCCGATCCAATTAATAAACCGTCTGTTTCGATCGAATGAAAAAAAAAAAAATCGAACGAAACAGACATGGGCAAAGGTGACGCGAAGAGGCCAGAGTATTTTCTGGTCCCACAAGCTGCTGTAGCTGTAGCTCTTCGTCATTTCGAGCGAATCCATCGGCCGGACAGCTCGTGTAAAACACTCGAATATGGAACATCCGACGACTCACCTTACCCTTTTCCATCCCGCACAACGCATTTCCGTCTTACCCATAAAATAAGACGGATGGAATGAAATTTCACAGTTGACCGTATCATCGAATAACATCGAAGGCAAACTTTGAAAATATCGTTTTCCATCAAGATCCTCGAGATCGTCGCATTTTCTTCGAAAACGTCGCGTTTTTACGAGGCCAGCATATGGGATTGGATGCCATTCCGAGGAACGAGACGGGACTAACGATGAGTTGTAGGTTTTTTCCTCAAACGCCACGAACGTTTTCCCCCCCAAGACGTTTCTGCATTCCCACTTGGGTAAAACGCGATCGAGGGTACGTCAAGCTTGAGGGAACTGCGTCACGAGTGGAATGTCACGCGCTCGGGATGTCATTCAGTGGTTTGTAGAGAAAAATTTGAAATTACTATTTACGGTGGCGAAAAAAAGATAAAATTTATGATTCCCGATACATTTTTCGATATTTCCCCGTGCGCGACGATAAATTTCGGCAACCTTGAGAGTCCACAATCACCGCTGTATATCGGAGACCAAATTTAAGAGAGATAACGTTGCCCGAAACCACGCGTGACCCTGCGCTCGACTCTCCCATGGAGTTCTCGACGTTCACGGCTTTCTCTTCATCCCCATCTTCAGCGATAACACCCTCGCTCTCTTTTACGAGCATTCCGCTCAACCCCGAAGCTTCCAACGAAATTCGAGTTACAATCGCAATAAAAGTACCGTGGAGGATCAGACGCGTCGTCCCCTCCCTGGTCAAAGTTTCGACGAGTTGCCACGATCTTGGCCAAACTTTTAATTCTCTTTCAAAGACTCCCTTATCGCCATAGAAATGCCGGCTCTCCGCGTCAATCAAAAATCATCGCGATTCCGTAGCCTAACCAAAAGTCCGAGCCAGTTTGGGCATACCCGAGTCAGCCGAGCCGGAAGCGGAGTTTCTCTAATCTCAATCAAGCTGGCCTGATTAACCGTGACGGGTTATCCGGGTCATAGTTCACGGGGCTTGTCACGCCTGACGATGAAATATGACGGATCCGCGTGTCGGCGAGCTTCTGTATATATTCATCGTCGAAACTATGTACGATTCGAGTACACGGCTCGACTGTTTTCGCTATTGTGTCTCGGAGCTTTTATCAACCTTGGCAAAATACCTCGCAAACTCTCGAGGAGGCCAACTGTACGTCTCAGGCTTTCTACCCGACACACACACACACACACAGACACAGACACTCACCCACGCTGACAGGGGAGCCGGAGATCCCGTGGAATCAGCTTCTCGGCTAAAAAAATTGGGACGACAACGAAGCCTGAAGGGCTTTACACTCGTGTGCGACTCACTTCAGCCTCCAGCAAGGTCTGATCTCATGTACGTTTCTTCTACTTGACTTTTAGAAGAAAAAAAGGAAGAGAAACTACCCCACCGCACTTTGTCTCTTATAACGTCAAGTTTTACCCGAATTTCTCGGCTTTTTTCCGTCGCTCGAGCTCTTCGCGAAAGGACGAAATCTTTTGGCTTGAAATTGGGGGGGAGAATTTTTAATCTCGTCGGTAATTTTCTCTCGTCATTTGCGTACGTGGTATCGTACCTTTCCGCGGATTCGGCATTGTTCCTCCGATGATGCTGCAGGCGATCCACGTCCTCGGGGAAGCTCTCGCGCGTAGCCGACACTCGCTGTTGATGCACGCGAGTGGATCGAGCCGCTCTTCCTGTCGGCGTAACCGTAGAGACTCCGCCGGATGTATCCCGCGGGGAAATCAATTTCCCGTCTCAAAGTCACCCGGAAGGAATCGCCCGTGCGCCTCCGAGGACATTTACATACGAAAAATATACGGGCGCGATCCACCGTGTCCGAACATGCGATTTCGATATTTCATAGTGGAATACCGCGAGATGAATAGAAACGTTACAAATGGAGCGTTTTCCTCATCCGGCCGTGAGAAACTCGGGTTCTCGGGTATTCTCGGGAATCTCTCGATAGTATCGCATATCTCCGATCGAGAGGAATAAACAAGAGAGTTTTCATGGACTCTCTCCGAAGGGAAAATCGCGAAGGTGGAAAAAACGCGATTTGCGCGAAAAGGAAAAGGGACGAGTCTCACGAGTTTAGAGTCTCGTTTTGTCTTTTTTTTTCATTTTTCTTTCGCAATGGCAAATCGTTGATGAAAAACTGCCCGAGCTCTTTTGGGCTTCGAAAGATCAACGTCGTTCTTCCGGATTAAACATCGAGTCACGTAGAAGATCGTCGGTGACCCGAAGAGCCTTTGCCCCAATGGGATTTCGGCTGAGGCGGTGATAAATAGGAAAAAAAGGGAACGCGAGGCAGCGGCGAAGAGAACAAACGAAATTTTCTTACTCCCCTGCGCTAAATTGACGATGAAAAATAATCGGCGCGTTTTTTTCTCCCGGAGAGATCAAATATCCCCGAGCATCGTCCGCAGGATCAATTATCCAAACGTCGTGAATAAAGTGCACGATTGCTTATTTCGAACGAGGAATTTCCAGCGGATTTTGCTCGACGATAGCTCCTCAATGTTTTTCTCGTTCGAAATTGAGTGCGAAATTTTCTCATCGCACCCCGTTGAAGCTACGTCTCTCGTACGCTCTAAAATCCGCGCTCAATCGGTCCCAACGAATAACCAAGATTCGTCGCTTTTCCTCTCGCTCTAATCGTTTTTTCTTTCTTTTTTCCTCTCCGCTGAATTTCCATATCGCAAAAGGGAAAGCGTCAAGAGCGGTGGCCACCATTGCTGCCCGTGTCAAGTACCGGCACCACCGCCCGTTCTTGTGACAACTTCGCCAAGCACGCGGATTATACGACAGAGTTCTCAACCCGAGGCCTCGGCCTGCTGCTGCTCGGGATGCTGTTGTCACCTTCACTCGGGTGCAGCACCGAGTGCAGCCTCGCTGAGACAACTCCGCGAACCCGGCGATGGAATTGCCGGCATCGCCGCGGATTCGCTTCGGATCAATGGCGGTATTCGACAGTTTCGACAGGTAAACCACCAGAATATACACACATTTATCGGACATTTTTTAATTCACCGTTATCCCACATCGTTCCTCCTCCACGCAACAACGAAAAGTCCTCCCTGTCCTCTGGTCCTTCCGCGCTAATCGCGATAATTCGACAACTACACCGCGAGTGATTCGGCAAACACGTTTTTCCAAATTTCGCGACATTACCTCCGGAACGAGCCAATTTATCAGGCAAAACATTGAATATCGCTCGAATCTTCTCTCTATCGACGATAAAACTATTTACGATTGTGTATCTTTTATTTTTTTTCATTCACTCGTTCGCAAAGTAGCTGTTCGACATTCGTACACGCTTGAGTGTGTGTATGTGTGTGTGTGTTTTTTGCAAGCTTTCGTTGAAGAAAATTTGTTGTTTTCACGCGTTAATAAGGCTTCGTCGGCGATGATTTATTCGTTGGAAATCAATAAAGCTCGTTTTCTCTCGGCGTTTGTTGATTCTTCTTCTTTTTTTCCCGCAAAATCGCACGGGAATGCCAAGCTCGTCCGCGGACTTGGTTATTTACGAACACGACCAGCGCGCTGGACCGCTTTTCTTCAAGATCGACTTGACACGATTATCGCTTTAAGGTTGAAACAAAAGACTTCCGGAGGCTCCGCGTGTGTTGGATGAAAAGAGCAGCGCCCCAGGGACGAGATTTACATGTTTTTTCTGCTTTCCTTTTTTTTTGTTTGCTTTTTCTCTAAGAAAATCTGAAAACATCTTGAAAAGAAGTTTGCAGAGGCAGCTCGGGGAGCCTTATTCATGGAAAGCAATCTGTTTTATGAGTCTTACGCGAAAAGCTCTCTCATCACGCGGACCTTCGCTTCGCCCAACTTCTTTTGAACCTGTCAGTGTTACGCGCGTGATCGAGTTACCCCGAGCAAAGTTGAATCCTCAAAAAAAAAGAAAAAAACCCATTTTCCACGCTCGAATCGCGTTACGTCCTGTTTCTCGAGAAAATGAATTCCCAAGCGCCGGGAATATTAGAATTCAATGACGAAACGAAAAAAAAAAATGAAACAACATGAAATAAAGCAAACCTGGGACTGAGAGGAAAAAAATAACGCGATTCGTCGGATTGGAAGTGAAAAATTGTACTCGAACGAGACGAAGATTTTCCGGTTCGAGCCCCTTCGTGTGGACTTCCTTCGTGGAAGTGAGATCACGATAATTTACGAGCATTTATTTCTCGATCGGTGGAAAAGAGCGGGAAAGTAATTGCATAAAAAATTGCAATTAAAAGTTTGCCGGAAAAATGGAGTAATATTAATCCAGCTGGGAAATGACGAAAAAAAATGTTGGAATCCGTTGGCGGTGCGATGATTATTAGGATGCCGATCGAATAATTGTCCCGAGAGACGCGGAACTTTGATTAACTTTTTTTCCGTCGCCTTTGCACGCACATCGATCATCGCTTTTTATCGAAGATCGCTGAAAGGCCGACGAGCGAGGGGGGATATTAATAGAACGCGAGACGAAGTAACGGATGAAAATTTTCGTATATTACTTGAGCTCGCGAAGTCTGCTTCGGTAATTCACTCAACAAAATTAAGTTTCCATCCTATTGGAGGGCGCATTTTTTTTTCTCGCCTCGCGAGGGTATGTACCCTCGATCGATCCTCTTTGTTTTTTTTCATACGAGACTCCCACACGCTGTGTCATCACGTCGCGTTGAAAGGCTCGATTCGTCAACTGGTTTATGTTTTTTTTTATTCCAACATATACGAGTGCGAAGCACGAACGTCTCCGCGTGAAAAAACAGCGACCTATTTTCGATCTCACGTCAAAATGCAGTGCCGACGATCGGGGGAAAGGCTTTTTTTGAAGGTCGGAGTTTGCATCCGTGGACCAAAAGATCGAGTTTCCTCGATTTTTTACATTCAATTTTCTCGAATTTTCGTCCTATTTCCGAAAAATTGGTCAAGACCACATATTTTTAAATCGTAGAGTATATCACCGATAAGAAAAAAGTTGGATCGCAACGATGCAAACTTCGAGATCAATTGGAAATTGTGCGTCGACGCATTTTCGCACTCCGGGCACGGTTTTCGCGTGGTAATTTGAGAAATATTTGCGCACGAGCATCAACGCTTTTCGGATAAACTATCGCACAATTGTCCTTCGGAGACAGGCGAATGTCAACTCGTGAAATAATAATAGTAATTATCATCATTACGTGGACGGTTGACATAATTATAATGCTGAAATTTGCGTCGTGGGAATGCGCTCGACGTGATTTCGCAAACGGTAAACTATTTTGTTTGTTTTTCAATTAATCGAAATCGAAAGAAAAAAAAAAGTTGAATGGTAAAAACGCGGTCAAAAGTGACGTGAAGAGGACGGAGTATTTCGTCGACTGTATTAGGATTTTTTCGTTGAATGAGCTGTCGCTCTTCGTCATTCCGAGCGAATCCATCGATCGGACAATTTATGGATTATATACTTAAATATATAGCGCAGGGCGCCCAAGGCCGATATAGATATAGCGTTGATGGGCGCGAAGATACGCGGAATATTTCGCAGGATTGCGCGTGCAGCACAGTCGTTCGAGTATAAAGATAAATCATTCTCAAGCTCGCCCAAAAGTGCCTTCCCCTTCGACAGAGTGTACAAAAGTTGATTTATAGAAAATTGATAAAAATTGCTTACTCCGTCCGTTTCTGCGATACCGCACACGGATTTATTTTCGATCGGAAGAACACGTCGAAAAAAAAAAAAAAAAACTGGGGAAATCTTCGGGGGAGAGATGAGAAGCGAGTCAACCCTCGGAGAATATCAAAATTACTCATTCTTCGCTGAATACGCGATCTTTCACGTGGAAAAGCTCGTACGCTCGTGTTCTGATAAACTGTAATCCGACCTCGTGCTTCCATAATTCTCCTGCGCCATTCAAACTCGGTGCATCATTTTCGTACACGTATTATACCCGAAGGGAGATGAAAGAGAATGAAAAATAATTGTCCGTGCGAGTAAAGTAGCAAAATGACAAAATTAATGAATTATTATTGAACAATTCGATATTATTCGACGATTAAAGAAAATTGTACGATTCTGAGATTCCTCGAAACTTTACGCGTTGATCTAACGATTATTGACGTAATCGTTGATGTTAGTATGATTTTGGGGTCAAGCAGGGTGGACAAAAATGGGGAAATTGTCGATCAAACTGAGAGAGAGAAAGAGAGAGATATCTCGATTCGTCCCTTATTCGTCCCATTTTCGTCGTTGATGAAAAGAGCCCTGTATTTTCATCGAACGTGTCTGTAGAACTGTGCCTTACCGACCAACCCCTCGTCAGTCGGCAAAAACCAACCCTCGGATTGCCGCGCTCAATAAAAAACAGCGGTAAAGCGAACTCTCCTCTGGTTCAGGGGTCGTTAGTTTTTTCGTGAAAAGAGGACGCCTCTGAGGCGTCTTCGTCAAACGTTTTGTCATTATATTTGTAAAGCTTGATTTACGACGGAGGACACGATGTTATCCCCCTTGCACCCGTTTTCTCTACCGTCTGGAATTAATCAGAAGCGAAACAAAGACGAAGGGAAGGAAAAAACGAAAGGGTGGCATTTGCAATTCGAATCCACGTGCTTGGGAGGCGTAGGATCTTCAACGGCGAATGAAACAAAACTTTTCGGAGAGGATAAATTTACGATCGAAAAAAAAAATCACACGTGGCTATTTTTCAAGAGTCATTATCCACTTTGGAATTGAAAATTATAGCCGGAAATGTTGGAAATGGAGAATGCGATATTTTGTGCAAATCACAGGCTTCTTTTTTTAAAAAAAAACCTTTTTTTCACCTCAAGTTCTTTCGTTCGCGTTAATTATTCTATCGGGGCACAATTTTATCGAGTTGATCGATCTATCGAGCTTTCCAGTGCACCTGAAAATTTTTCTGTGCTTTTTTTTATGCTCGTCATTCGGAAAAGTCCTGTTGTAATAATTGCGAAATAACGGACGAAATTACAAATTGAAGGAACGTTGTTAATTTAGTCCGAAAGGAAATTATGATTGCACGCTGTATGAAATATTAAACGCGGATAGATGGATAACGTTGATGAAACGACCGCGTAATCCCAGACGTCAAATCGCGTCCGTTTTGCCGAGAGAAAATAATTCAACAGGATACGAAGTTATCCATTTCCCTCCGTCTCTCTCTCTCTTTCTCTCTCGCGTCTGTGTCGCACAGCGTTTATTACAATTAACCGGCGGACCACAAACAGTTTTAAATCGTCTTAGATATGGGCATTTATAATGTAACACGTGTTTTGTACAGCGATAATGAGCCGCATTGCAAAATGACCTTTCCGCTTTGCACGAATAGTCCTTCTGATTAAAAGTTGATGGGGTCCCGAAGTTGGTCCGAAATAATATCGAAAAAATATCGCGCGATTGTCGTCGTTTTATTCGTCCCCTGATTGGGCGGTGATAAAAGAACGAATTTCGAACGCATTTTTGTTTTTTCTTGAATTTGACTGTTTTTTTGCATTTTCTCAGTGAAATTTCGAGTTTTCGCGAAAAACTCGATGAGTTTCGTGATCAGCGGAAAATTTCCGATCGGATAAGCTCGTGAAATATTGAAAATTTGAAAAAAAAAATTTCGGCTCATTTTTCGCTACTTTTGCAGAATCGTCGAAAAGTCGAAATTTCAAATGATCATAACTTCCTCCCTAATTGAGCTACATAGATTTCTTGGGGGTGTTTTGAAGAGCCCTCGAGTAGACTTAGACAATGGTGAAAGTTAAATGTCGATAGCTCAATTCCTTCACCCTCAAAATCGATGTTGAAAATCGACGAAAAAAACGCAAAGGGGTATGCATGGGAAAATTGGCGAAAATCGGTGGTCCTACTTTAAAAATCTGCCAAAAATCGAAAAATTAAGATATCTCGACAAACCAAACGGCATTTTGAAGGGTAATCGATTACAAAGAGAATGAGCACACGTTGGGGTGTATATCTCAAACGAGAAAAAAATGGCAAACATTTTAGTGAACCGACTCGATCCAGCAGAAAATGACGAAAAATGTTGGATTTCAAAAATGATTTTTAATGGTCCATATCGATGTATTTTTGCCCGCTGATTACGAAACACACCGGTATTTCATCGAAAACCCAATATTTCCGTCCGAAAGTGCGACAATACTAATTTAATCGATTAATTACCATTTTCTCATCGAGATATGAATTTGCGAAAAGAACGAGAGTAACGGACGATGGAATCGCGCGAGGAGGAAAGCTCAATAATTTATCCCGCTACTTCCATCACTGACAGCTTTATTACGCGCGTCTCCGCGTGTGTGTATAAATCCCATGGAAGAATTTATACACGCGCAGTTATACAAAATACCACGACGGAAATATAAATAAAGGAGCAATCTCGTACGGCGGGTAAAATAGGTGCATCATCGGTGCTTGCGCGTGTGGCTGCGTCCGCGTCGCAGTCGGCATTCGCGTATGAATACCAAAAAGGGAAGTAAAACACGACATAAATCCTCGGATTCGAGTACACAAAAAGTATCCATGACGGATATGCACTTTGGGAAAATTGAGGCGACCGAAAAAATGTTTAAAAAAAAAAAGAAACGACGCGCGATCACAGTGATCCTAAGAATAAGAAAAAATTACACACGCATCCGGTTTACTCGCATCCGATATTATTCATGGGAAAAAAGTATGTCTCCGATCGTAAACGCGCGCAGCTCGCACACAAATTTTCCGATATTCCCTCGCGACGAAAAATTGCGTTATTCAAAGGGTCGAAAAATGTATTTTCGTCAATCGTTCATTCGCGAATTGACCCTACGTCCGTTGCGCTTTATCGGGCATTATTCTTCATCTTGAATCAATCGTTATGGGAAAGAAAGATTCTCGTGCCTTCTCTTGTCGACATTTTTTTATTTCATTCGGCAAGAGAAGGTGAATTCGCTTTTCCAATTCGGTTTTTCACCTCCCGAAATCAGTCTCGATCGATCGAACAGCAAGAGCGATTCCACGTTCCCGGCGAAATTAGAGTTAAAATATCGACAATTTGCTTTTTTCTTCTCGCACCGTACCAAGATCCGAGGTCAGCCCAATTTCTTGAAATTCATGCAAAGGAGCAAATGAATGCAGCTTTATCATTCGCCGCGTCGATTTCCGATCATGCACGCTTCGCGACGATGCGGTTTACCGGGTCAGAGAACCCCTATCCCTTCCCACCCCCTCTGCCGCGTTCACGCGACCTTTGCCCCTTTCGACCTGGGTCCATTGATGCACCGTACAGACGCAACAGTTCGGAATCTCCAGGGTCTTTACCGGACAACCGAATGACCGTCCGTTACACCGCCGCGACCCCCGGGAGCATTTTTCGCGTAACAAAATCGCCGAGCAAGCGCGTACGTAAAATTATCGAATCCGACATGCGAAACAGTCGAAAGAACTCAAAGGATTTCGAACGAGGAGATAAACAGATTTTTTTTCAACGCAAAAAAAATATATTTTCGCGATATATTCCTCTCGGAGAGTAATTATTCGCCTCGTTATTTCGGAAATTCCCACCCGCGCTGTCGCTTTGTCGATCGTTGAAAAGTAAATTCGCACCGCTGTTTGTTTGTTTTTTATCTCCAAAAAAACGCCGAAGGGCAGGGAAAAACGGGTCGAAGACCGTCGCGATATTTTCGCGCTCCATTTTTTTCGTACGATATCTCGCCATATTCGCTATTTTCATTTTCCCGTCCGTATGGTACGAGCTGCTGAAAAACGAGAAAGAAAAAAGGAACAGCAGCGACGCGTCGAGAAAATGCGATGGTTCGGTCGTCTTTCCCCTCGATGAGTGTCGGTGCATAAGGGGTTGAGAGGGCGATATTGCGCGAGGGGAGGGGAAGGAAAAGAGAACGAAGGAGTTCGAGAAAAGTGCTTGGAGGGCTAGCCGAGTCATTAGTGCACGAGGGTGGAAAATGATGAGACACAATAGGCGAATGTCTGTATATCCCCTTGTGGCCTGCTGGTACGAGAAATTCTTCGTTTCTCTCTCTTTCTTTCTCTCTCTCTCTCTCTCTTTGCGCGAAATATACGGAAAAATCTTCCCGTCAGCTTTTTGGCCGAACGCCAAAAAGCGTTATACCCAAACCGCCGCAATCGCGAGCCCTCCACGGTCTTGGCGAGACGGAGCAGCGAGACACGACGCAAAGCCTATGAAATCGTGTTTTCGCTTGAAAATATAATTCCTCCCGATGCTCGTTTCGTCGTCGCGATATCTCGTCGTTTTTTTTTTTTTACTCATCTTCGTCGCGAGGATTTCTCAAAAAACGAAGAAGGATTCGATCAAATCGAGACTCGCTCCAGCAGAGTGGAATTAACGTTGAATTTGAGAATCTATACTTTCTCCCAGCGTGAAGCGAATTTTTACGATAAAACGAAAAATGATACTTTTCAGGTCACCGAACGACTTTTTTCTTCCGCTCTTTAACGAGCCGAGGAACAACGAATATTATTATTACGTCCGTTTTCATCGTCTCGTTGGATGTTTCGCGAATGTGTGTTTCGATGTTGAATTTTTCGATGTGTGCATTTTTGTGTATATTCCTTTCTTGACGTTAAATGAGCGAGGTTTTTTTTTCTCGTTGATTTTCGCGTGGGACGAACGAAAAATTAGTCATTTCGATTTGTCAGTCGATTTGACGATTCGACGAGTCGCGCGCTCGACCAAACGTGAATCCTGCGGTGCGTTTCGGTGGGACTGCGCGGGCTGTCGGTGGCGAGGAATAATATCACGCGAAAGCTCCGCAGATTCGATCGATATCGACGCGATTTTCAAGTTTGCGTGGCTGGAAACTTTTCTTATCGTCGATATTCCACCATCGCTGAATGTTCCGAAGGCATTTTTCGCAACATCGACACTCGCGAAGAACGAAAAAAGATATCATGAGAATTGCGGAAAATTCGATGCTAAAAAATCGAGAAAATTCGGATTCTCGGTGAGGTCCAGCGACGCAAGCTTCGAGATCATAACGTCGACCTATCGCGCGCTCTCCGTCTTTTTTTCTTTTAAGGTAGTTCTATCGTTAGATTCAAATCGAGAAATTGTTTTGCAGTTTTTCTCACATACAAAATGGTTCGCGGGCTTCGGTTAAATAAGAAAAGTTGTTGCAAATCGACTAAAGAACAGCATACTCCAAATTCACGGTCATCCCAGGTGATATGTGCTTGCTCTATAATTACAAAAATTGCGAAAAAAATTTTCTTAAGATTTTTTTGGAAAACTCAAGAAATCTTCTTTGATGTTGCATAAAAATGTATGCAAAGTTTTAGAAGGCTTCACCACGCAGAAGCCAAGATATTCATTGATGAAAATGCAACTTTTAACACGCGCTCTTACGAGAGACTACCGAAAATTGTGATTTTTACCAATAAATATCTCAACTTCCACGTGGTAAAACCTTCCAAAATTTATTACACACGTATATATGACATCAAAGAATACGTATTCAAATTTTCAACAAAATCTTAAGAAAACGATAAAACGATAGAACTACCTTAATTATCGTCGTTTCAATGTCTCACTGTGATATTTGTGAAAAATGTAAACGTATCGTCGAGCTTTTTGCACTCGAATGGAAGCATTCGTCCTCCTGTGTGTGTCGTCGTCGTCCAGTGAAAATTTACTTGAATGTATTTGTCGAATTTTCATTGAAATTCGATGAAAATAACGAAAAACGTCGTGAGAACTTCACCGATAAAGCAGCGAAGCTTTGACGAAAAAATTCTTCGGTCATGCACGTAGGAGAAAAATCGCTGAAAAATGAAGGCGTTTTCGATTCAAATTTCGATTTAAATTCATTAAAAAAAAATGAAATAAAAGATCCACGAGAATTTGGGGAAAAACCTCACGAGTTTGTCAGCGATAAAAAAAAAAGAGTGAAAGAGCGCGTGAAAGAGATTTGAAGAAATTAACGCAATTACCGACTGGATTGCGCGCAATTCGGATGTACACCGACACCGTTTTATTCAACGTCCGATACTCCGCTGAATCTCAGAGCGTTGAATTTTCCCCTCCGGTGGAATCCTCAAAGTGTTCCACGGACGAGAGAGGCTGCACGAGGATATACCCGAGGACGAGGTTGCGCGGAGAATTGCCCGATAATTAATACCAATTTGATGTCCCGCAAAAGCCGGAAACCGTGTATAGCCAATGGAAATAGCTCGGGGCGAGCAGTGGAAACGGCAGAGTCACCACCGGCGATGAATTAGATCAAAGTAGCGCTGCCGGTCGAGCCCGCGCACCGACCGCCTCCTGCACCGTAATTTTCAAGTTTGCACCACCGGAACTCGACGAAAAATCCAATTTTTTCAAAATTTTCGTCACCTATATTGACTTTTTCCCTCATGGTACCTTTCAAACGTCATAATTTCCGAAAATATCCGGCAAACGAGAAAGCCGACGATAAAAAAGATATTTATCATGCTTTCGTCGGATTCCGAAGGTGCAAACTTCCGGAAAGTCCGCGCCATCTCAGCTTCGCGGTTTTCGATCCAGTACACCGCCCACATTTCCAAAAAAAATCGACGTTTTTTTACCCCGCATTGCTCATTGACGTCAGGGTTTAATGACGTTACTGACAATAATAATAATCCAAAGAGCAGCAACAATAACAATTTTGAAGATGAAATGACAAAATTCTTTCGCCTCGATCGTGAAATAGCCGTGAAACTCCTTATCCGACTGATCCTTTTACTTTCAATGTCACAAACTTATGATAATGTGCGTTCGTTATATACTCATTTTCCGTTCACTGTGTACTAATTATCGTAACGTATCGTGTAGTAATTACCGTGTATACTAATACTAAACGTAGTGATAAAAGGGATGGTTGAATGTAATTACGTTGAAAATTGACGGCTGAATTTTTCGTTTGATTTCGCAATTAATTTCACGTTTATCGCGAATACGTTGATTTCTTCAGACGCAATGAGACTTTCGTTGAATAAAGCAAGTGAGCATGCAGCGAAAATTGATAAATGCAAATGTTCGTGCAAGAAACTGCCTCGTGATGATGTTAAAGCATACTATATAATTGTCTCAATTGTGGTGCATGCTGGGGGAAAAAAAGGGTCGATCGGTTTCGATCGAATGATTCTCGTGTCTCGTCTACTCGCATCCATGTCGTATTTCGATTTTTCCTTCGAGTCCACTCTGAATAATCATGTTTTCGACGAAATTTCAAACGACCATCGAAGAAGAGACATTGGCAAACATTTATTCCGGACAATCACGATGAAATGCACATTGCGAAACGAACGAAGAGGCCTACCTCCTTTTCGAGGTAACGACAGTCGGCCATTTCCGGTAGCAAAGTTTCACTGATTTTTTTTTCATTTCTTCTTTTCAAACAGTGGCTCGTTAATTTTTCTAATAAATCATTTGTTTGTTTTGTGATCAATGAGACGAATAATCAATCCCGAGTAAAAACAAAATAAAAACGCACTCAGTTTCCGTGGTGGTGCAAATCCTCGCCGACTACGACGGCGACCACGCCACCTCCGCCGATCGCGAGCTGCGCTTCGGCTTCAGGCTCCGCTTCCGGCTCCGGTGCTCAGGGTGTCGTTCTTTGTCCACGCACGCTGTCGCAGGTGCGACGCTCGAGATTGCGACGTGCTCTCACCGAAGCTACCGCCGAGACGGTCACCTACGTGAAGACGGTGGGAACTCTGAATAATTTACTTATCAAACACACTCACACACGAAAAAAAAACGTCACCTTTGTGCCAAAAAAAAAAAAAAAAAAATCAGTAGTACCATCACGTTTGCCCGTCACAAAAACTTGCCCCTGCGTCAAACGCCCTTGAAATATCTCGTCGAAAGGTCAACGTTTGTACGCCCTCGGACCTGGAGACCAGATATTCACGATTGCTTCTTTTTTCTCCCTGAAAATCCAAGTAGAAAGAACGAAAACCCTCACAAGCACCGTCACGACCATCACCAACAAAACTACCCCTTTTGCCATCACAATTTGACCTAGCTTTGAGCAGCCTGCGTAGAGTAGCTGAGCCTGTGATATATATTATTAATTCAATAATTCCCTGTACATTGAACAATCCCATCGCCGATTCTCGAACTCGAAGATATTCGTCGGAATTGCTCGGAGTGGATGAAGACAATTCAGCAATTTTTTTTCACACACCAGCGTCGCGCAAGAGGCATGAATCTTTTTTTTTATTCCTTGATTTATTTTAAGAGACTCATTCATTCGTTCCACGTATCTTCGTACAAATTCAAATACAAAAAATCGGAGTATTTCTCGTCTTTGCCATTTTGTACCCTGCGCATCTCGCGAGTGCTATCGAGATTTATTTTCTTTTTTTTTGCCCAAGAAAATCACCGTTTCTCTCTCGCATCTTGAGACGCGTCACACGAGAGGATAACATGTTCGTGGATGCTGTAACGTGTAATCGGTTTCGCGTTCCTTCTTCTACGATATTGTCGCGGCTGAAGATGACTCTCACATCTACTCTCATGCATATGTACATAAAGAATATAAGTAATGTGCAGGAGGGCCATCGTGTATCTGATTATCGATTCGATGTAAAAGAAATCAAGAGTAAAGATCAGCAGATTTCCTAGCTCACTCTCTCTCTCTTTATCTCCGTACGACAGAAACGTTTTCATTACACCATTATTCCAGTACGCTCGTATAATTCTCAAGTGTCACGTCGAGCTCCCCTCGTGCATCCGTTTTTTTCTAACCGCGCCATCTTCCGAACGAATTCTACAACCTAACGAACAGCAAACATCCGGTCTAGTGATTACATCCACCGTTCGATCGGACGAAACTTTTCTTTCGACTTTCACACCCTTTTTTTCTTCACTCGAATTTGGTATTCTTTTTTTTTATCAACGAACGAATAAAATTACTCCCCCAAAGTTTGCCAAAATTCTCGCGTCTCTTGCACCCTCGAAACGAGGATGAAGAGAATTTTCAATGACCATTCGCCGAATCGTAGCAGCGACAAATTCGTGAAAATACGAACGAATCAATCAAATCGTTTTGTTATTAAATACCAACTGAATTTTCTGTTATCTCTGACGATAATCGTTTTTTTCTCGCTTCATTAGTGTCTCAAGCTTCCGGAAATGAATCGAGTTGACACTGCGATGGTTCAATTAGGGGTAACACACGTTTCTGCAACGAAACATGTACACAATGGTGTCCATGCTCGTCGAGCCTCAATGGCACTTCGGGGCTCTCAACGAGGAGCAAAAGGACCCTAGAAAAAGCCCTCGAGTTTTTCGCGTCTTTCTCTCCCTCGTCGCGTACGTTTTCTCCCCGATCGATTCCGATCGGGGCATTCACGAAAAAAAAAATGATAAAATCACAGGAACAACGGACAATTTATCACGCCATATTCCGGAATGATTGAATTTGATGATAAAAAAATAAGAACCGGTGACGATGGTTTTGTGTTTTTTGTTTTTCGGTCATTCTCTCTCCTTTCCCTCGGTACCCTGAAACATGACCGCGCGTTTTTCCGCTGCTATGCGCCGCGATTTCATCGCGAGTATAGATATATCGAGGAAAAATTTTGCAACCGCAACTAACGGCCAAGTGACCTCGGGAACGGATGATAATCGATTGACACACGAGGAAGCCTAGCACTAACTTATGTATAAAGTACCGGGGTTCTAAATAACCAGCGACGCTGGCGAAAGGAAAACGAGGTGGAACAGCAACTCGCTCTGACATTCCGCTTTATTTCCAATCGGTTTGTACACACATTTGCTGTCCGTTTGTGGGTAGTACATTGAAAAAAGTGAGAAAGAGGAGAGAGAAAGGGAGATGGAGAAAAGAAAGGCCGAAAAGAAGACAAGCTGATTCTTGGATAATTGTCGGACATCCGAGGGAGCGCAACCCCTTCTCGAATGATTAATTCATGGTTAAAGGAAGAGGAGGGTGGAAAAGAAGCAGCAAACGAGCCAAAGTACGAGTAAAATATGTAGGCACGACCGAGTGACATTATTAGTTATAAATAGTGGACAACACAATCGCACCTTGTACAATCTCGTGACTAAACGAAATTCGCACACTTGGGAGTGAGCAAAACTACCCCTCTTGGACACGCCCATCTCAAATAGTTGATCACCGCGGTAAGACTTGACCCCCCGGGCGAAATGTCACCACCACGGTTCGTACTCGTGTCGCACACGAATTTATTCAGCGTGATAACAATGTTTCAGGCCTGAATAGCGAATGAAGAAAAAGAAATTGGGAAATCATCGTTTTTAACGATTATTCGCGATGTCTCGTAACTTTACCGTTCGTTCGAACGCTTTTCGCGTCGGCGGGCAAGTTCCAGTCACGTTTTTTTCGTGTTTCCATGAGATTTATGCGGTGATACCAACGTCGTGCATGAAAGTTTCGAACGTTTGTTTCGATTATGGTTATTCGATGGAAATGACGCGTTTAGCTCGTCACGTAAGGTTTGCAGATGGCACCGCGGGTGCCTCGTGTCGTCTCGTCTTTCACCGTTTCAATGTCTGTGGAACTCGAGTGTCCGACGGCGTGTAATTAATGATTTTATCGATGTATTTACAAATCTTGCCTATCGTAAATGGTAATGGTGCAGATTTTCAGGTACGTTTTGTTCAAGTGTGTATATACGGATGTGCGGGAATAATACGTCGTCGAGTGTCGAGATCGATCGATGAAACTGACGAATAATACATACGACGATGCCTCTGAAGGTCCCGATAAGAACATAAAGCTTGTTTCTCTCGAGGACATCCGACACGAGCGATATCCGTCGATTCGTAATAACAATATCGTGCAGAACAACCCTACTGTATAAACCAACAGGAAATTATCCAGCGATCGTTGCTGAGTAATTTATCAAAGAAAATTCGACGTCAATCTTGAACATGTTTTTTGAACGGATCTTGTTTCCGAAAAAAACGCACAATTATGGAGATGTTCGAGTTCGAAAATTGCCCTCGAGCAATTTTGTCCCTCTCGACGTTCCATTTTTTACGAGAAAAAATTTGATGTTGCATCGTCGAATTATCGTTTGCTTGAAAAATCGCATTTATCCTTTGGACGATTGTTGAAGAATTTGTATCCTCGTGCGACAGCATTTTGATGAATGATTCGATGATTACGTGATGCAATTTAAAACACGCGAGTATTTCAAGCTCTTTCGTCAAGATCGTCATCAATTAACGTCGAGTGGATGATCATTAATAAATCTAATAATCGCTACAACTTTTTATCTCCAACGTCGATATACGCGTGTACAAGCAGAGGGGAAAAAAGGAGTTCGAAGGGTCAATAAAAAAAGTGCGACCCTCCTCACATCGCCTTTCTATCGGTCTTGTTTCGAAAAGTTTGTCGACCAAGTACATTCGAGTGTATATGGTCTATCGTCGTTCAGAATGAAACAGGGCATGGTAGGTGGAAAAAAAGCCTGCTTCGAGGCTTGGAGAGGCATCCACGCAGACACAAAACTGTCTATAACACAGAAACCTCGAGCTTCACCAGATTTCCCCTCTCTCTCTCTCTCTCTCTCTCTCTCTCTCTCTATGTCTACTTTCTTTCTTTCTCTTTGTCACACACTCTTAACCATTCCAAGCCACTTTATTCCCCTGTCCATCGTCCAGTCAACTTCCAACCAACCCTTGTTTTCATCTCACTCTCTCTCGCGTCGACGTCGGATGCCTCCGAGTTTTTCTCGCCCAGACCCTCTTTTTTCCTCTCTCTCTTTCTTGTACACTAACAACCCCAGCGTCGGCCAGCCCACGTACCTCTCGATATACTTCCATCTCTTGTCAATTTTGCTCCCAATAATAGCATCGATCGGCCCGAAAACGGAGTGACACATTGGATAAGAAAAAATGCCTCTTTACTACGGCCGATTTTCAAAGAGGATGAGAAAACAAGTAATCTCAACAACCGCGACATTTATCCAAAATGCCAATGAAGGCAGGAACTTTTTCGGAGAGAGCGGCTCAAAAAGTTGCCCTCGGATGGATTTAGACGGATTTTTTTTGTCATTCGACGACCGAAATATATTTTTATAATTGTGACTACACTGTAAAAAATGTGGTGTTAAAATTAACACCGAAAGTGGTCCATATAGTTCCATTACTTTTGTGTTAACGCGCGGTGTTAACGCGCGGTGTTAAATAACCGGAGTTATTTATTAACACCGAACACAATAACACCAAGTCTCGGTGTCACTGCATAAAAAGTCGTCGATGTGGTGTCAATGGTTCGGTAATTTAGGAAGAAGTACCCGTAAATGGTGTTAAGCGATAGTAAAAATCTGTGTCAAAAATGACACTGGAAAGAGCTTTCAGAACACTGCCGGGTGTGAAAAAATAACACCCAAGAATGTTGTTTTCTATGCATAACGGTGAAAATGCTTTATACAAATCGGTGTAAGCGATCAACAGTATATAGAAATCATCAACATTTATCGGTGTGTAACTTTAACTCTAAACGGTGAATAACAACAGGTAAAAATGTATGTTGATTCAGAACAGTGTTAAGCATTCATACGCAAATGAGTATGATATAACACCGGTTCTGTGTAAGTATTTCACACTATTACAGGGTCGCTGCATAGAATATCGCACTCGAACGTGTTAACTTTCCCCATCAAAATATTTGCAAAAATTTCGACAAAATAACTTTCGAAAATTTTTTTTTAACGTTTATATATTTATCTATATCGACCGATTAGTCATATTGGGTCGTGACATACTATAGAATATCAAATTTCGCCGAATAAAATTTCCTATTGCTGACACGGGGAATCGAACCTACGACCCTACCTACCTATCTACCTAACAGGCGCGCACGCTACCACTAAGCCACCGAGAGCTTCTAAACACTATATATTAAAATGTATATATTAATATGATAAAGTTCCACAATCTTCAGCATCGTTTTACGTCGTTAAAGTTCTATGAATTATCCGTTTATTGTGTACAAAAACATTTTGTTCTTGTCAGTTGCAATTTATTTTTTTTGTCATCCACCATGGAACCATGTATTTAAAGAACACTCGAAAGAGTGTACACAGATTGGTGTGAATTATCACCGGTATTAAAAAAATATTACCCCAGCTAAATATATTTTACTTCAACGAATAAGATAAAAAAAAAATGTAATTGCAAAAAAACGTATTTATTGGTGACACATATAACATACATAAATATTATAAAAGGTGAGGATTAAAATTTCGATAATGGTGCATGAGACTTTTAAAATAATTATGTTTTCCTTCGAATCTCATCGACCACAGATGAATCAGCGGACCGAGAGATTCAATAACAGAACTTCTCCGAATACAGTATCAAATTGACACCAACTTAAAACATAGTCTTCAAACTACACTATTATGGTACTTTTCAATTTCAAGTCTATATATAATGATGAATTATACATCAAGTATATATAATTCATCGTTATTATACATCAGGTATATATATATACTTGAAAAAATATTTATATAAAAATACATATATTCATATGATAGAAAATGTTTATTTCAATTAGGTCACATACAAAACATAGTCCGGCGAGGTGCGAGGGGTTGCATATGTGCCGCTTATTTTGAAAGTGGCCAAACTCCGTTTTTCAATATTTTCCGCCTATCATGGTTACATGTACAACTTCATGTTATTTAGCAGTACCCTTAAATATCTGGATTTTAAGAGAAATGGAGTTAGGCCACTTTCAAAATAAACGGCTCATAAATGAATAATACTAGCTGTACACCGCGCGGTGTGAATAATAACACCGAAAATGCCAAGTACGTAAGCTTCGGTAATTTCACTCTTGGAGTGTAGCGACGATACACCGAAAAGTGTTTTCAGATGTTCTTTACACCATTCGGTGACATTATAATCAAGTAACACCGGATGATTTTTTGGTGTTACCTTCGGTGTTACTTTCACTCCCTAAGTTGTGTTAAAATTAACACCGCGCGTTTTTACCACTAACACAATCGCAGTTTACACCGCCGATTTTTTACAGTGTAATTCCAATAATAAAACCCGCAAGTATCACGTGCAAGCGATATCGAGTTGATGAATGAATCGTGCAAGAAAAAGAGTATTTTTCAAATTCACGACGATCCACGAATCCCTTTTCTCTAATGTTTTATTCCTTCCTTAATGAAGTATCGATTGTCAATCGACGATCGAGCATGTGAGAAACGGTGAGCGATACTAAGATGGGTTATTAGACTCTGCGCGATTAGCCGAAACAATCTAGTCAAGATTTTGCATCGAGGAACGCGAACCCACAATCTACACTATAATATGTTCTATAATGAAAATACCCTCTTCACCAGGGTGTCGTATATTGTACAGGGGTGTTGCATATTACACGAGGCATTCAACGTCAAGTGAAGGCATTCTCGCGGCGAAGATTTTCAACCCTCGCCATCATTCCTAGGACCCGAACAAAAAAAAACACAAAAACCTCGAAAAACATACCCGATCTCGTAAAAAAACGTGAATTTTCGACTTCTTCGGAAATGTTGTTTTTCAAAAAGACCCAGCAATAAACTCTCCAGATTTCCTCCTCGCAAAAATATAAAACAATTTTTTAAAATAATCTTATGATCGACAGTATCGCGAAATAAATTTTCGAGAGACCGTAAATTGCGATGGACCAAAAGTAGAGTCCTTTGTAGGATGAAAATGTCCTGTAGGGATGTAAATTTACGTCATGTATATATATGTGTTCACCAGAGAGTCAGTGATGCGCCTCTCCGTCACTCTAGTCACGTCAGCTTGTTCTCGATTACCCGAGGTATCAATCGTTCTCGCTTAAAAGCTCGGAAGAATCCCTAATATATGTATACGTAACTTTATATACATCTCTGTTATCGAAATATCAAAGTTCGCGGGATTTTCCGAACAATACAGACAGCACCTCGCTGCTTTCTCTGATAAGAAGTATGCATATATACATACGTATATTATCAGACATGTATACATACACTCGTACATGTATATATGTACATGGGATTCAAAATATAAGCTCGTGTAACCAAACGTTCGAACGTGAGAATCGCCTGGGTTAATCCTAGTTTCGAAAGCTTGATAACAGATGGTCGGATTAGAGAGTGAGTTAATATCGATGTAGGAATTGTGACCGTGGACTTTCCTCACGTGGGTATCGCATATCCCTCGACCACAAACGTGTTTTCGGTTTCGCGAAATCCCAAACTATCTCAACTTGACTCTCGTGGGCGAGAGATTAAATTTCACGTGTGTTGTAATATCGCGTTTAACGATTGTTTCATTAACGTTGGATCGTAGAGAGCGAATGAAAAGTCATTCGAAAGAAGAAGGAAATTTGATGGAAATTTTGGGTTATATTGATTTATTTATTGGTTTATTGGTTATGCTGGTTTTTTGCAAACTATTTTTCTTTTTTTCTTTTTCGTTTTCCAGCACTTACCACAGGGCTACAATGACTGCTGCGAGTAGAATAACGATGAAGAAAAGGATGCGGAGGATTTATTTTATTTCTTTTTTTTAAAGGCGAGCGAAATAAGGACATTCGGGCTTGAAGAGTTTTAGGACCTTTTTGCGGTAAAAGGAATGGCTGGATCAGTCTGGATTTAATATTATTGCGGAATCGCCGGGAACCTTCCGAAAACCCTTTAGCCTATCAGGACCGAATCATCCTCCGGGCGTTTATGCAGATTGCGAGTACTTTCGCTCTTATTTTATCACCGGACCAACTTTTCTCAGCGAAAAACGAAATTGCCTGCACAATGTTTCGAATAAAACAGTTTTTACGCCGATTGCAACTTACTTTCGTTCGCGTTTCCATTGCAATCGACTTTTTCGCAAAAATCTTTGTATATTTTTCTGTCTTCAAAGTTTATTCGTGTTTATTGAAAATTGTGCCTTCTCGACCGCCGGAAATGAGCAGGACGACGAACGGAGCATCGAAAAGTCTGAAATTCCGAAACGATGGAGCAAACCCTTTTTTCCTCGGTAATTGGAGCAATAAAATATGTATGAAAGTTATACCTTCATACGATTGTGCGAAATTTAAAAATTTAACGCGATAATTTTATAATGGAAAAAGTTTATCCGTTTATCGATCATCGATAACCGATTCTTTTGTTTTTCTTACGATTCACCGTAGTGACGCGAATTTCTAAAAACAACTTTACCCAATGGAACGTAAAAAGAAAAGTAGGCGTTGCTCGATGGACGAAGGTCAGGTTCAATCCTGTTGGTATAACAACGAACAAAAAGAGATCGAGAGTAAAGAGGGGGAGGACAGAGAGAGAGAGAGAGAGGGAGAGAGAATGAAAGAGATCTGAAGTAAAGATGTGTATCTGGTCCAATCGGTCACGTAAGCTTCGTGCCAGCTCTCGAGTCTCGATGTTCATTTCGCTAGCCTCGGATCACATTTTTTTTTTAAACTACATGCGAATCGGCTTACCGAGTGGCGTATAAGCCGGTTTTTTTTCTCATACATCGATCGATCGATAATTCACACGGTGGCATATCGAAAGTTATTTTCGAAAGCGATTCGCGAAAAAAAACGGTGACTACTCTCGCGTGCCATAAATAATATATTTTATCGTTCGGAAAATCAGAGGCCTCAGCGAGAGCATCGATTTCGTGAAATGGGAAATTTCTTATTTTTCGTATATTCCCAACAGAATTGTACGCGATTGTACGCGACTGGCGTTAATTTTCCGGCTGAAAAAGTTTTTCAAAAACACCGAGAGACGCATTTTCCGATGATTTTTCGATTCTTTTTCGAGGAATTCCGTGAAAAATGATCAACGAGTCGAGAGAGTAAAAATAAAAGAAAGATCTCGGAGAATGCGAACGAGGGATGATTAAAGGATAATTAATATCGTCGACAAACAGCCCCTAGTGTGTCGCTGATGTATTTTCACATGCCTATAAATATTAGCGACCCTCGGAACGAGCCGGTACGTGCCTTTTGAAAATTCCGCGATTGACCCATATCCAGCCTGATGTGTGTTCTTCTCAAAGCACGAGGAAACAAAAAAAAAAGGGGGAAAAGATCATTATATCCCCTTAAAAAAAATGACACGTTTCACCGGGAAATAGCCGACGTTTTTGCAGAAAAGCTCTCAATATGAGAATCGATCGATCGAATTATGATCAGGTCGAGTCGTGATGGCGAAAGGCGAAAGGATCGCTTTGCAAAAAGCTTCTTTATCGTTCGCGGTTTGTGCGATATACGAGCGCGAACTCTCGTGTAAAATCGCGGTGTGTACGCTGCTTCTAACAACGTTGAATTCGTGTAGATCATTAGATTGTCAGGCGTGTAAAACGCCCGCCGTTGCGAACGTGCAAACGAGCTCTAACGATAACGAGTAAAGATTACCTTAATTTTCCTACAACGATGTATGCTCGAGTGATTTCATCTGCACACATAAACATACGCGTCCATTAAGAGCGATTAAAAACCAAAATGATCGATTAATTTCATCGCGAAACAATCCACGAGATGTTATTTCGAAGTCTGCATCGTGTTGAGCACCGCAATAACGAACCTGTTTGACAAATTTATTTTTCATCGTCGGCGGATCTCCGACTCGCCAAAGATTTTTTGTAACTTTTTTTTTTCGAAATTCTGACACGGGTAATAGAAAAAACTGCAAAAGGATGCAACGAAAATCGTGAAAAACGCGATCCGAAAAATCGCGAGAGATTCGAATGTTCATTTTGACATTTTTTTTATTTTTCGAGTATCAAGCGACGGAGGATGTAATTTTGAAAATAATTGAATGTTCCCTCGTTGCAAGGAATATCGTCGCAAGTCGGAGGTACATGCGCGGCACGCGTTTGTATACACTCCAATGTGAGGGTGGGAAAAAAAAGAACAAGAGTGCTCGCAAATTTGTAGGTTATGTAGTAAACGATCGGCACGCGAGCTTTCCGGCGATGCGAGTTCACTCATGCGGCGATTCAATTAGGTTAGGTGAAAAAAAAAAAGAGGAAAAGTCATGCCAGCTAATGGGGTGGTTCATCGTTGGCTCGCGCCGCACGTTTCAGGAGAGCCACGACGATCTTTCGCATGCCAGAACATTCCAATTTTTATCGTATGTGCACCGAGTATTTTGCGTTAAAACGTATGTTTGTACATGAAAATTGGGGTGTTTTGTTTTTAAGCGACATTTTTGTTCGTTTAATACAAATACACCCAGCCTTGGCTCGTTGGAATATTTATTTCACCATTTTCACGACGTCTTTCTCTGTCTACAAAATTTTTTTTATGAAAAATGAAATTCGTGGCTTTGAGCATGAAATTTCAGCATGAAATCTGTAAAAAGCTCTCTAGAGTCATATCGAGGGCGTTCTATGCTGGTCAAACTATACGCAGCAAAACTCGACACGGATTTGTCGGAGCAAAAAGTGCTTGAGATCTTTTTAACTTGAAATTTCATCCCCAGCGTAGCATTAAATTATCAGCATCCGATTTTGGAACCTCCTGTACCACTGTATTACACACGGCTTGTGCACAGGGCTGGTGACGATTTCACGTAATCTTTACAAGAGCTCTCGTGAAAGCACATTAATCCTCGGAGTGGGTGGGTCGGGGGTTAAAAAAAAGCATCGGTAGGCTTCGTAAAACTCGTGAGACGTGAGAAAAGGACGGAAATCATGGGATCGAAGAGGGAGGTGAGAAAAAAAAAGAGCGAGTCGGAGTATATTCGAAACGAAAAAAATCGAGCCCCGTGTCGGTCTACAATTCTTTCCTCGTGTAAAAATGAAATAAACGTTTTTTTTTTAATAGTTTTTGTTTCAACAAAGTACAAAGCTTTTTCTCTGTCGTTCGTCGAATCACATATTCCACTACGTCTGACGTCGCCGACATTCCGCCAAACTTTCGCTTCACTGGCATGGCATTTATTTCTACCCCAGTTTAGATGATTTTTCATGCTTTTTTTAATCGCAGATTTACGGAGGCTGGCCGTATTATTTATTTACATTTTTTATTATCCAAGCTGAGAAGCAATAATTTTCCTCGTCGAGGATATTTTCCACTGACATTCTCATCGGCCGTATCCCTTTTGCCTGATTTATAAATACGATTCATCGAACGACGGAGGGACGAGAGCTTTCACGACGATCTTGTGGACCAAGAAAAATCAACAAATTCCTCGTTGACAGGAGCCTCGAAACTTTGATCGTACGAAATTTCCCTCTCTAAAAACTGCCAGGTATATACATAAATCGCCATTTTTTTCAGCGAAAGAAACATCTCCGAAAGATCGCTGTATCGTTGGGGGTAACTTTGAGACTTTACGAAGCAGCGTGCAGGGGGTGTTTTTCGAGGAGGAAGCTAAGCGCGAAATTCGCGTATAAAATGTGTCGTCTATGATTTTCATGGAGCCTCGTACCCCGGAATCAAGCGTCGGTGGTTTGATAATTCCCGGAGAGATACAGAGATTGGAATAACAAACGAGGAGCATGCTGCTGCGGAGAACGTTTCGACGTTCCGGGCCAATATGCACGTAAGAATATTTGAGCGAAACGGCGCACGATGAGATCCTGCGGAATAGTTTTTCGGAATTTTATGGCCAAATAAAACGTGCACACTCTGTAGAACGAAATTGTACCGTCAAAGGAAAGCTCTTTCTTCGCTCAATTAGTACGAGCTCTCCATGGCGAAGGGTTGTTAAAGCCAGACCGTGAGGAAAATTACGTCACGTAATGATCACGAAGAATTCAAAGATATAACAAAGCTTTGAAGATAATTGAATTTTCAAAATTCCATCGTAACAATTATAGCTTTTTGTAAATTCCCGTCTTATCGACGCCGTAAAAAGTTTCTCAAAGGTACCGGCGTGTAGATCGATTTTTTAGAATTACTCCGAAGAGAAATTTTTCAAATCGCGCGAATTCTCGTTTGAGCGAAATGAGAATCGTGGCTGATGGGAAAAAAAGGATACTGGCGGATGAAAAAAATTCATTCGCCATTCGGTTTACAGCTCGGCGAGTCTTTAGGGGTTATTCGCGCGCCATTGTTTCTTTTTTCAACTTTCTCCTTCTTTATCGATAAATTCGATGGGAAACAGCGTTTAACGAATGGGACCGGAAAGCTCGCGCGAATATCCGTACGAGCGAGCACGTCGACGTTAATTCACGCTCGTTACGAACTTGCTCGCTTGTTTCACTCGAGCTTAACGCGAGTCTCTCGCTTTTTATCCGCAGAAACATACATGTACCCTCGACAGATATACACAATGCACACTTCATACGCGTACACAGCATTGTTCGGTCCTCTACTCGAAGAGAATGAAAAACAACAGGTATCAAAAGCGCTCTCCGACTCAATTAAGCTCTAATCGAACGCTGCAGCGAGAGGAGATCGTTGATCAAGTAAAACATCGAAGACTTTGAACAATTGACCGTCAATCCCGAATTTCGCTAAATTCAAAATCATATCCCGAGTGAGCGATTCGTCTTTTTTTCATTAAAAATCCGAAGGAGAAGGGTGGGACGCGGGGAGAGAGAAAAAAATGTGACGCACGGATGGAAAGCACGTTTCATTTTTGCAGGGTATTAAATAATTATTAAAAAGTTTTAGTTTTACGTGATAAATATTTTATTAAGGACCGAAACGATGTTCCTGAGGTGGTAAATGAAGTTTGCATATCGGCTGTATTACTGTACGTACGGTCCGTGATTAGTTTGGCATTAATGCCGGTGAGAGCCCAGTGGTCATGGACCGCGTTTGGTCAGACGTTAGTCGTTCATTAGCAAGGGAGCGTATCTCGGTGGTCACGGTGAGCGTCATTCACCGCAGTTTGCGAGGAGCAAAATCCATTGTGCGGTTGTATGCGTTTCTTCGACTAATAAATTTTGCCCTTTGTCCACACACACACACACACACACACAGGCCTTGATATTTATTTCTCCATTGGGAAATTCTGACCATAGAATATCTCGATGAACGCGCCGTGTTGATTCACGTCCGCTTGACCAGACAGATCTTTCATCAGCATAGAAAATGAGAAAGAATAAAAAAAAAATTCAACGCAAAACGGTCGTCAAAACTTTCACTCGAGCGTTAAACCTACTTTGTCATTTGAATTAAAATATCGATAAAAAATTGGAAACCTATTTTAAAAATGTTCTACTTGTTGAAAAAAATGTTACTCGAGTCATCAAAGTCAGCGATGACATTGTCAAAATTTTTTCGTAGATTTTCAACGACGCAATTTGCTCTCCGTGGTATTTGTCGCGTTCGAACGATCGTGGCAGTAGTTACGGTCCCAATGTGGTCAGACAATTTTTGCGGGGAGGTTTATCCTCGGCGATATCGATCTAAATTGAATTTTCCATTCCAAGTGCGCTCTCATTATTCCACATCGATTATCTCATCATCGATTCGGTAGCCGGATTCTCTATGAAACATTTTTCCACTGCTCGGCAGTGCTCTCGATTATATGAGAATATATTCTGACTTTAACGATTTTTATTTCACTTTCGTACTTCAAAAAAAAATCGTTTCTTTTTTCGCGCTGGAATATCTTCGATTTTAACAAAATCAGTCATTGAGCAGACGCAAAATCGTTCTCGAAATCTCGTTCGAACGATCGTGGCAGTAGTTACGGTCCCAATGTGGTCAGACAATTTTTGCGGGGAGGTTTATCCTCGGCGATATCGATCTAAATTGAATTTTCCATTCCAAGTGCGCTCTCATTATTCCACATCGATTATCTCATCATCGATTCGGTAACCGGATTCTCTATGAAACATTTTTCCACTGCTCGAGAGTGCTCTCGATTATATGAGAATATATTCTGACTTTAACGATTTTTATTTCACTTTCGTACTTCAAAAAAAAAATCGCTTCTTTTTTCGCCCTGAAATATCTTCGATTCTAACAAAATCAGTCATTGAGCAGACGCAAAATCGTTCTCGAAATCTCGTTCGAACGATCGTGGCAGTAGTTACGGTCCCAATGTGGTCAGACAATTTTTGCGGGGAGGTTTATCCTCGGTGATATCGATCCAAATTGAATTTTCCATTCCAAGTGCGCTCTCATTATTCCACATCGATTATCTCATCATCGATTCGGTAGCCGGATTCTCTATGAAACATTTTTCCACTGCTCGAGAGTGCTCTCGATTATATGAGAATATATTCTGACTTTAACGATTTTTATTTCACTTTCGTACTTCAAAAAAAAAATCGCTTCTTTTTTCGCCCTGAAATATCTTCGATTTTAACAAAATCAGTCATTGAGCAGACGCAAAATCGTTCTCGAAATTGATTTGTTAAACTTCAGTAGAAATCGGATTATTCGTAAATTCTCTTTCCACTTTACGGAGATTGTTTCGATCGTGGGACGATATTTTTTGACTTCAACCGTACGTTTTTAGAGATTTCATTTCTCGAAATCGTAACGATTCGTCAGGAAGCCGACGAAAATTTGAGCCAACCCGTGATTGTCGTTGATTTATTTATTTCACGTAACGAGACATTTCACGTACTCGAAATCGACGTGTCAACGATGTAATATCGATTATGTGCTGATTACTGCAGGGTACCACTGTAGGTTTGACGAAATGCGAATAACGCGTAGGCTCACCCTGCCAATGCGAGTTCGTAATCCTTCGTGGTTCAACCACGGAATGCCAAATTAGGCGAATGGTCGACTGAAACTATGTGTGTCTATGTATATACATGTATGTATGCGCGAGTACGTACATCCCGCTTTGGCAACGTGATTCGCATCAAATGAATACAGATGCGTCACACATCGGGACTTTTAACGCATCTTCCGATAAATCGGAATAAACGACGAAACTTTTGACGGTCGCTCGGACGGACTATATTATACCCGCTGACAGGAAAATATCCTAACGAAGAGTTGTTCGATAGAAAGGATTATCATGTTCGGAAACCTGACACAAAACTCATCTCAACGTCGCAGCTTCCGGACACACACGTGGGTCCATTTTATTCATTCGATATATCTCGCCCGCGTGAAAGATTTCCCCTTCTACTTTGTATCTCGCTGAAATTCGGCGATAATACGTCGTCCCTTTCGCAAAACGGTGTTTTGCAAAATTTTTCACAATTGCTTTTATCGCGATACAAAATTCATTTTTTTTCTTCAATTTTATCGAAGGATTTTCGATGATTCGTAGAAAGGTTAAGGTGCCGTGGGATCTTTCGAAACTGCTGGGACGAAGATACATGTATACTATACCGTGTAAGCGATTATTATATATACTCGATGTTGAACAATTGCCATGGCGCTTCGAGTGTAAAATCGTTATAGAGATAAAAGTATGAAGGCCAAATTCCCAAACGTAATTGGTTCCTGTGTAATTTCCCCGGAGGGAATTTCGCTCCGATTGAAGTACGTGCAAAATTGAACTCGATCCAAAAGAACAATCAGGCTTTTGTAGGCACTCTGTCTCCGGTCCCATTTTCCATGTGTGTACATCTCGATCGCGCGATATACGCGATCGAGATTAAATTTGCCGGGTGTGTGTAAAAAAAATTTAATGACTAATTCGCATGACTGATTTTTCACTCCCGTCTTCGAAAGGACCGAGTAAAAGCTGGGGAAATTAACCGACTGTGCATCGACTCGTGAAAATCTGCATTTCCAAAAAAAAATAACTACGGAAAAATATAAATATATATTGTAGTCTGCATTTTCGATTAACTCGATTTTACCCCGAAAATATCGTTCTATTCCCCGAGAGATTCAAAATTCCCAACGAATTTGACGTCGCAACGATTTTTCCTCATTATATCCGCGTTCGATAAATCTCCGTGTAATTCGATAAATTCGCTACCTTGCATGCCCGGAAGAGGATTGATTTCGATTAATCAGAATCGCCATTGAATTGCTTGGAAAGCTCAACTTCACCGAGTATAAATTACGTTGCGTAATAAACCGCACAGCCGAAGAAACTTTGTGCTCGTGTGATACAATTACGCGGTCGGTATTACTTTGCCGCCTGTAGTTTTCGTATATAAAGTCATTTACGGAATATGTTAATGTACAAACGTCAAACCTTCCGGTTTGCGTTACAACTCGGTATACCCATTCGACAATTAGGCAGATTACATCGAATTTCTCTGTGACGAATGAAAAAGAGGTAAAACAAAAGTCGAGATATGTTTTACATCATTTATGATCACTGTCTAATTTTCCAAAAACGAAAAACGCAGGTTTAAAAAAATTGACGGAAATCGAGATACAGCAGTGCGAAGGAGAGAGGAGGATCATTTAATTCGCTCTTGGATCATTTAATCCTCGTTTCTACAACCGCTTTATATCCTACGACAGCTGAAACTGATCGCCGGGGGGCAACTTGTACTCGTATATTTTGGTCCACCATACAGGGTGTCTCAAAACTCGATGCTGATGGCTCAAAGTTAGATTCGGAATGATATTCCGAGTCGAAATGTATTTCGGTATTTTTTTCTACCACCGAAACCCGATGAGTTATCGATTGTCAAAGTTTGAGCCAATGGGACGCGCGCCCTCCCTTCTCCGGCGGCAGCCGCGCGCGTCACATTGGTCCAACTGTATTAATTGATAACTCAACGGGGATTCGTCGGGTGAAAAAATGCTCAAAGACTTTTCGTCTTGGAATTTCATCCTCAATTTCGTATTAAATTATCGGCACCCCATTTTGCGACACCCTGTACACACCGCGATCCCTTACAAGCTTATATAAATATAGAAGCCGTCATCTCCGTTTGCCTAATCTGCGAAGAGAGTGCCGTATATAGGTTTGAGTGAGAGGTTATATAGCGTCAGGTCCAGGGCGTGATTGTGGGCTATGGGGAAGGTGGGTGGCAGAACGGAACGTCGGTTGCTCCGATAGCGGTGCTTTCAGTGATGGGATGTGAACGGACAGAGAAGAAGGGAGGGACAAGGAACCCCTGCTAAACTAATTTCACCCATCAGTACAGCTTGAGCCTGCTGGCATGGTGGGAAGTTGGAACCGGAAGAATATATTTTGCAAAATTAGCTCGAATAAATTACATAATTTTTAAAAATAACGTATAACATCCACGAATTTTTCGAGAACGCGATAAATCTTGACAACAAAATTGCGCGAACAAAGAAGAGAGAGAGAGAGAGAGAGAGAAGGAAGCCTTGCAAAAATAATTTCCACCTTCGAGTACAGCTTGAACCTGGTGAAAATTCGAATCGAAAGGGGGTGTGAAAAAGAGAGCTTAATTTAATAATGAAAAATTGCCTGAAATTATTCGAGTGTGCACCCTCCCGAAAAATCCGGAAAAACGATTTGAAATTTGATATTTAAATCCCTCCTTCGACCGAGCATGATTTTCATAATCCACGGTGTTCCTCGTTACCTCGGATGTAGCTTTGAAACCTTTTGAAGGGAAGAGAGAGAGAGGCACTGCGAGAGATGGGGGATGAGAAGCAGAGACGTTGAGCTGGCAGCGAAGCAGCTGCGGAGGAAGAGCACTGACTGAAGAAGAAACAAGAGAAGAAGCAAGTGAGAAAGACGGACGATGACAGGATAAAGAGAAGGATGGCAAGGCACGAGGGTTGAAAGCTCTCGAAGGGGAGAGACGCGCGCACCGATAGTGGCAGTAGCGTCGACCACCCTTCTGCGTTGGTCTCTCTTCTCCGCATTACCATCCCTTATCAATCGGTCTCTCCCTCTCCCTCTCTCTCTCACACACACGGACTTTCGTATACACCCCCGCTTTCCATACACCAGATCCGCGCCACCGCATACGAACACACAGGGTAGAAGCGAGAACCACCCTCCCGCGCCCCTCGGTGAAATTCTCGAAGGGTGGAACGAGGAAGAAAAGTGACAGTCTAGCAGTCCTGTCGGAAGCGTCGAAGCTTGCGGACGCTCGCAGTCTCGATCTTTTTTTTTTTCTCGGCGCTCTCCGAACTGTCTCCCTCGTATCATCACGATCGTACACGTCGCTCGCTGCTGACGCCAAACGATCGTTCCTTCCCGCGTCACGTTTGACGAAAAAAAAAGGGCAAAAATATAAATAAAATCCCGCGGAACAAAGTGCGGTAATAATCGAACGCGATGGATAATTGTGTGCACCCTTGGTCAAAAAAGAATAAATTTCATAAATTGCGTATACACCTAGGGCGATGATGATAATAATAATAATAATCAGCGTTACAGCAATATGTGAAACGAACGTGGTTTACGCGTAATTCATCGATTCGTGCTTTATTGATATTATCCATGGAGCTGTATCGCGAGTGAACTGGAAAAAAGAAGCATCAACGCTGTTTATTATTTTAGTGTCTCAATGGTGATTGAGACGAAAAATTTCGGGGTGAAAATGTTGACCGAAAAATCTGTGATTCTTCGGGTGTGAATAATACCGACAGTAGCGATAACGACATGGGGTTTGCTTTCCACCGATGACATACACTTTTTAACGCGAGATACATCGTCCAACCCCCGGAGAACGAGAGGGAGGGAAGCTCCGCTTGAATAACGGGATTTATGTTTATCGCAAGGACGAGAATTCCCGGTGATGATTAGGCTGATTGGAAGGACGTTATTTTTCAGTTTTTTTCTCGTGCCGATAACGATTCGTCGAGGATAACAAGTGACGAGACAACGTTTTCATCGTCGTTTCTTCGTTTTCCTTCGGTGTTGAACGCGCGCGTTTGTCGAATGAATTTTAGGGCGAAAAAAACGTTGAACGAATAGCCGGGAATTTGGGGGAAATCGACGGAATCGTCGCTCGTTTTTTTTCCCTTCGAATCATCGGAGTTTCACTCGCTGTGGAAAAATGTAATTCAAGGAGACTGTACGAGGCTGTACGACCGAGGGAAAAGCATAAAAATAAATTTGAAAATAATAATGATAAAACGGTCGTCTCGACGATCGTGAATAACAAGAAAATCGTAGAAAAAATGTGCCGGCGTAGCGAGGTACGATCGGAGGAACGTACCTCACAGATCGACGACGAGGACGACGACGAGGCGCGTCGCACCGTAAAAATCGTCGATCGTCGCAATCCTCGATTGAATTCCATTGGATTATTGTTAATCGTAGAGTCAACGAAATCATGGAATCGTTGGCACGTTGATGCGATCCTTTCGAGCGATCGTCGATTAACGGCGTCGCGGCAATCACGGCTCGTGAAATTTTCATCATCGTTATTATCGACAACGAGATTGAGCAACGAGGACGAGAGACTCGACGATGAAAATTTCGGAAACGTGATTTTTTTCATCGAAAATTCGGCGGAATCGTCAAATACGCCTGGTTTTCCCGAGGAAAGAGCGAATGAGGTAGCGAATCACGCGGAGGAGAATGAAGAACGCGCGAATGAGAATAATCATCGCGCGAATAAAACCGCCTTGTTCGAAGTCACATCGATCGATCCGCTGATCGACGAAAACTACGAGGATCGTTCGCTATCGTACGACTTTTGCGTCTCGTATACATAACGATGATCGAATTTCACATAAAACGAAAGTCTGAGATTTTGCGAGAAAAAAAAACAGAAAAACACGTGATTAAACAGAGCACGAGAAGCTGCAGATTTGTCGAATCGATGATCGAACGAGCAAAATTCGCTGTGTTCGTGATTTTTCGTCGATTCGAATACATTTACGTGTGTATGTATATGTGTGTTTATCCGCGATATATATACATGTATGTATCGTGCATACGGGTGGTAATAAGTTTTTCAAAAGTGGCACCGAGTCCCGGGCTCGTCTCGGGAAAATCTCGTCGCCTCGAGCACTTTTGTTGAGCACAAACGGCGGGGCACACTCGAGGACAAAAAGTTTTCCTGTGATTTTGCAAATCGATGAGGAAAGAAGGGAAAGCCCGTCGCGAGCTTCTCTCGTGATTATGAAACGAGAAAATCAATAAGGTTTTTGTTTTCTTGCCATCAAAATACTTTTTGTTTCGAATTCAGCGAAAAAACAACGCTAACGAATAAACCGTCACGTTTTGATCGTCCAATTGTTCAATATTTCAATTTCTTTACGAGCTTTTCTTGTCCTTGTTGAAAAACTCAAATCTGCATTGAAATTTCGTGAAATTTCATGGTGATTACTTTCACCGTGAGACACTTGTCCGTTCTCGCGAGTCCGATTGATTCGCGAACCAAGTGTGTTTCTCACACAGCTTTGATAGGGGATTTTCAGTGAAAAGAAGGGAGGAAAAGATTTTTATCCGACAAAGATTTTAAGATCCCCGGAGTAATGTACTACAGAGCTTTTCCCCATTGTTCGATGCTCGCTAAGATGGCTCTAAGGGAGTAAAAGATGAAAAACGCCGTGCGATGTAAGTCCACGCGATATACGAGCTCGATAATGGCGGTACATAAAGGACGATGAAACGTTTTTTTATTTTTATTCCCTCTCTTTTCCAAGTTAATGACAGTGAGTATAAAAGACGAGACAATTTTCCATTACCCCGCTAATAACTACAAGCTACGCTTGGATCCATCCATCGAACGAGTCTTCCTTAAATAACAATAAAAAAACAAAGAAATTGCGATATATAGAGGGAAAAATGTGAGAAACAAAAGATCCATCATTTTTATGGCCAAATTCTCGATGTGTTACTTTTCATTTTGACCCTGAGAGTACTCGAGTAATTCGCAGCGGTGAGAGTCTCGATAAATTATGGAAAATTGGTAAAATACGAGTTTCTCGTCGTTTGTCGTAGATTTTTTGCGGGAAATTCGTGTATGCGTGATTTATTTTTGTTGAACCTATCGTCACGGGGTAGACGAACGGTACAACATGTGGTTAGTTTAGCAGTAAATTCTGAAGCTTTAAGGGGTTGTTCCCGAGAGAATCACGTCCCTCTTTACCCTTCTTTCTCTCTCTCTCTCTCTCTCGTTAAATGCACAAAGAAGTATTCATCACTATTTCTGTTTATATATGTATTCTCGTGCAGAATGATGGGAAAGAGTGTCTCGCGTACATCGTTTGAAGTGATTTCCATGCAAATCCGATTGCCTCTCGTGTAAAATTATATTCATGAAGAGACAAGCTCTCGTCGGACGTCCTTGTTGACGCTACGAGAGAGAAAGATCGAATAATGGACCCCAGGTACACCCGAAACGCGAAAAAAGAATTATCACCTTTGGTACGCTGGTTTTCAGGCTCAGAGCCGAAAAATAAACCGCCCGCTATTTTTAATCTCGTTCAGCAGCCATCCGCGTGTATGAACATATATACGTTATGAGAATAAAAGAGACGAGTCATTCACAGAGAATTTTTTTGTAAATTAAAAAATGCATTTCCCCTCTAAAAATCATTCGAAAATCGAAAAATGAAATTTCGATGATTCCCAGGCACGATATGATAGAATAATAAATAAAGATAAAATCTCCGAACGTGGTACAAACGTGAAGAAAACATCTTTTCATTTTTTTTTTTCAATATTCGTACATTTGGAGAATTTAGAGAAAAAAAAAGTATATGGGAGGGAAAATCGATGAAAAATGAGAGACGAGGGTAACAGGGCTCGCAAAATTGTAACGTCAAATTCTTGGCGTCTCAATCTCATGTACGACACGTTATCAAAGCATCTCGAACACGCAGCTACGGAATGTTTATTAGGGACAATAACGGCTGGAGAGGCAAAGACGAGTAGCTCGAAGGCTTGACGAGAGAATTTTCCCTGATGGCTGATTTTTATTTTCATAATTTAATTTCACCTCGTCACGTCGTGATGAGGTTCGAAATAATCGCGGCGGAAATTCTCGTATACCGAAAAGCCTCTGAAAAATTCGGGGAATAACAAAAAAAGGTGAAACAATCGAAAAAACAACATTTTTCGAAACCAAAATTCAACATTGCGTAACCAAATTGAGATTAAAACTGTGATATATTGGTTTTCTTTTTTCTTAAACTTTTGATGAACTTTTCGTATCGTATTAACAATGCCGCGGGTGACCCTGAACAATTCGCGATTCCCCGCATCGCGTTTTACATAATTTTCTCAAGCTCGGAAGAAACTAATTTGAATTCTCCGAGATCCACTCGAGAAGAGGTTTGCGGGAAGATTTTTTTGATTTATTACGTTTGACATACACACGTAAAAGCAGCTCGCTCGCGTTACTTTGAACCTCCGAGAAAACGAATTTTATATCACGGTACGATTCTCGAAAAGTTAAAGTGTAAAAAGCGGGGGAAAAACGTTAATATTATTTATTAATCCTTATTTATTCGTCCGTCGATTGGGCGGTAAAAAAAGAACGAATTTCGTGGCAAAAAAAATACAAAAAACCGAAAGCGCCGCATAGCAATTTTTTTTGCGATTTCTTGCTGAAATTTCGAGTTTTCGCGAAAAACTTGATGAGTTTTGTAATCCGCGGAAAATTTCTGATCGGACAAGCTCGTGAAATATTGAAAATTTGAAAAAAAAAATTTCGGCTCATTTTTCACCACTTTTGCAGAATCGTCGAAAAGTCGAAATTTCAAATGGTCATAACTTCCTCCCTGATTGAGCTACATAGATTTTTTGGGGGTGTTTTGAAGAGCCCTCGAGTAGACTTAAAAAATGGTGAAAGTTAAATATCGATAGCTCAATTCCTTCACCCTCAAAATCGATGTTGAAAATCGGCGGAAAAAACGCAAAGGGGTATGTATGGGAAAATTGGCGAAAATCGGTGGTCCTACTTAAAAAATCTGCCAAAAATCGAGAAATGATGATATCCCAATAAACCAAACGGCATTTTGAAGGGTAATCGATTACAAAGAGAATAAGCACACGTTAGAGTGTATATCTCAAACGAGAAAAAAATGGCAAACATTTTAGTGAACCGACTCGCTCCGACAGAAAATGACGAAAAATTTTGGATTTCAAAAATGATTTTTAATGGTCCGTATCGATGTATTTTTGCCCGCTGATTACGAAACCCACCGGTATTTCATCGAAAACCCAATATTTCGATCCGAAAATGCAATATTACGAATTTTATCAATTAATTACTATTTTCTCTCTAAAATTTCGAATTTTCGGGAAATAGTCGGTGTATTCCATAATTCCTAGACAGCTCTATCGACAGCTAAATTCCGTCCCTTCAAAATCGATGTTGAAAATCATCGAAAAAAACGTAAACGAAAATAAGAAAGACCCGCGTCTAAAGATTTTTCATTCAATTGAACACAGCATCGTAAACTCGGGTTTTCTTTCAAAGAATCTCGATATGACGTTACGTTGTAACTTCGAGACGAACAAAAACAAATGTAACAAAGATGGGTAGCGTCCTATATGTACACGGGAAACAGAGTTCGATTCAAGTTATGGAAACTTTTTCGACCAATTGTATCTGAGACTCGCGCGCCTGCCTGTCGAGTCGACAATCTTTTTTTGGGTTCGACAACCCCGTTTTTAATCTTTTTATCGGCCAATACGAAAAATAATTTCCCGATAAAGAAAATCAATTAGCAAAGCACAAGCTGCTGCAATTACGCGCCAGATGGCGCTGATGCGAGCACAAGGCGACTGCAATTGTGCAAAAAAAAAAAAGACAGCGTCCACCAATCAGCAACGGTCGTTACCTGCCAGATATCCAATGCGAATTTCGTACTATTTTTCATATCGTCTTTTTTCATTTTTATCGGAAAATATTCATTGATTCGATTTTTCGTAGATAGAACGCGCGAAGGGTTGTACAGTCTGAATTATCGAGTGAGACAAAAATATTCAACAATATCGAACAGTCAAACGAATTCCATCGACCCACTTTGGAAAAGAAAAAAATGAATTTAATCTCTCGCGCGGATGCTCGGAATGGAATTCATAAAATGGAAAACCGTGGAATTTGAAATTGAGCCGCTGCTCGAAAGCGTCAGAAATGTATCTCAGGCCGAAATTGAGTTTATCGTCTGCGCGATATACAGATAAATTCGATATGCATCGTTCTAAAATCGAATAGTCCCGATTAAACGCGAGAGGAACCGAGGAATTTTTATCGAAAATTTATCGATCAAATTTCTCATGGATACCGCAGTTTTGAGAGAACAAAGAAAAACACATGCAAAATTCACGTGCGAAAAATCGAGTTGACGAATTAAAATAAAAACAAAACGTCGTGCTGCAAAATCAAAGGGGGACTTTCGAAATTTGACGAAAAATCAAACGGTGTTCGAGCGAAACCGAGTCATCAGTTTACCATACGCATATACACATACGCACGTAAATGAAAAGTACATCTCGTACGAGGACAATGCGAGTATCGTTTTGAAAAAATTGCAGGTAAAAAAAAAGCGATTTCGGCAGGAAGATCGACGTTGAGTGAAATAAATAATAAACAAAACGTATAAATAATGGTAAACCGTGAAATTGTGATTCCTAATTGTATGAAAAATGACGAGTTGGCTCGCTGGCGCTTGTGAAACTCGATAATCCCAAAATTCGTAATTAACAACGCGATTATGCCGATGGATCGACGATGAGAAAATTTTCGAGACTCATGTCGTTGGTTTTTTCGTCAACGAGTCGCAGGGATATGTAAAAAGAAAGAAAAACGTTAACGACGAGATAATCAAAAGAAAATCGAGAGGGAAAAACAGACGATAAATTGTTATTAATTAAAAATGGATAAAACAACGAGGTACACCGTCGCCGAACAATTGACTACGACGAACTCGAACACAAGTGTGTCACGTAGTGAAATAAATCGCCGATCGAATAAACAATCAATAATGCTGACGAACAATGGCAACGATTCGCCTAATTCCGCCGATTACACCTGAAAAAAGCACGATAGATCTAGATGGTACGCATAAGGTAATGTTTCATCGCTTTTTTTCCCCTTTTTTGACAATCAAATGACGTTTTATTTTATTTTACGCTGTGCAAGAAACTAAAGTACAATGGCTGCTTCGTCGAGTGTCTTCATTTCATCCCCGTAGAACAAACATTGCATCAACGTTAAACACATCATTAAGATGCTTTTTTCCCTTCGCAGCCTCCTTTATCGTCCTCTCGATCTTCCCCCGAAGCTTTGACAAGGGGTTGATTCCCTCTTGCCCCCCCGCCGCTTCTTCCACTCGCCTCCTTCTCTCCGTTACAGCAACTCTCTCTCAAAGTGCATAAAAGACATTAACCGTCGAGGATCGGGGTGAAAAAAAAGTCTCATGAATATCGTCGATGAAGAGGCAGCGTTTCGCTAATTCAACTACATCGTCGAAAGTTTTGCTTCCAAACTATCTCGTTAGTTTTTCAATCGATCGCACAGCGCCGCTTGTCCCGTCGTAATACGTATAAATGATTCGAAAAAACGATGATTATTTTATATCCGATTAAATATACACTATGCTGACCTCGTTTTCATGATTTTTTTTGAAAAAAAATTATATTTTGAAGAAACGTATACTCGCGAAACGACGAATATTTAACGTAAATGAGACTTTTAATGTAATTTGTAAATAAATCATCGTGTGCACACGGCGTGCGCGCCAATGACAATTAAAAATAACGTTTGAAAGCTTTTTAATTGATGAGAAATTTATACGAGGGTGCACGTTCGTTTAAACCTCGCTTAATTTTCCGGAAAAACACGCGTCGCGTGTACAAGCACTTTTTGAACGAATGCTCCCGAATGCTCTCGGTTGCACGTCGCCAGATGGCGCGCAAAAACAAATGAACCTCAACGACGATGTTCCACGAGCCTCGTGTTGCAACAAAAACATGTGTCGACAAAAGTAGATTTCCGAATGTCCATTTCAACGAGTATTTTGCGGACGCGAGATTTAATCAACGATCAAATACCGAACGACTACTTTATTATGAATGCCCGAGCTATTTACGGATTTTACGCGCAGCAGGATTTGAACGAATTATACTCTCCGTCAAATTGTTTCGATTTTAGCCATACGCCACACGATTTTAACCCGGCAAACATTTTTTTTATAAATTCAAATTGCCGATTTTTCTTCCTTTTTGCATCCGCATTTTTTCATCGCGGACAGAATTTTATTCCATCGCAAGAAAAACCAAAAGAAAAGGGTAAATCGATGAGAATTTCAGAAAAATTCATCGAATTTCGTTCGAGAGTGTGTACTTGTACAATAAAATCATCGTCGCTGCAAAAAAAACATTATTTTTCGCTTTCCACCTCAACCAGACAGCGTCTTGTGCTGGAAACCTCAACCTCCCTTCGGTGCTTATTATAATACCCACTTTATACCTTTCGGTTGTTCGAATACTTTCCCGTTCGGACGGAAGACGACGCAGACGCGATTTCTCATCACTCTTTCGAATCCCCGGATTGTTCTCGTCGAATTTATCTCATATATACGCCTTTTTCTCGTAATTTCGTCGTGGTTTTTTTTTTTTCAATTGTGCCAATTTTGTCATTGAAGATTTTGAAACAATGTAAAGACAGAATTTCATTCCATCGTAAGAAAAACCAAAAGAAAAGGGTAAATCGATGAGAATTTCAGAAAAATTCATCGAATTTCGTTCGAGACTCCGTACTTGTGCAATAAAATCATCGTCGCTGCAAAAAAAACACATTATTTTTCGCTTTTCACCTCAACCAGACAGCGTCTTGTGCTGCAAAACGTCAACCTCCCTTCGGTGCTTATTTTAATACCCACTTTATACCTTTCGGTTTTTCGAATACTTTCCCGTTCGAATACTCCGACGTCCTGACGACGCGACTCGAGAATTTTCCCTCGATATCCCGGATGACGTTCGCGTGTGAAAGAAGGAGAGAGAACGCGCCCGCGGAAATAGAGAAAGCTCGAAATCATATGCAGAGAAAATGTCATTGGTGCGGGAAAGCAGAAACGATAAATACTCTTGTTTTATACACACACACGCCGCGTTCCAGCTCAATTTCGCGGATGACCTCGCCCATTTTCCATTTTATCCCTCATATTCGAGAAAATACGAGACCGTCGCGGAGCCCCTCATTTTCCAATCTTTCTCAACGTCGTTCGCCACCGATCTTCCGAATCACAATGGAAAATGTCAAATTATCATCCGCGAGTCGTGACAAATTTGGGTCAAACAGATTTTATCATCGAAATTTCACCCCTGTCTCAGGATTTTCACAATTTCCCGGCAAAGCTACGAAATTTGTTATCGTTGTATTGATAAATTAGTTTTGTGACAAAAAAAAATATTCGGGAGATATAAATAGAATAAAATGAAAACTTTTCGGATGAGGCTCACATTGGACATGTACGTATGTTTTCGTCAGAGCCTTTATTACGTCTGAAGATCCTTTGAATTTTGAAAAAAAGATTTCCTCTTTCTTTTTCCGCCTACACCCTCTCTCTCTCTCTCTCGATCGTATTTTTCCTTTCCGCATTCTCTCGTCTCGTCCCTGTCTCAGTTACAAACGATATTTCACACCGGAAGTGATCAAGCGAGTGGACCGAATGAAAAAAAATTCAAAAAAAATTCCAGCGCGAATTTAAATGAAATCGTTGAAAGAATTATTGAAAAAAAAACTGATCTCCGCAAAAGCGTCCTCGATATGCGTATTTTCGAGCTGAAAGCTAGACGGTACGGAGCGTAAAAATACTCAAGACGTGGCATATCTGCGAACAGTCGGGGCTCGTCGAGTCGGAAAAATTTCATCCCCGGATAAGACGAAACGGAAGTGACGTGACGGACAAGTTTGTTTGCACGTACGTGGGCTCCGCGATGCGAGAAACATGTTCGGTCATTTGAACGTTCCTCGTGCGCCGATCAGCGTTCAATCTTTCGTACAAGGGATACAATGTAACGGAAGAGCTTTTGAAAAAGAGGGTCGAACGATGGAGATAAGTCGAAGGAGAAAAGACCGTGTACGAGCATGGCGATTTCATCTTTCGAAGGAAAATGTTATGTAGGTCAAGAGAGAGACGCATGGCGCGATGCGTTGCCAAATCGTAACGACGAAAATTTTCATCCTCCAGCCGGAAAAAAAAAAAAAGAAAAAAACACCCAAGTCGAGACATCACGAGGGAATCGACGAAAAAAATTTCGCTAAATCCAATTATTACATTCGCAGGAATATTCGTGAAATATTTATCGAATTTTACAAACCGAAAGCTTCGGTTTGTTGTTTTTTTTTATTTTTTTTTATTTTTCCTTCAAATCAATGAAATAAAAATGACGAGGAAAATACAGAGCTGTGCTCTCTCCTGGTGGAGGAAAATAAAAATACACGAAAAAAGGGAGGAAATGAGAGAATATGCATATCTTCTCGGACGTGTATGAAATCGTCCTACCGAGGATGATTGCATCGTTTCGCCGAGCTCGCGCTAAGTATTGGTGATATTCACGCTCGCGCGCGATATCACCGCGAGTGAGACGCGCGCGTTTCCATTGACCCAAATCCTTACGAGGAAAGACACGAAACGGCCAACCGTACGTAAGGGGATTACGACACCGTGCATTCGTTTATATAGGGTTCATGCATATATATGAAATTATTTCTGTGTGTTTGTGTGCATGTACACGCGAAGACGAACCGGAGAGACAACTGCCAAGTACAGAAAGCTGCAATTGTCAATTTTGCGGCTTTGACGCGGCTTTGAAGTTCGCGCACGGATGGAAGACGACGCAGACGCGATTTCTCACCACTCTTTCGAATTGTTCTCGTCGAATTTATCTTTTTCTCGTCAGCCTTTTTCTCGTAATTTCGTCGTGGTTTTATTTTTTTTCAATTGTGCCAATTTTGAGATTGCTGATTTTGAAACAACGCGAAGAACACAGCAATCGCCGTGTGCACAGATCGAACACGAATTTCGCGACTTTTATGAAAATCGTATGAAATTTGAATGAATTTGCTTTTTTTTCGACTCTCCTCCGTTCGCGAATGGAAAATCCGGTTTTTTTCTCATCAGTCCCGAGTATGAATTCCACCCCGTTCGAGCGTCGCCAGTCGCATTGTACGACTTGTAACGCTGGAAAATGAAGGCAACGCGAAAGCGAATCTCCCCGCCGTGCAAATCCCTTGTGCATACAAAGTTGCGCAAATGTTTCGTCGTCCTGGCTGCTGATTATTCGCGGCGTGGTGCAGCAGCTTCCGGATACGCGGGAGATAAAATTGTACCACGTTTCGCTCGTGAAAAATTGTTTGCGAGCATGGACAGTCGTCGGACTAATAATGAAGTTTAACAAGGTCTGCGTTCGTTCGAGATGATCGAGTACCCGAAAAATCCGAATAAAAGATTTTTCGATGTTTTTCATCGATCGCTTGTCACGAT
Organism: Heteropelma amictum; assembly: GCA_959613375.1. Taxonomy (NCBI): domain Eukaryota; kingdom Metazoa; phylum Arthropoda; class Insecta; order Hymenoptera; family Ichneumonidae; genus Heteropelma; species Heteropelma amictum. Next base: position 14,377,546 of record OY390724.1, read on the forward strand.
TTTTTTTTCTCTGGCAAACGATCGGGCAAAACATGGCGTAATATTCGCAGAGTATGAATTTTCTGGTGCAAAAAAAAAGAATTCGTGAAAAATTATTTGCGAATATAGACAGTCGTCGGATTAATAATGAAGTTTAACAAGGTCTGCGTTCGTTCGAGATAATCGAGTACCCGAAAAATCCGAATAAAAGATTTTTCGATGTTTTTCATCGATCGCTTGTGACGATTTTTTTTTCTCTGGCAAACGATCGGGCAAAACATGGCCTAATATTCGCAGAGTATGGATTTTCTGGTGCAAAAAAATAGAATTCGTGAAAAATTATTTGCGAATATGGACAGTCGTCGGACTAATAATGAAGTTTAACAAGGTCTGCGTTCGTTCGAGATGATCGAGTACCCGAAAAATCCGAATAAAAGATTTTTCGATGTTTTTCGTCGATCGCTTGTGGCGATTTTTTTTTCTCTGGCAAACGATCGGGCAAAACATGGCGTAATATTCGCAGAGTATGAATTTTCTGGTGCAAAAAAAAAAGAATTCGAGAAACTCGAGCCCCAATTTGCATCAACCGTATGATATCGCGCGTACTGCATAACGAAAAGTTGTTGCCCATTCGTGAAATTCTTGACGCACGGTTTTTACGAGAATATCATGTTTTATGGATCTTATTATACGCCTGTATAGCTTTATTTTCCCACACATTTTCGTGTACACTCTCGTATACAGTTTTGTCCGCTCACAATTCCCATATGATCAGCATATCATGAATTTTTTAGCGTAATCATGCAACAAGATGCTCGAAAAGATACAAACAAAGCATGGAAGGAGGAAAAATTTCGTAGACACACATTTTTCCATTGCAGACATTCGTTTATCCGCGAGTGTAAAATAGCGAAGGAAGAAGGTGAGACGCGAGATGAAAAGAGAGCGGAAAAAGACGAAGATCTCAACGAACTTCGAGACTGTTTTTTTTTTCCACAATTGAATCTTTCAGTACGCAATTTTCCATTTTTTCCGACGAGTGCGAATGCATTCTCTTTTTTCGCATCATCTACATTTATTTTCCCGATTTTACTTGTCCGTTCATCGACTCTCGTGACAAACGCGATTGTAATAAATATTCCGCGTTGTTTGCCTCTCCCCTTGCACCATTTTCTTTTCTCAAACTTGCGAAAAAAGTAAACTAATAACGAAAAAGATGAGAGTGAAAAGAAAAGAGTTTCGCGGATCGTTCGAATGGTCCCGAAGAGTTCCTCCGCTCTGGACCGAGCGGATGGATATTTCTTTTTCCCCGCATGTATATACTCATCTCGAAAACAGTCGGAAATTTATCGCGATGTGTGTTCTTTCTTTGCACCGATCCCGCAGCATCTTTTTATTGCTTTTCCCTCTCATAGAGCTTCTCCCAGGATTATTGATCGCTCTCTTTTTCTCTTCTCGTATGCCTTGTTTCTTTTCCTATACGTACGTCCTTTTGCGCGGGGAAAAAAACTTTCGACAACGACGAAACCCCATAAGAGAGAGTGCTGGTTCATTTTTAGGGCTGCATTTCCCCCTCGTTCTTTCACGAGCTTCGTCCGACGTGTATTAATCACGAAAAAATAATGAAAAATTGATGCGACGACGAACCGTCCTTTTTATTTCCGCCGAATGCGAAGAAAACACGTTGGTATTCACGAGGAAGAATAAACAAACGTCGGTGTATTATTGCCGATTAATTCAAAGTGTTTCAATGCACAGATACGAGGCAAAAAAGCCTCTCTCTCTCTCGCTCCCTCTTTCGCGGAGGGAATAAAGACTTTAATACCGGAAGAAATGAAATTGCGTGCACATTCTATTGTATCGCATTAATAACAGGCAGGATCGTACGTAAACGTGTGCCATAAACATTTTATTCCACGTTGACTACCTGCATCTGTGCTACACGACGAGCTTATAAAACGCGAGAGAGAAAGAGGGAGAATCAAAACGGCCAATCTGGACCACCGGCTTAAATTCGCCTCACATGTTGACAGTAGGACCTCAAACACACACGTACCTTAAACCCGGCACGTCGGGCGTTTTTTTCATCTCCAATCTAGAGATTTGTCAAATTTTTCCTGCGCTCTGCAAAGAGTCGACGTCGAGGGCGTACCAAGCGACATAAATATACACACGCGCGAATTATTGAGCCGAAGCATCTTTTGATGAATAAAAATTCATTATCCCGCATAAATCCCGATCATTTTCCACACAATTTCGTATTCTTTTTTTTTTTTTTAAATTATCGTTGTTGACGTTGTTTGATTTTTTTATCGGACCTTTCAGGGTGTTCTTTACGTTCGTTGAAATATCGCATCGTGTATAGACCCAAAGACGCGTATTCGGTCATCCAACTTTCGTGTTTGCCATTCCGCGGAGCATCGCGCCCCTATAATATTGACTCACGATTTAAGGGGTTGGTCCACGGTCAATGAGGGTTTTCGTTAAACAAAGACGGCGTCTGTGCGATACAAATACGTTCCCATGACTACAAATCTCGTTTTACTACGCGCTGTCCCTCCTTTCCCCTCGATTCACACATCCACCCTTGTACGTTCGTTTCCCTCCCCCCTTTCCCCCATCTCTTCGACCTCGTCGCGGATACGCTTTATTTTTCCACCACTTCCAATCGAACTCTCGGAATTTCAGAATGTACCCATCGGACGAAATTGACAAAGACGATTTTTTCACTCGCGATTTTTGGAAAAGTTATTTGTCGAAAAAAAAATGGGTAAAAGGGTTTTAAACAAGCCCATGAGCATTTCCATGCGATTTTGTAGATATATAAACGTCACTGACGAAGTAATTGACGGTGAAAAAAATTCTTTGAAGAATTTTGACTTCCCGAAGTGTCAAATCAGATTCGTCGGATGAAAGAGTGCTCTTTTGGGCTTGGAAAATATCGCAGCTGTTTGAACGCCCTGTATAAGGGTTGCCGAGCTGTACGCGAGCAGGATCCCTCCGTGTTCGCCGATTCACCTTTCCCTCGATCTCCCTGCTCAAAGGTCGTCAGGTCACAGCCACAAAATCTCTAATACGCGCGGCGCAATACAGCGTTTCATCTCATTCTCTCGAAATAAACCCGCTCCCTCTTTTACGACCCTCGAGCACATCGCGTCGCAGCGTCCGAACTCATTGTCCACGCGAAATTACAAATGATAAAGTTCATACATCGATACCTTTTCCGCGACGCTCTCGTATATCGCTCGTTCTCTCGCGAACGACCTGCTCCTGCTGCTGTACACGTGACTCGCGCATCAGTGGCCATCCTGCAACCACCGTGCGCGATGACCCGAAGCTTTTATCTTGACGAATGAAATTGCCACTTTTATCATCTCGTACAAGCCCGAAATGACTTTTCATAAAGTTCTCTTATCGCGTACCCGGCGCGATATTCAAATTCTCCGCGAGAGACTCTGCCCGGCGTGGAGACTCTCACACTTCCGGAAGTAGACTCGAGCAAAGTGTTTACTTCGCGTTTTTTTGCCGGAAAAGCAATCGCCTCTGGAGGTTTTTTGCTCTTCTCCCCCGGAAGCGAGAGGATGACGAGTGAACCCTTTGGATTTTCACCGAATATCGCAGAGTTCGACGAAATGCGCTTGAGGAGAGAGGCAAAAGTGTTTTCTGTTTTTAAATTCGGTTTATATTCATGGTGACCATAAGCCGCTTCTCGGACCCGCGCGAAAATCTCGAGTTTTTCTCTCGTCTGATTCGTTGAATAATCAGCGGGACCTTTACCGCCATTTTGAAGCCATGTCGAGAGGCAGGTTTCCCAAAGCTTCGTTTTCTCACCGTATCCAAATTTATGGTGTTTTTTTTTGGAAAATCATCCTTCTACGCGCGAATCCTAGTTCTCTCTCTCTCGCTCTCCATGTCTCAATGAAAAACTGCAATATTACACGAACAGGCTGCACGATATGAATTTCCGAAGCTTTTTTCGATTCCAATTGTCGAAAAATTTTGAAAATTTGTCGCATGGAACGCCCCATGTGTATATCTCGAGAGAGAGCGAGAGAGAAAGCAGGAAATCAATCGGAAACTCGCATTGCCCCTCGTCGCCTCTCGTTTTCCCGAAAATTGTATTGATTTCCGTGTAGAAACGAGAAAAACGATTTTTATCACAATTTTATGATATTTTTGTGTCGTAAGGAAACGATGCAAGGCTTTTTTTTTCCTGGACCAGAATGATCCACCGACGTACATGTGTGTTTGTGTGCGTTCGTGTGTCTGATATTCCGGTCAGCCGGCGCCGTGGAAAGGCTCATCATCGCGAACTGTTGAACTCGTCTGTCCGAGTCCGAATCCTCCAACTTCTCGCTTTTTACGACCCGATCGTTTCCCGGTGGGTTAAAACTGCAATGAGGAAGCACGAGGGCGAGGAAAAAAGGACGAAGTTGAACGCGTATTCCTTCCGCAACCTGCCCAGACGAGACTCGTCCGCGCATCTTTGATTCAGCCAGGCGCCGAAAGTTTTTACACGTCGGGGAGGAAAAAAAATCGATTTTACACACATCTCGAACGACTCAACATGCAAAACTTCTCATACGCGCGTTTCTGCATGTGTATACGTAAATTTGTACGCGAAAGTCAAAAGTCAACGTTCGGCAAAACGCGCCCGATCGAGATGAGACGGAAAAGCATCTCTGCGGGATATTTTAATATCGCCTTCGTTCAAAAAAATCAATCCATTCTTTTATTCGATCAAACATCGATCATCAACGAAAGAATTCAACGGCAAAAATGTGCAAACGGAAGCAGCATTTTTTCAATCTTAATATAAATTCGAATATTTTTACGCGGACGAAAAATGTGAAAATAAATCCATCTTTTTCGATGGAAGATACAAAAATCATAGATAATTTTGTCTTTTTCTTCCGCGGACGTTAACCCAGGATTCGGACAACGCTTGATCCTTTAATTTCGGACGACTTTCACTTCCGCATCCGTTCAACAAACTCGGAGGAAATGAAGGTTTCTCTTGGGTATAAAGTACTTTCCATGATCTCCCTGAATCGAACGTGCCTAAGCAAACTCTCACGTTTGCTTTTTTACCCTCTTTTTCCGCTGTACGCCCCGCGAAAACGAGGAGAGCCTTCGGCGACCCTCCTACACGCCCGTAAACTTTCCTTTTCTCCACGTCCCGAGGATCTTTCGGAGAGCTTCCGATTGTACTTGTATGTACAATATGTACATAAATGTACATACGTATATGCGCAAAATCCTCCGATCTCAATTCTACGATACATATAAATTGAAAAATCCAGAACGATTCGGAATAACCGGTCTAACCTACAAGTTCGTGAATTCAAACTGATTCGAAATACGTGATTCACTCGAATGGGCGTTTCGCTGTTGCTTTTTCTCGCGATAAATTCCGAGATACTTTTCACCCGGTTCAAGCACAAATCCTCCGGCGACAAAAACAACTCTCGGATAAATCGGCACCGAAAAATCGACTCTGCCAACTGCCAATCGAAATCACTCATCGTTTTTTAACAAGCAATAAAATATTAATTACCAAAACACGTCCATTAATACCAGCCTGAGACCATATGTATCTTCGTGCAACGACAAAAAAAAAATATATTTCAGTAAGCCAAGAAATATTCGGATGGACCTCGCGCGTTAATTAACTCTGTGATTTTTTGAAAAAATTAAGGGAGGTATTTTGATTGATTTTATCTTTTATTGAGATCACTCATCGTTTTTTAACAAGCAATAAAATATTAATTACCAAAACACGTACATTAATAATAATACCAGCCTGAGACCATATATATCTTCGTGCAGCGATAAAAAAATAATAATATTTCAGTAAGCCAAGAAATATTCGGATGGACCTCGCGCGTTAATGAACTCTGTGATTTTTTGAAAAAATTAAGGGAGGTATTTTGATTGATTTTATCTTTTATTGAGATCACTCATCGTTTTTTAACAAGCAATAAAATATTAATTACCAAAACACGTACATTAATAATAATACCAGCCTGAGACCATATATATCTTCGTGCAGCGATAAAAAAATAATAATATTTCAGTAAGCCAAGAAATATTCGGATGGACCTCGCGCGTTAATTAACTCTGTGATTTTTTGAAAAAATTAAGGGAGGTATTTTGATTGACTTTATCTTTTATTGAGATCACTCATCGTTTTTTAACAAGCAATAAAATATTAATTACCAAAACACGTACATTAATAATAATACCAGCCTGAGACCATATATATCTTCGTGCAACGACAAAAAAAAAAATAATATTTCAGTAAGCCAAGAAATATTCGGATGGACCTCGCGCGTTAATTAACTCTGTGATTTTTTGAAAAAATTAAGGGAGGTATTTTGATTGATTTTATCTTTTATTGAGATCACTCATCGTTTTTTAACAAGCAATAAAATATTAATTACCAAAACACGTACATTAATAATAATACCGGCCTGAGACCATATATATCTTCGTGCAACGACAAAAAAAAAAATAATATTTCAGTAAGCCAAGAAATATTCGGATGGACCTCGCGCGTTAATTAACTCTGTGATTTTTTGAAAAAATTAAGGGAGGTATTTTGATTGATTTTATCTTTTATTGAGATCACTCATCGTTTTTTAACAAGCAATAAAATATTAATTACCAAAACACGTACATTAATAATAATACCGGCCTGAGACCATATATATCTTCGTGCAACGATAAAAAAAAAAATAATATTTCAGTAAGCCAAGAAATATTCGGATGGACCTCGCGCGTTAATTAACTCTGTGATTTTTTGAAAAAATTAAGGGAGGTATTTTGATTGATTTTATCTTTTATTGAGATTGATTTTATCGTTCGCGATGGAGGGTGTAGGTCAGGATCGAACGAGCCTCGTAAATCGACGCGAGGTTGTGCATCGACGTTGTCCGACGGTTGTATCTCCCAATGTCCAGGATAAACTGATGGATCGTAGGGTACATATGGTCGCGAGATGGGAATCTCTCGTATCAGCATATTCCGTACACATATCGATCATTACCTCGCGATCTACCCGCGTAATATACCCCAATTCGTTACTCGCGATGTGCGCTCTAACGAATATACCGCATTGTTTTTCGCGTAATATCCGACTCTGGCAAGTTCAATTTTGCGTAGAGTTATATTGGCCACAAATATGCCAGTGTTTACTGGTTATCGTTATGAAGGCACCGGAAATCACATTTCACAAAAGAGAAAAAGAGGGAGGGAGAGGAGATGAAAGTTCGTGGGGGTTTTATGGACCACTGGAATGCGTACACGTATACCAAACCCTCGCAGAAATGTACTACAAGTCGAAATGAAGTTCCTGACGATACAGAGAGGCTGCGAGAGAACGATATTCGTACGATTACGAGATGAGGATTTTCTGGAGATAAAATCCCAGCAAAACCGAGAGTTTTGAGAGCTTTGCGATGGTTCAAAAATCCGAAAAAAATGTTCGACTGTAGGGGTACGGAAAAGTCATTGAGAAAGTGTTGAAAAAAAAATTCGTATCGTCGATTTGTACATGAATATTTGTTGGTCCAGCTGCCGCAGTCGTGAGAAAGGGGAAATTGCAAAAATGTAATGAAAACGTATCGATGTATTTATGTGATTGATGTATCGAAGCTTCCGTCCCTCTCCCTCTCGTTTTACAACCGGAAACGCGTAAACGAGTGTCGATAACGCGTTTCGTCGAGGAATCACTTGCGATTCGCTCACATTGGGGACACAAAAGCTGCGGCGAATATACGTGCGTAATTGAAACGTGACGAGGGCACATTCCACGTCCTTTTTCGAAGTACGTATATTTTTTTATCACCTCCTCAGATATACAGCGGATCGTCTCGATGGTCGATCGATCTTGAGACGTGGTATTCGAGACAGAAAAAATAGACAAATCGTCACATTCGACTGTCGTATCAAAAGTTATCAACGTTATTGGAAATATCGAATAATCAGTCTTTCAAAAATCTTTAATCAACGATATTTTGAATTTTCTATTTTTTGAAATGTTCCATGGAACGGATGAATGAATATCGAGCTGTAATTCGGCGTAATAAACATTCATGACTGTCATTGAATGCCCTCGGAACGCAAGATGAATTATCGTGATTTTTAATTGATTTATTTGATTTTTTTTTAAGGGAGAAATACGAGTTTTCACTCATCGTTTTTAAATTTACTTTCAGCTCGATGTTTATCGTGCAGATCGTAGAGACACGAGTTTGTTGAGTAAATATCGGTGTCGCTTGGTTTATCGATCAAACGCTGTGGAAAATAGGGAGGAGAGAAGGAATTTTCGATGGTCGACCAGGTCGACCTTCGTCCGCGAATTAATTTCATAACGTTGACCTGACAAACGTCAAATTTTACAAACGTACAATTCCACGTGTGCATGTGTTTTGCGTATACATCTGTGAAGGAAAACCCATCGGGGAACTCGACAGACTTTTCAAACGAATATTTTCCATCATCGATGTACGAAAAATTTTCTGCAGATTTTTGTCCATTTTTTTTCTCCTCAATTTTTCGATCTCCATTATGTCACGAATAGAGCGTAATTTTTTCAAAAATGTCATTACCCAAGGAACAATAAAATTGCAATTTTAACGAATATTCTTCGCGGACTTTGAATTTATGTTTTTTTTTTTTGAAATACGATGAAAAAATCGAGAATATCGAGATAAAAGAAGCTGGGAATTCCTTGTGAAATTACGTCGCGGATTTTCGCGCCTTTCTTTCGTTTTTTTCCCGGGATCACTCTTTGCTTCTTATCTCGAATTTCCCTTGTGCACATCAGAGACGAAGATTCTCTCTCTGCTCTTTCATTGTTCATTTGCGAGGGTGTCACGCGAAACGAGCAGATGTCAGCTGGCTCTCTCGCGCCTTCTTTGTGCCTCGCGCGATCGGCCGCGCACGGTGAATATTCAAAGAGAAAATCAATTTTTCATCGGCAAAAGTTGAAGCGAGAGACGAGAAGAGGAGGAAAAAAAGCGAGATGCAAAGTTATACGGGCCGAGGTTGGAGAGAATGACGAAAAAGCAGCAAAGACACTTTGCGAAGAAAAAAAAAAAATCTCTCCGTTACACACGAGGAAATTTTATTTCCAGTTGGCTCGACGGTGGAACTCGAACCTGCCAATTTTATATTCTCCACGCCTCTGCGATGATTCTCCCAGAAACGCTGTTTTCAGCCAATTTTGCAAAAAAAAATGCAAACTGGCATATTTTGTTCGATTTTTTCTCTCTTTCGTATCTAATTAATTCGCAATTTGCCAAAATTCTCAAGGACATTCAAAAACACAAAGAGCACGCCCGGGGAATCACTGAGAGCCTCGCTGAATGCGAAAATATCCGATGAATTTTTAATCCGAGAATTTCATCAGCTGCAGCGAGACGGAAATTCGCTTAATTCCGTCCCGTCGTCGTTAATAAATAATCGAAGAAGGTCGATTGCATTTTCGCCGCCTGCCAGCTCCGAATTTCCCAGGAGAGCGAAAAGTTTTTCGAGCTTTCGTCGAGCCATCCACGATCGAAAAACTCGTCCGAAAAAATACAATCGGTTCGTCTGCGACTGTGAAAAATGTTCGTCATTTGCTTCAATTTCGAGTCTCATCTCGCACATCGTGAGGGATAAATACGCGCATATCCGCTGCAAAGATGTGTAAAAATTTGTCATGCTTCCTTGAATGACCATTCAATTTATCAATAACTCGAAAAAAAAAAAAAACCATCCCAAGTGTCTCATTAAAAAGCAAAGATTTGATTTCGATTTTTTTCGAGAATTTTTTACAAATAATTTCGAAACGAGAGGACAAAAAATGAATTCGCTCCAGACGAATCCATCAACGCGACAACAGCTGACGATGCAGAGTGCGTGCCTGAAGAAAATTAACGAGACGAAAGTTTCGATGAGTATATTTCGCGAGTTTTTCTCGATGCATTCATGATCACACGGTGAAAAAAATAATCGCATTGTCTCTAATGTTGAATGTGAATATATATATGTACGTACATGGAAATAGTATATAGAATTGATTTATCGAGAAAGCCTATACGTATTCGCATGTTTGCTAACGAATAAGCTCGATTTGCTGCTTGGAAAAAAAATCGCTCCAGCCTGAAGTTAGAGCATGCCTGCGACGTGTAGTTCACGTTTCTTATTTTCACAATTGCACGATAAATTAACGAAAACCAATCCCTCTTCCATCCATCCTTCGAGTGCATAAAATTCCACGACGAAACTACGCGTGTCCTCGAAATTCGATCGAGAAATCCTTGCACGACGACGCTCGATCGAGCGAGAACCAACGAGAAGATATCGATAAATGACGAATATATTGTTTAATTTTCACGAATCTCCGAGGTATCGTAAATTATCTTTAAAATCTTTCAACGACCCGTATATGTCGTCAAAAGAGCCGGTCCTCCAGTCGGATTCGCGTATGAAAAATAGAAACGAGCCTGCGAGAGGGAAAGTTCGAAAGAGAGGAGTGGAAAAAGTTGAAAGCGGAGGGTGTAAATGATGTTGATGTTGCAGCTGCGGAAGCCAGTGTCGACTCTCTCGATTCCCGGTGCGATGAAGAGCAGCAGCGGGGGTGGAGCGGGAATGCCCGGTAGTGTCGGTGGTGGTGGATGTGGAAGCAACGTCGGGGGTGTTATCGGCGGGGGTGGTGGCGACGAAGCCGGCATTGCCCTCGTCGGGGTGCACTCGGAATATCCAAGGTACATGGACGAGAGAGGACTCGGCGGTGGTCCCATGAAGGGTCCTTCCGGTAGCATAGGACCCGCGTCAAAGCACAAGCCGAACGTTGGCTATCGTCTGGGTCGGCGGAAAGCGCTTTTCGAGAAGCGAAAACGTATTAGCGACTACGCCCTCGTCATGGGAATGTTCGGGATCATCGTTATGGTTATCGAGAACGAGCTCTCGAGCGCCGGAGTTTACACCAAGGTTCGTTAAATTTTCAATTTTTCCCCATCGAATTTTGAAAAAATTCATGAAAAACAAACACACGCACACTCTGCCCCACGATCTTAATCAATGCGGCAAAATCACGAAGTTGTGAAATGACGAATAAAAGAACGGAAACGTTCCGAAGATTCGATCAAGTATAATTCGCCTCGGGGGACATCGCCACGGGGCGAATTTCCCGAATTTTTCGAATTTCATATTTTTTTGTATATTTTTTCACATATTTTTCGTTCTCTGCGTCACGGTCTCCGGAATCGCGCCGAAGAGTTTGCCACAGCGTGGTCGGCGATCAGCCTGCAGGATCGCCAAAGTTCGTGACTCGCGTTGGCGAGTGAGTTTTCGGGATTGTTTGGTTTTTTTTTGTTTTTTTTTTGACGTCAAATCCGTCAGTAGCGAATCTTCTCGTTGTGAGAAATTTGGTTCACGAATGTCACGGTCGCGAGGGCTGACACGGTTTTTGTCAACGAGGGACGTATAGAGGCATCGAAACCTCGTCTTAGTTCGTTAAAATTGTCTCGAGTCGTTATGGTTATCGAGAACGAGCTCTCGAGCGCCGGAGTTTACACCAAGGTTCGTTAAATTTTCAATTTTTCCCCATCGAATTTTGAAAAAATTCATGAAAAACAAACACACGCACACTCTGCCCCACAATCTTAATCAATGCGGCAAAATCACGAAGTTGTGAAATGACGAATAAAAGAACGGAAACGTTCCGAAGATTCGATCAAGTATAATTCGCCTCGGGGGACATCGCCACGGGGCGAATTTCCCGAATTTTTCGAATTTCATATTTTTTTGTATATCTTTTCACATATTTTTCGTTCTCTGCGTCACGGTCTCCGGAATCGCGCCGAAGAGTTTGCCACAGGGTGGTCGGCGATCAGCCTGCAGGATCGCCAAAGTTCGTGACTCGCGTTGGCGAGTGAGTTTTCGGGATTGTTTGGTTTTTTTTTGTTTTTTTTTTTGACGTCAAATCCGTCAGTAGCGAATCTTCTCGTTGTGAGAAATTTGGTTCACGAATGTCACGGTCGCGAGGGCTGACACGGTTTTTGTCAACGAGGGACGTATCGAGGCATCGAAACCTCGTCTTAGTTTGTTATAATTGTCTCGAGTCGTTTCGAGGAGCGACGAGGCAAGACGAGTTCTGTGCACGAAGCCTCCTTTGGTGGCGTAACGAAGGAGAAACGTTGAAAGAAGCAAGAGGGTTAATTACACCCTCGGCTGGCTCTGGATTCCGTAAGAGGAATTGTACACTGACACTGACACTGGCGCGAGCAAACATACAAAAGGTACAAGTGCACGATAGGCGCTCCGGAGGGCGACACTCGGCGACAAGAAAAACATTTTCACGTCGTGGCATAATTACCTCTCTGGTTCGTCATGTTTATATTTATCCAATGTATACATTTGCGTACAGGCCTGTCTACATCGAGCGAGGTACGTTGATTACTTTGTTATTAACGTCATCGTACAATAAAAAAGCGAGTAATAAAAAAGCCCCCGAACGAACGTTTTAATTGCGTTCCTCCTCTTTGAGACACAAGACTGCGAACGTTCGAACCGACGAACTGCGACATGAGAATTTCGTCATGAAAAAAAAAGATTAAGACACGTCGCCGAAGGGAACGACGAATTTTGACATTTTCATTTCAGGCAAAATCGCTATTAAGGTAGTTCTATCGTTAGATTCAAATCGAGAAATTGTTTTGCAGTTTTTCTCACATACAAAATGGTTCGCGGGCTTCGGTTAAATAAGAAAAGTTGTTGCAAATCGACTAAAGAACAGCATACTCCAAATTCACGGTCATCCCAGGTGATATGTGCTTGCTCTATAATTACAAAAATTGCGAAAAAAAATTTCTTAAGATTTTTTTGGAAATCTCGAGAAATCTTCTTTGATGTTGCATAAAAATGTATGCAAAGTTTTAGAAGGCTTCACCACGTAGAAGCCAAGATATTCATTGATGAAAATGCAACTTTGAACACGCGCTCTTACGAGAGACTATCGAAAATTGTGATTTTTACCAATAAATATCTCAACTTCCACGTGGTAAAACCTTCCAAAATTTATTACACACGTATATATGACATCAAAGAATACGTATTCAAATTTTCAACAAAATCTTAAGAAAACGATAAAACGATAGAACTACCTTAAAGCGAGATTAAAAATCGTGTCGTCGAGGAGACACGAGAATTGCGGCAAAATTCCATCCGAGTATGTCGCTGAAACGTTTTTTCATCCGTGGATTTATTTTTATATTCGGAAAAATATTTTCTCTTTCGCGGAGTGAAATAATCGCAACGAAACATTGCTGATTCGTGAGGCTATCGAGCTGATAATCAAAGTAACAAAAAATCGATGACTCTGTCGAACGTACAGCGTCAAATAGCTGATGGAAGTTTCGTCGATTCCCCGATAACGTTAATTTGCAAAATCCTGCATAAATAATATGCCAAAATGTATGAAATGTATACGCGGTGCTTTGTGAGAGGTTTCGTTCGATTTATTCATTGCGATAATTCCTGCTTTTTTTTATCCGCACTACTGATACACGAAAGTAAAGGCAAAAGGCAACATAAATTTCCGTTCAACGATATTAAATCAACGAGACATATTTGTATGAAAATTATTATATCCGGATAATTGGTTTCACTTTAACAAAAAAATAATTCAATTTTAACAGCGCGGCGTTCGAACGAATAATCGAATTAACGCAAAAAAAAATCGATAACTCAACATCGCTGTACCTGTCCAATATTCCCCCAGCAATTCCCTACCATGATAATTCCAAAAATCCTGCATAAATAACATCAAAAATAAACAATATCTAAAGCAGTTTCCAAAAATTACCACCGTTTTCAAAATCGGCAAATGTTTGTTTCTCCAAAAATCGTCCTCGATGTCGAAAATCGCTCAATAAATAAAAAACTAGAATTAAAAAATTGCTCTAGACTAAAAAAACAAAAACCCGCCAAAATCTATGTCAGATTTAATTCAATTTATTCATCAGTGAATTAATTGCGGTAATTCCCGTGTCCCACGTCATGTACAAGCAGCGCGACACATGTGCTGCGACTGGTATGTAAAAATACCTTCAAATAATGTCACGTACATCATGCTGCGTCTCCCACCCTCTTTTCCAACCCCTGCCAACCCCCCCCCCTCCCATTCTCTCGTAACTCGAGTAACTTTGCCAGCCCTTGTTAAAGCGGTCAAGAAGCCACGTAGGTTGCATATATTTCACGTCGACACACACGTATATACGAGCGCACACCGGGAACATATAAATATCGAGCGCTCCGTTCGATCCTTCAACGTTCGAGCTGGATTGACGATAAACAGGGCACGTTCACCCTTCGTCAAATGACGTAAAACATGTATTCTGCTTGCGAGTAAAGCCATGCTATTAATTTAATTACAACGTCAGATTTAATTGACCAAATTTCCTCTCTCTCGCTTTTTTTTTCTCAATTTTTGCTCGAAGAATTCCGTCGTTTCAACGTTACGCAATCGGAAGGGATTTTCGCGACGGAGACGTTGGGATTCCCCTCGTTGATGCCCTTTTTTTCAGACCGCCTTTTTTCTTGCCTCGCAAGAGGCAAGTCTTGTCCGCGATTCGTCGGTTAAAATGGAGAACGTTCGCGCGAAACCACCGGCAAAGATATGTTTCTTCCTCGATGGGAGATGAAGCGACGCGGAGGATTGACGAGTGGCAAAGCTGTCGGGAACATTTTCGAACAATCGATAGATGGATGCTGCGCGAATGAAGCATCTGCACTTGACTGGCGTATCAACCCGAGATCCGCAACGTTCGGGTTGTATCGCTTCCTACGAAAATTACGCTGAATATTATACGTAATCGTCGAATTGCGTAATCCATGAAAAACAACGAAACCGGAATAAGAGGAGGAGTCTTTTAGGTTGCTCGAAACACTGGCTCTGGCAGCTTTGTTTTTTCCCTTCGGCCTGATATTTCGTCAGAGCCTTCGTCGGACCGTAAAGAGGAAATTGAGGGAGGATGTCGCGAGCGAGGATTCCTCTCATTTCCCTCTTGCAACGCAGCGTACCCTCGATTTTTTTTATTCACTCGAGGGCTGAAAATGAGGGGATGACAGAGCCTTCGAAGATTCGACTCGACTCTTGAACTTTTGTCGAAAGAGCTTTTTGAGATTGTCAAACGTTTTTGCTAATAAAGAAGGGGGATCTCGGTATACGTCAATTATATTTTTTTTTTTCTCTACGAGAAGCATTTTTATCAATGGTGTATAAATATCAAAAAAAATTCAAATTTCTTGTAAATCTTTCTCTCTCTCTCTCTTTGACTGGGTTGAAAAAAATCGTCGAAGGAAAAAAGATCTCGATTATCAAGTTATCCGCGCTTGCTTAATTTTTTTTTCTCAAACTTATTTTCATCGCGAGTTTCCATCGAAGGTAATAAACCCTCAGGGTCGTGCAGGACTCCCTTTTTTTTTCTCATAAAAAGTTGTTCTCTTTTGAACGCGTACTGTTTCCTCGTCCCTCCCCTCGCCGGTAAATACAATCTACGACACGTACACGGGAAGATCCACTTTGAAACTTACTGCTCGAATACCCTCCGATGTGTTGCCGTTGCGAGGGAAAAGACGTACGCGAATATACGACGTATTTTGTATCGACGAAACTTTTTTTTTTTTCCTTCGATTCGCGAACGTCCCTGATAATTTTGAAAAAAAAAATACTCGAAATACGAAGATTCCCGTGCTCATGGGAAAAGAATACATCAACGAATCCCCTTTGTCATTCCGGCACGGTGGAGAATTTTTTTCCTCGTCTATCCGCGGTATAAGTTCGAAAGAAATCGATTTGTACGCTTGGTAATTTTTTTTTAAGGAAACAAGTACAATACGACGGAGGGAAGAAGGTAAATATCGAATTTCAGCCCCGCTGCTTCGACTTTGGCGAACTTTTCTCCTCCTCCAAAGTGGTTTATTAAATTCAGAGTATAAAGCACGAGGAAAATATTTTCCTCGGCTGGTACAGGCACGCTGTACACATCGAAATTGCGATATTAAAAAACGCGATGAAAAAACGACGACGGATGGAAAATCTGTACGAATAATTTTGCAGCATCATCGTGATTGTTCGGAAAAAAAAAAAAAATTCACAGCGTCCAAAAGCATTCTGCACAAATGGAGGGATTTTGGAATTCAACAAAGTGGCTTCGGAATTTGCCGCACGCGGGAGGATGAAAAAAAATCGGTACCGAAATGGCAGGCTTGCGAATTTGGCCTTGAACGCTGGATGTATACGACAGATGGTGGCAAAAAAAGGTACTAAAAGAGGCTTTTTTTCTCGAGCTTTCGGAGGGGAGACGTGAAAAACAAGGTGGATTTTACGATGATAAAACTTGACGAGTGCAGGAGGATCAATGAAGGCAAATGGCGTCAGATAATTGAGAACCGATGAAACTCGGGGGAGAGGGCTTATACGTAATTCATTCTTCCTCGACAAGCTTTGGCTCTCAAAGCACAGAGAGAAAGCTCTTCCCGGTGTTCCCTGCTCGGTTTTATTTTATTTTTTTCACGATAGGCTCTTTCTCGCCATTCTTACGAAATACTCTCGCGCGCGGAGTCTACGAAATGAATTTAAGAAGGCTCCCGTCGCGTAAAAAAGTTCGCGCTCGCTTCGAGCTTCATCGCGAATCTCGTCTGCAAATAAAACAAGCTCGAAAATTCGGTACGTCCACAAATTTTCTTGAAACACACGGAAAAATCAGGAAAAATGTTTTTTACGCAGGAACGAACATTGAAAACCCCCCCTTGTCCGATAAACAGAGCGTATAATGCGATAAAGAGGTGCAAAAAAAAAGAAAAATTGAAAAAAAAATTGAAATTTTTTTTGTTAATTATCAATCCGGCTGATCAAGTTACTTCATGATAAACTATTTTCACGTATCATCGATGAGCAGAATACGAACATTCGTTGATCATACAATGATCGATAAAAACGGAAACTTTTCGGATATTATCGAAATAATTTCACAAAATTAAAAAAATGTGCGCATCTTCGAAATTTTTTCGCTCAATTATTTTGTTCGCAATTATTTTGTTCGTTCGTTGCATACGCAACGATCCATCGCACACACGATGGATCGTTGCGTATAAAGCAAAACGCGAATATACACACGTATAAACCTGTCGTATGATGAAAAATTTAATAGCAAATTGAAAAACGCGATCGATAGCGTGATAAATTGAATTTTTAATTTCCATAACGATGACTTTATGGCCGAGTCTCGTACACAAGAGTGCGTATAAAATCCCGATACACATGTGCGCACGGAAACATTTACAACGAATGTCATCTCGCTCGAGGCTCAATTATTTTCGCGTAATTTTCCCGCGCGATCGTAAATCCTCGTCGTGGATTTTCCGGGATATAAAAAAAGAAACGGGAGACGAAAAAACGAATGCAATAACGCTGAATAATCAAGGCCGAACGATCATACCGTGACGACACGCGTTTCGTTATTAACGACGTCGCTCGCCGGACCTGCTGCTGGTCGTTTCAATTTTCAACTATAAATTCTATAAATATTCGATGAGAGATTCGCGGGACGTGACTGTCGACGATTGAATGCACGAATAATTGGGAAGAGTCAAGGACAACGTCTCTGCCCCTTAATTCGTATTTTACGTTCATCGGATTATCAATTCAAGAGCGTCGTTGGCGAAATAATTCATCCTTTGGATTTTCGATGCGAGACAAAGAATTATCGCTGTTGCGTCAACGAGCGTTTCGCGCACTCGAGATGCTGCAAAAGTCTGACATTTTTTTTTTTTTCATGTTCGAAAAACTTTGAACGTCAAATTTGAGAGGCGAAAAGGAGAAGGGAAAACACGAAGGAACACCATGGATGCTGAGATTGGAGTGGAAAGACGGAAGGTCCAGCGTTAATTAACTTTGGCTTCGTGAATCAATCGAGCAAGTTTCGAGTACACACGCTATACGGGGATGGTGAAACAAGAGGTATCATCCCCCAGCATGTGAATCCTCCAGTATTCCATCAACATGAATCGAGGAGAACACGACGAACACTCGAAGAAAATTACAAGAAAAATTGGATCGTTTCGTGTACACATTTGCCCACGCAACTTCACGATAAACCGTCGTATATTGGAAGAGCAAAAGCACAAATATTGACCGATCGATTCCGAGCGAAAGCGGATTTTCCCACCGTTGCGAAAAACGGGGAGAAATGATTTTAATCGAGACGAAACATTCGAAATTGGGTAGATTGCAACAGAGGAATAATGGAGAATCGAGGAACTTTTTTTTTCATTATTGAAATGAAAAATACGTTTTTGTAGGAGAAATAAAGTGACCGTTGACGATTGAATTTTTTGTATTCGTTATTCGAGCTCGATGCGTAATTTGCGACGGGGAAAAAGTGCGATTGTTTAAAGTCCCGAGGAAATCAATTTCGCCCCAGCCGGGCCTCGCTTCCGTGATTTCCGGTGTAGGGAAAAGGAAGTGCAGAGGCGGCTGCTGGGATTGATCATAAGGGCTCAAGGCTAAGTGTGTAAGGTACGTCGAGGGATGGAAGTACATTTATAACGAATCCAAGTGCTGTTCGACCGTAGGAAGAAGGATAAGAGAATACTTTTATCTTTTTCTCCTCTTTTCCTCCTGTTTTCTCTCGCGAACTCTCGAGAACGAGAATATCGCTCAGCCGCGCACGAAGATAATCAATTTTAACGACCATTAATATCGCGTATACCGCACACACGTACGAAGAATCCCGCCCGGAAAACCCCCAAGATTTGTCAACGCTGAAAAGGAACGACACCTTGAAATTCGAGCGAAAAATAATCACCGAGAACTCTCTTCGGCGATTAACGATGAAGTTATATATATCGGAGATAAATCGTCCTATAACTCACGATTGCAAATTATCAATCATCCCAATTGAGAGGCTCGCGAATACGACAAATCTCCTTCTTTCTCGTTCGGTTATAAACTCCGAGAGTGAAAAAACACGAAAACGAAAAAATATATCCGAAAAATCGACCGACCACCGTGCTACTCTCGCGTACCGCTCTTTCTCTCAATTAATTAAAAGAGGAATTTTAATAATCGATTATCGTCGATTTTTACGATTTTCCAAGTAGATTGAAAAAAAAAACAAAATTCGAGTACCTTGTGCGGTTTTTTGTCATTATTATTATTATCTGTATTTTTTTTTCATTTTTCTTGGTCGAACCGCGCGTGAAAAGTAACCAGGGAGATTCCTTCGGTGGTGGATATCAATAAATACGAGGGGACTCGAATTCGAGAGGCTGCTCGGTATCATTATCGCCGATTTTTCCAAAGGGCGTGACCGAGCATCTCGCTCATTTTCCATCGTTTACTGGTGTACATCCGTCTCGAGGGTCCCTGCTGGTCGAATCTGACATGCGCAGGACCACATTGAATCGTCCTGGCAACTCGACAAAATACGGCTCTCCGGTGCACGATCACGAGTTTGCATAATACACAAGATTTTCTCTCCTTCGATTAAATACACGTGGAAAAAGACGACGCGTTTCCCGTAGCCCCTCATCAATTCTTCCACATTTTTGTAACGAATGCCTGTGATCGATTTAAAAATTTCTAATCCTCTCTCGATTTTTCATAATTGGCAGAATCGTCGACGTCGAAACGTTCGAAGGTCGATAAATTTAGCTGAAAATGCATCTCGGAAATGTAAAAATGTGTCCCTCGTGTCCATTATTTTCTCCTCGCTTTCAGGACTGATCAAACAGCGCATAGTTCACCAACGAAAGATGTATGCGAGTTTACATGCGTCGAACCTCTCGACCCAACATTGTAGGATGTTAATCAAGCGCACTGAGCAACCACTCTAGCTTCATTTGCGATATAATGAAAACTTCAACCTCTCGATTTATACCCCATCGCTGTTCCACAATATCGAACGAAAATGTGGCGTTTTAGTCTATTATTACAGATAATGTTGATCGACGATCTAGAGATGAGAGGAAATATTGAAAAAAATAATCACAAGCGTAATTGTCCTTTTTTCTCCCGCGAATCTTCATCTCGTGATTATTTTTTCAATATTGTAGTGATACATCAAAGAGTCTGACGTTTGTATCGTTGGAACGTTACGAAAGGATGCGTTTTTGCCCTTCGATAAATTGAACTTCCGGAAGTGGATTTTTTTTTAATTTTTGAAACTTTGCAATAACGGTTATACTCCGTTTGGCTTTTTTTCTCGTCGCGGTCAAACGATACGAGCTTCGAATTTGTATACTGTGTGCATTTATGGATTTATAATGGCGCGAATGATGACTTTTTCATTGAAATATTGAAAAAAATAATCACAAGCGTAATTGTCCTTTTTTCTCCCGCGAATCTTCATCTCGTGATTATTTTTTCAATATTGTAGTAATACATCAAAGAGACTGACGTTTGTATCGTTGGAACGTTACGAAAGGATGCGTTTTTGCCCTTCAATAAATTGAACTTCCGGAAGTGGATTTTTTTTTAATTTTTGAAACTGCAACAACGGTTATACTCCGTTTGGCTTTTTTTCGTTGCGGTCAAACGATACGAGCTTCGAATTTGTATACTGTGTGCATTTATGGATTTATAATGGCGCGAATGATGACTTTTTCATTGAAATATTGAAAAAAATAATCACAAGCGTAATTATCCTTTTTTATCCCGCGAATCTTCATCTCGTGATTATTTTTTCAATATCGTAGTAATACATCAAAGAGTCTGACGTTTGTATCGTTGGAACGTTACGAAAGGATGCGTTTTTGCCTTTCAATAAATTGAACTTCCGGAAGTGGATTTTTTTTTCAATTTTTGAAACTTTGCAATAACGGTTATACTCCGTTTGGCTTTTTTCGTCGCGGTCAAACGATACGAGCTTCGAATTTGTATACATTTATGGATTTATAATTGCGCGAATGACGACTTTTTCATTGATCGAATCTTTTGCTTATTTGTGTTTCAGGCCTCGTTTTACTCGACTGCGCTGAAAACCCTGATCTCTGTGTCGACTGTGATACTGCTTGGCCTCATATTTGCTTACCATGCCTTAGAAGTTCAGGTGCGTAGAAACAAAAACGATGAAATTAAAATTGAAACTACGAAAAATTGTCCATCGCGGACGCATCGAGTGCCACATTATTTTCACGTCGTACGGAATAATTGATACGTCGAAAATTCCACAGAGCCTTTATACCCTCAAATTTCAACGAAAACGAATTTCGGCGAATCGATCATTTCGAAATTCAAAGATCCGCGATTCGAATTTCGAAAGAAACGAGCAATCGAAGGTTTCAAAACGCGATGAAAAAATGGATATTCAAAAGAAAACATGGAACGAAGAAATGAGCGTGTGTGGTCCATTTTTTGTTTTGTAAATTTAACCGAGAATAAATTCCCCGTCATCAAATTTATACGGTCGTAAAGATTTTGAGCTTCGCGAGGCGTAATTTGACATCCATGAAAATTCAGTTGACCGTAGATTCGTTCGAGCTGGAATCGCGGCGTAAAAAAAACCGTCGGACGGTTACGGGAGTCTCGGGGATTAAACAAAAAAAGGACGATCGCGCAAGAGACCAATTTGAGATTTCTCTTTCTGGAATACAGTGTCTTTTTTTGCGTTCAAATTTTTTTTCTCTCTTTTTTCAACGTTTCCCACTTTGGCCGTTGTGGACCAACGGGAAACTCGTATAAAGAATGAACATCCCGCAGCAAACTCGCGACCGTTTCGTATACCTGTGTGAGCTACGAGTGCACGCGAGGCTCTCTCGAGCCAATAAATGTTGCCTCGTTTTACGTTCGCTGCCTATTCCTAGATCTCGTATACACGCACATTGAAGCAAAGCTCAAACTCTTCCACGCTCGTTTATTTTTATTTTTTATTTTTTTTTCCTGCTCTCCCATCTCTGTCTCCTCTTGGCTCTGAGCGAGATAACACGACACAGACTCCGACTCTCATCTCGTGACTCTCGTCCGCATCAAACACTGCGGTGATGCGGAGCTCGAATCCCAGCAATAAACATCGTTTTCTCTCTTCTCCCGAGAGAAAATTCAAAAGACATTGGATAATCTCGAGGATGGAGCTCGCAGCGAGGAATAAAATCGTACGGACGATCGTTAAAATGATAAATCGCCGAAGAAACAGCGATTCGGACGATTTTATGAGACTGGAAACACGCGTACATCGCACTGGCAATGTCGCGAGGATATTTTTGGACATCCATCAATCTTCCTGGTTTACTTTAATGATCATTGATTCCTCGCTCGTGTATCGACAAATTAATGCACTTTTATCGATGTCGCAAGTGCGCTTCGGTGCTTCGTAAAATGCCTACTTATTCGGGCAACAGCTGGACCACTGTTTCCGTGCGTACAGCCGAGACGCGCTGCTTTCCCGCACGATTCCGAAGTAACGACGGAAGAAAAATACCTGGCACGAGCGCAAAAATAGAGTTTGCGGCAAAAACGGAAAAAAATGACAAATTTCGTGTAGGAGACTCCTCGTCTCTCTCCCGCGATAGTAAAATTGAGCCTGTCGCGTGTTTGCTCGAACCGAAAACGTGATCGCAATACGCGACATTATCGCATAGCTTGCGCATCTCTCGATCTCTCCTTCTCCCTTTTGCTCCTGTACTCGTTTGTAAAATTATAGCCTCGTCCATGGAGGAGAAAATATTTTCGTAAATAGTTCGTCGGAAAATCGTACGAAAAATGTGCAATTTTTCATTGGCATGTTACTTCGATAATTACTTCGATAAAATCGATAATCGAAAAACGCACAAATCGTCGAAGACGAATGCTCCTGAAGCTCGCTTCGACGAAATTAAACACGGAAATATACGATTTTCTCCCATTTTGTGTGTTCCAATATTTCGCTTTTCAAATTTGTGTCATTTTTGCTTTTCCACAAATCAGCGATTGAAATCATTGACAATGACAAAAATATTCGAAGAAATGTAATTGCGACTGTCGTTCAGAAAAGTTTTATCCTATTTTTTTCCCCCGCGATGAAAAATAAACATAAAAACATCGAAAAATGGATAATGCTTGCAGGACTTTTTTTTTCCAAAGTGGTAGAAAAAACGTACGAGAGAATCGCACATTCTCGCATTGTCCTCTATTTTACGAACGAGGGAATTCGCGTATTACACGCGAGAAAACATGTAACGCATCTCCTCGGGTAGAACACTCCAATGGACCGCGAGTTATTTATCGCATACGCGTTCTACACCGGAGGAAATAAAAACCGAAATTCCGCAGAGTCTTCCTCCGTTTTTTTTTTAACAAACACTTTTGCCGCAACGAAAGCGGCGTGGACGCGGTTGAATTTTTGAATATTTCCAATTCCCTTTTCGATCGACTGCCTGCGCATATTTTCGTCAAGCGCTTCGCAACAGCACACTGAATTCGCCTACAGAATGCGCGCGCGGATCTCAAGATTCACCAACGCCAAATTCGTCGCGACCAACACGACGTTTTTCGCCTCTGATAACTCGACGATTCCGCATCATTAAAATCGACGAGAAAACAAAGTTTACCGATTTTTTCAGTTCAGTTCTCTCGAGTGTTACGATTCGCGAAATCGCGAACCTACATTTGTCGCATCGCGAGTAACGCTGACGAGAGCAAAAAAATGTTATCGTTCGGTGCGTTCGTCGGTGTCGTCGGACACATTACACTTTCGTATCAAACAGAGGAAGCAAAAATTCTTTGACATCGTAGAGACGAATTTTGATTGGTGATACCCGACAAATAAAAGAGTGTACAAGTGGAGTACGTACATCGAGTACGTTGTCCCGCGTAAATAATGACGATAAAGTTAATCCATGTCTGAAAAATGTACATATGTACGGTGAGAGAGAAAACTCGACAAATTTGCCTCATCCTGCAAAATGCTACAATAATACATCCCTCTCAGCCTCCTCGAGCCTTAAACGTGTATGCGCAGGGGTCTCGTGGGCATATGTACTCGAGGTTTATAGAATCCCGAGTGTATCCCCAAGTGGCTGACGAATTTTCCGAGTGTTTGTGCGGGTATAAACGTTCACACACACACACGCACACACACACACGTTGCGTTTATAGAGCGAAAGCGTGACAAACGTGTACAAGCTTAGCACATGTATATACACGCGGGATTTATTCGCGGGTGAAACTTTCATGCACGTGCATGTATACGTACAAACGGGAAAACTAAAATGGCATATGCATAACGTGTATATACGGGGCGTTCCACGCGAAATCAGACATTCTCGAGAGTCTATTTTTATCCCTGGCGCAAATGGCTTCTTTTTCGTCTCCCAAAAAGTAAAGTAAAGTAAAAAAAGTAAAAAAAAAAAATATTTCACTACCGTTTTTCGAAATATCGACGGGAAACTAAACTATAAAATGGCAAACGGGAAAACTAAAATGGCATACACATAACGTGTATATACGGGGCGTTCCACGCGAAATCAGACATTCTCGAGACTCTTGAACGGCTTCTTTTTCGTTTTCCAAAAACCTCTTTTCCCAAAAGGAGAGAATTTTCGGTAAAGTAAAAAAAAAAAATATTTCACTACCGTTTTTCGAAATATCGACGTTGTTTTCTTGGCTCCCTCGAATGCCTGCAACTGTGCACAAAATATACCGATTTCGTGATTTTCCGTAGAAATTTTCCGGCGAAGCGAAAAGTGGAAAATTCGAAAACTGACTCATTCGACACGGAATGGCCCGTGTACGCACGTGCATATAGCACTGGAATCGTACAAAAATATATGTTCTTGAGGCTCCGATTAAATCCTAGGAGAGCAATCCTAATGGACGACCACCTTAATGCAATTTTCATCCTCTCGCGTATAATGCCCGAGTCTATATCTGCACGCGATTTGCGATCCATTTGAGCGAATTGCGGAAGCAATTACACTTAAAAAAAAGCTCTCTTCGCACGCCAACTTTGATCGACCGTTTCTGTCACGCGCTACGATTAATTAATTAATTAATCGTACATTACATTCGACGATTTTCATGATTATTTTGTGGTCGAACCTTTGCTTTTTTAGTTACATTCAAAGCCAAAAAGGATTTTATTTTCGTTGTCCCGCCACGAGATGAATCTTTCTCGAGAAAATGGCTAAATTTTTTTCAATTAAGATACAACCACATGTTTTTACCGCTCGGCTGTAACACAAAGGCAGAATTTAAAAAAAAAAAGCACATTTCGTTGTTTTCCACTCGTGATCGTTATCATCCCCTTTCGACCTCACCCCCAAGAACGTATGCATGTGTAAATGTGGATCTCGTGTACGCTGTATGTTCATGTGTGTGTATATACGTATATACAGCACGAATTGCGAGGCAACGCACGAAATTCTCGTCTCGACCCCTCGTGGGACAATACGTGTCCGTAAAAGACTAGGCAGAACCACTCCGACACGGTTTTCTCACAATTCTTCCGACGGAGCTTTTTCTTCGCGGCTGAGAAAGTCACGATAAAAGAGGGGGAAAAAAAAAGCCGAGGAAAGAGTCGGACAGGAGAATTCGTTGGGGGAAAAGTCCGTGAGACGAAAAGTTATTTACCACCTCGCGCACTTTATCTTCCTTTTTTTCATTCGTTTTTTTTCCCCCAACGAGAGAAGGCAAAGAATGACGAAGCGGAGAACGAAGAAAATGGCAAAAAAAATACAAACGAAACGTGTCTTTGCCGACGAAACGTGTGTTGGCGACTTTGAAATAATCGAGAGACAAAAGGAGCTCTTGGATTTATAGAAATTCGTTGTCGAGAGAAAAGTCAGTCGCTGCTTCAAGCTCGCGAATGTTGGCGAAAAAAAGAAGCTTTAAAGAGACGTACCCGCACCGCCCCTGCTCGAGAGCGACAATTTGCTCGATTAGATACTTCTCTCGAAAGTTTTCCGTGCTCAAGACCGGAAGTAGACGATATACTTTTCCGGTACGAGGTCGAACACGCGCTTTGGTATTCATTCGCCAACTTTTTTCACGTCAATCGCGCCTCCCCATATCGCTCGGCGTATTTCCGTGTGTGTGTGTGTGTGTGGTCACGCGGATCACGTTTGTTATACATGACAAGTCGCCTCGATAATTTTTTCCCCGTTTATTCGCTGATAAAAATGGCTCGTTCGAAGGGACATTATTTCAGTTCGATCGGAAATCATTCGACGCTCGGTTCGGACCAGATATTCTCTCGTTCAAAGTTCTGTTCATCGAGCATGAAGTTATCGAGGCGATAATTCATCCCGATGGACCTCAATCTCCCACCGCACCTGGCGGTGGGATCCCGTTGATCCTCGCGTGCAATCTTTTTATTTTCAAGCTTCTTCCGGGGGATATGGGGTAAAATGAAAATAATCGTATTGGCAAATTACGAGGCGGCTCAATGATGAGGAAGGCCATTTGGAAAACACCTTTGTGATCTACCGGGTGTGGAATCTCAGGTGGCTCAGGATTCTCGAGGTTTTATGAGCTCCCCCGTACGAAATACTGCCTTTACCCGTGTAGAAATTTTGATCGGGAACAAGTCAGGCCCAGTACTGGCTTTCCCGATTTGATATCGGGGCATAGCCAAGCTAGCCAGGCCGGGATCCGGCTAGCAATGTAACGGGTAATAAGTCAGGGCCTGGTTTGATTTCCATACACCAGGAAATAATCGGGAAATGACCAGGGCCTGATCAGCACCCGCTCAGAACAGTAAGCCGGGAAATAGCCATGCCCAGCCATGGCCCTTGCTTGGTTTTCAAATGTCATTCCATGCCACAGCCCGGTTGGAATCCGACCTGAGACTTAATATGAAATCATACACATTTGTGTAGGGAAATAAGGAAGTAGAGCACACGGAATAAATTGAAACATAAAATTCAAATGTAAGCGAGATAATATTTTAAATTCTATTTTTCCCTTGTCGCACTGCCTTACCAACGAATGTTGCGCGTTAGGCGCAACGAAGGCGAGCATATCGGGAGTATATGTATATAACTCAGAACTCGGAATTGTATTCATGGAAATCCCGACCAGGCCATGAGCATTTTCTGACATGGAAATATTGACGAGAATAGCCCGATTTTCCCTATTTGCCCCTTACCAGGCCCCTACCTAAAAACTAAGACCAGGCCAAACCAAGGAAATCCAGACCAGGGCCTGGTCTGAAGTCGGGACGTCCAGATCAAATTTCTACACGGGTACTGCCTTTGCCAGGGAAAACTTTCGACCTTGAGAATTTGTTAATAACGCTGCAACATTTTTATTACCGAAAACTATTTTTTTTTGTATGTCAGATGCGAGGTGACTAATTGATCTGCAAATTCGATTGTTCCCCGAGAATCGTCGTATTTTCGGTATGAAAAAAATCATAAAATCGCTTTAACGATTTTTTACGATTTTCCGCGAGAATCCGCGCGGCTCTCCGCGGAAATCGACCGCGATTGCAAAATCGTCGCGTTTATCGTTTTTCCTCCTCTTTCGCTCCTGAGCTCCAGACCACAAGAGGCTGCACACCTCGCAACTTGTTTCCCGATACACGCTCGCTGCTCTCCGCGGGAGCTTCTCTATCGCCTGGCTGTTCACACTCGGCGTAAAACCGCACGTATATAAAGTACTTTCCACTCGCTCTCTTGATCTACATCCGCGCTTTCCTATACGGAATCGTGCCTCTCGCGTTCCACTTCAGACCCTCCGGGGAACTCGAAATTCACCGCTGACGAAGTTTCCCCGTGCTTGTAAGACAGTTTTTATCCCTACGAGACAACGAGAGAGAGAGAGAGAGAGAGAGAGAGAGGGGGTGGAAAGGCAGAACTAGGGGATGAAAAAAAAAACAGAAAACGACGAAGCGAAGATTGAGTTCTCAGCGTGACTAGCATTTTCGTGCCTTCACTTTTGCCCCGAAGGACGCATAAACGAACGCGCTGCTAAGCCGACGAATTTGCTGCAGGCTGCGGCGCCATTTGTATTCCATCCGATGGATGACCAAGCTTTTTGGTTTTACCATCGGCGGACAAAGTTTGCCGATGAATAAGGAAACGGCAACGGCAAAGGGAAAAACAGACAACAGCGACAAAACGCGTAAACTTCGCATCAGCGCGAATTAGCGAGATTCAGAGGCGCAGGACGGAAACCGAGGATCTTATCGGAGGAAAATCTCATCGCCAACATTCGAGCCTTTTTTCTCGTCTCGATTCTCACTCTCCGATTGCCGAATCGAGCGATTTCGCGCTTCGTACGCGATCGGTCAATCGTCCGATCACTTTCATCGCCAACAGACAGGATCGAGACGAAAATCCGAGATCCGATGGCGGAGCGGATAAAAACACGAGCTTAAACCGATCGGGGGGAAAGAGAAAAAAGATCGTCCTTTTATTCCCTCTTCCAGGGGAAGGGGCGCGAGGGAAAGGAAAACCGCGTGCTAACCGTCGAGAAGAGAGCCCCAGCATCCCGCGTCCGACGCCGCTGGACCAAACTCCTCAAGATTCAAAGTGATGACAGGGTTCTTTCTCTCGCGCTTCTCAACCGGATCCGTGTCCGTTCGTTCGTTCGTGCGTCTCCCTTGTTTCCCTCAAGATTTTCCCTCGACTCGACGATTCTCTCCCGTCCAATCCCATTCCCATTCAGCTTCACCGACAATGGCGACCTTCCTTCCTCGAGCCGTCGTCCTGACTCAACTTCGCGATCCCTTTTCGGAAAGAAAAAGGGAAAAAAACGAAGGCAGACACCACGAGGGACAAAGGTCAGCGCGCGGACCTTTCGATGTGGATTGGCAACTGACCAAGAATGTTGGAAGAGTCCGAACGACTGTAACAAGAGACCGGTGAAACATCCGTTTACGTCTGTCCGGTACGATTCCCGTGGTACACACACGGACGGCCCGTGTGGGAGTCGGTGGCCCATCAGCCGATATCCCCGGGTGACCCTCGCACTTTCTCGAAAGAAACTCCGGGGCTAAGCTTTCGGGGTGGATTTAAACCCCCGCCGCTGGCTCTCGCCCATCCAAGGATTTCACCGATTCTACACCCTTAAACCCGTTCCAGATTTCGACTCGTATAACGACCGAGCCATCACTGGTTCTATACACTTTGTTACAGCTAACTTATATATAGATGGATATATACGCGATAGCCTCGTCATACGTCTGAATTCCCGTCTCACGGAATGCATCGCCAGAGATGGACTCTCGGTCCATCTCTGGCCCGCAAATATAGCCAAATAATCCCCCGAGAGAAAACGTACTTCCTGGCCTTCTTTCCATCTCTTTCCCCTTCGAACCTGCAATACCCCCGAGGAATCGTTGTCCGAATGCGCCTCAGGTGCCAAGCCGATTTCGCGTCGATTCCCAAAGGGCCTTTCCTGCATCTGCACGGATCGACGCGGACATTCACGTGTTTTATGTCGTCTCTTTGGCCCCCCGGGTGCTCTTAATTCGTATTTACATCAGGGTGTTTCCAGAAGTGATTCAAAAGCGTCGCATTCTCATTTTAGCTCTCAACGGTAACCTCAAGCAGTTGCTTGTCGCACTGTACCATTTTCCCCATAAGAATAACACGGGAAGAACGCTCACAGAGCGTGTTCGGAATGTGATCGTTCATCAACGACGAGCCTCGCGGCAAAACGGATAACATCTTTTGTAGGAAATGAATCGCTCTGGGAAAAACATGCTGATGACCGTCATAGAGTCGTAACCAAACGAATTTCAAAAAAAAAATGGTCTCTCCAAAAAAAACTTTTCAAATTACAAAATTACGTCGATTCTTTATTGTCCACGATGTTTACATACGTTTAAAGTATGACAGTACATTTTAGCATACGTAAGACGCTAAAAATACCAAAGAAACGAACTATAAATTATCGACGTCGACTTCTGGAACATCCTTCATGCGCCCACATTCACCGTGAGACTCCCGACGGTCCATGATCCGAGCGGCCGCCGTGAGATCACGGTTTTCCAGTCTCGTATCTCAGTGCATTTCGCCACGAGCTTTCGCAGAGAGTATCGTCTTCCAGCGGACGAGATTCTGCGCGAATTTGTGTATACATGTACGCGTCCTATGTATTACATAATGTACAGGATATCTTCATTGGTCACTCCACTCCAATGAGATTGAGCCTTCCTCGCGATATATTTCTTATCTCTCATCGTTGGCGTATATAAACCGCACAAAACACGAGACGGAAGCTTTCAGACCGAGGATTTCATAATGGAATACAAGACCGAAACTGCAAAGTTTGCTTTGGCAGCAACTTATCGTTGCCGGATGACAATAAACATGTACATATGTATATGTGCATGTGTAATACACGAATGTGGTAGATACACTCGACCAGAGGATAAATCCACCCTTGCAAAAAATGCCAACTCACTAGCCACCGAAACACCCCTTTCCGCCGTAAGCCCTCTTCGTCCCCAGCTTGCGCGCTGATTCGGCGTTTCCCGCGTGTCACATCGGTCGTTCCTCCGCCGGTTCCTCTCGACCGGTCCGACGCTCCGCGCCAATTTCGTGCACCCTTTTCTTTTGTGTCAAGGGAACCGGGAAAGCCCGTCCGAGCTTCAATCGCGATTGTCGAGGGGAGCAATTAAATTCTCGTCCGGCTGTTTCTTTCTTTCTTTCCTCCGAACTTTTTTCTCCCCGCACCCTCGTACTCGCGCTGATGAAACTGCCACGAGGTATCCCAAAGCACATGTGCACACGCGCGCATATGCGTTTTATGCGCGGGGGGGGCTTGATAAACTTTTGGGGATGTGTCGTTACGTTTTTTTTTTGTTTTTCAGTCTCGTTTGTGTCTCATCCAACGAGCTTCGTATCGTTGTCAGTTTCGCGAAATAGACGTTTGAGAGATTGCTGGAGAGAGAGAGAGCGAGGCAGGACCAAACAGTGAAGCGTCGTTACTCTTGTCTGTATATCGGAAATGTGTCAGCCAGTGCTGACTGAACCTCGTTTGCAGGCCATATCCCGACAACTCCCTGACCTGGACGGTATACAGCCTTTGCATACATCATCGTGCTGACGATCCTCTCGGTCCTAGACCGCACCTGAACCTCAAACATTCGGAATCTTCGGTATTTCCACTAGTATTTTGTTATTATCGCGATACCCCGGTGGAAGCTCGAACTTGTCGCGTCAGGAACAGATGAACCACCCAGGACTCATTAATCCGCAGCGTTACGTCGAGAGGATATTTTTCATCGACGATCGTTGGGAGTACGAGAATGTGACCTACTTTCATAAGGAATTTGGGGATTCCTAGGGGACCCGTCGAGAAAAAGCCGAGTGTAAAAAGGGAAAAAAGTGGGATAAAGAAAGATCGCAAAGGGTGAAAAAAAACGGTAAGGAAAAATAATATTCCTCCTCGTCGATATCTTCTCCCGCAATTGCGGCCCTTTCGCGTGTCCGGACGGGTACTCGGTGGAATTTGCAACAATGGCTGTCCTACCCCCGGTGTACAAAAAGCTCATCAAGCGCTAAACAGCAGCCATTGATGCTAAACAATTCCGAAACGGTATATATACGTGTATATCATATACACATTGTATATTTCACCTTGAACGGCTCGGTAAATGAATGCAGTGGCACAAATCAAGATTTAATTAACCAATGAACGTGACTGGAATTAATTCAACAGCCCGGCGCTGGCCGCGAGGATCGCAAATGGTTTTATTGTCCAAGTCCGATAAGAGAAGGAAACGGATATGTGTGTTTCTCGCTGAATAGTTGAAATGTCCGTTTTCCCTGTTGGAATATACGAGAGAGTGCGCGAGTAAACTGTGCGGAGCGCACGGGGGTAATATCAGGAACCTCAAGTGAAGCGTTTTCGCAATATTCTATATGCCACCAACTTCATGGCACTCGTAAATCGCACGTAACTCGAGAATGTGTGACTCGCCGGTATACTTGGATTCTGTACATACGTTGGAGGAACGAAAATTTATATCCTCCCCACACATTGATCTCCAAAGGTTGCGCGGGTGTATACGTGTATTCTCTCGTAGGAAAAACGGCTGGTATTACACAATCATCCTCGAAAGGAAACGGAAGGAACACGATTAAATTGCTCAGCTATTGCCGGCAGTTTCTGTACAACGCGAATACAATAGTACCCTTGACGTTATCGATTGTCATCAGATCGAGACGAATGTCCCTGTTCGATTTCGAAACAACTCGAGATGAATTTTCGAAAAGTTCGCGAGCTTCTGGAATATTTCGAAAAACATGGCAATAATTTGAAGACTTGGACTATCGATAGTAATAAACCCTGTTTGGCGCATGAAATGCTTTTTGGATTTCGTAAGGGAGGAGATCATTATTGTTGTTATTACTATTCGATCGGAGACGAATTATCGGCAGGTAGAAATGATCGGCGCACGAACTTGGAAGCATTTGGGGAGCCCTGGTAGACGCGCAATTGAATTTACAGTGCCGGACAACGTATAGGCTCGATTAAACGTGCATCCCTTGGAATTCGCGGAGAATGCCAATGACTGCATGTTCGTTTCGCGTCTTCGTACAGTCCCGTATTCCACGGACCGTCCGGAGGGTTGCGGCTTTTGTGGTTTAAAATTGCATAGCTGCAACACGAAACGAGCGATTCGAAAACAGGTCCGTTTGTCGGGAGTCATGCAGACACGGAGTCGTTTGCGGTGCTCTTGATGGAGTTTCCCTTTGCCAGGCAAGGCCATAGGGGCTTTTCGTTTCGCGCGAGATACAACCATGTACAACCATGTTAAGCCCCATTTGGCTCAATATCTTTAACACAGAGCCTCGTGTGCCACGTCGTATTCGTTCATGCGCCTCGTACATCGTCCAGTACCTTGTCACTGGCCTAGGGACTGTTATTTTGCTTCCCGGCTTACAAACAATATAATTCCGCGCAATATCTCAGCTCGAGGCTCCTACGTGTGTACACCCTACAGCGTCATACAGGGTGTCCCGAATAGGAACGAAATTTCACGTGGAAATGTTTTTTAGTCACTATTTTACAAGACCAAAAGTCGTCGAGTCATCGATCGTCAAAGTTCCGGAGCTCCGGCGGGCTAGACGCGAGAGTCCCATTGGTCCCACTTTGTTGATTGATAACTCGACGGGGATTCGTCGGATGAAAGAATGCTCGAGGACTTTTCGACTTGGAATTTCATGCCTAATGCGGTGGTATCGAAGTTTGAGCCTCGACTTTTCGGACACCCTTTGTACGAGTACAGACAGGGAAAGCGTTAGAATGCCTCCGGAGAAGCTGCCAGACAGATGCTACCGAGAGAGGGCCATCTTCTTGCAGAAGCCGTTGGA
Organism: Heteropelma amictum; assembly: GCA_959613375.1. NCBI lineage: Eukaryota > Metazoa > Arthropoda > Insecta > Hymenoptera > Ichneumonidae > Heteropelma > Heteropelma amictum. Next base: position 14,410,825 of record OY390724.1, read on the forward strand.
TATCTCAAACTTCACCTTGTCTCCATCCTCTTCCACACACTCGACTCTCCTCTTCTCTCTCGTAGCCTCTCTCCTCTTCCCTCGACCGTAAAATTCACCGGTCAATTTACCATTCGGTTTATCACATGACTGCATCGACCGTATTCGAGTGTTACGTATTCGCATCTACATATGTATACACACAATTGTCCAACGAGTTTCCCGACTCAACTGAGAAGTACGCCATTTAATAAAGCCTCCATACGCCGCTAGCTTCAGGCGTCACATACCACCGGACTTCCGACCAGTGTTCACAATTTCAATATTCAGGCTAAGTCTGTTTTAACGCGGGTTTGCACGAGGTTAACTGCGACGGGACGAGTCCAAAGTTTGTCATCGCCCGCGCTAGAAATGCAAACTAGATGGAAATTCAAATTGAGCGTAAAGTTCATCGAACGAATAAGGAGCGGTAAGGTCGAACGCGAAGGGAGTCAAATATCGTCTCATGTTTACGGGTTGTAGCTCTGGATTTCGGGATGATCGGCGCGAAGTTTCCTGCTTTTCCACGGGTAACTTCCGAATCTTCTTCTTTTTTGTCGCCATTTTTTTTCCCCGCCTCAGCCTCCATTGTCCACCTGTTAAACGATACCGCATCGTCCTGCCATCATTCCGCATGAGGCAAAAAAGTTTTCTCGCAACAAAAACTTGTTTTTTTTTGGACCCAACGAAACCCACCTTCCCTCCAGTCCGTTCCATGTTGAATGGCGTTCCTCCGCTCGCTCACTGACGTTCGTCGCTGGGTTCATTTTCCGGAAGAACGAAGTGACCATGCGAACCAAAGTTTGCCGTTCATTCACACACAAACACACACACGAGCGAATAAAAGTAGCGGCTCTCGCAAGTAGCTCCAGCCACGGCTGCTGTGAAATATCCCAAAGCGGGTATACACGTCCACTGCAGCCAGAACGGGAAAGTTGGGGGACCATTTTCGGAATAGTTCGGCGTCGTACAACTTTCATTTCGAGTAATACTTTTCAACCGGACGTAACTGGACAACAGACCGGATGACGTTCCGGGGATTTTGTTTTCACCGCCGTTTCCGCCACTCTCGACTTTATCCAGAATAATTTCTTTCGATAATTCCCCGATTAAAATCTCCGAACAAACGAATCGACAAAAGTTCGATAATCGACGAAATTGTCGACGATTGGAATCATTTAAACCGCCTATTGCTTCGTGAAAAAGTCATTGCGAGCGTAATTCGCGTTTTACGGTGAAATTCTTCGAGTTGTCGCGCTTCAGACGTGATTCTTCAGTCATCTCTTCACTTCCGGACTCTGCGGTAAATACGTGTCATCTCGGATCAAATGAGAGAGCGAGAGAGAGTGCTTCGAGTCGACTCAAGCTGGGTAAACTGCTTTGGCAGTTGCGTAATGAGTGCCCCGACGATTACACGTTAATTCGTTGGATCCCAAAGTTTGTCATTCGATTTGCGACATCTATACATCGAGGGTTTACCACGGAATTCGGCCGCACATGGAAACCACCAAGATTATAGAGTTCCTCCTCCACGAGAGCTTTCAATAATATGATTCGTTCGGTAACTCGGACGGATAAATGTTAATGAATTGCTCCCAATTAGATCTCGGGAATCCATGAATCACGACCCGACATTTCGAAGCATAAACGCAGTTGCAAAGAGCACGATAACGTTAACATGGCTTCACCATGCTACGAGAATTGCTATACATCGAAAATTCGAATTTTCCAAAATGTCGAAAAAACGTTCTTCACATCGCGGAATATTCGTTACGAAAAGGCTATTTACGATAAATGGCCATTTGGGGATGAATTAGAGTGCCGCAGTGTACTCATATTGTCATTTCGACATTATCGGGATTAAACAATCAAAAAAAGCGAAAAAGCCGGAGGAAAAAGTGGAAAGTAATGCAGCCGTCCGTTCTTGACGCCTCCTACTCTTCCTGTAGCGTTGCCTTCGTTCCCGAGAGATAGAGGAACTCCACGACCCGACATTTCGAAGCATAAACGCAGTTGCAAAGAGCACAATAACGTTATCATGGCTCCACCATGCTACGAGAATTGCTATACATCGAAAATTCGAATTTTCCAAAATGTCGAAAAAACGTTCTTCACATCGCGGAATATTCGTTACGAAAAGGCTATTTACGATAAATGGCCATTTGGGGATGAATTAGAGAGCCGCAGTATACTCATATTGTCATTTCAACATTATCGGGATTAAACAATCAAAAAAAGCGAGAAAGCCGGAGGAAAAAGTGGAAAGTAATGCAGCCGTCCGTTCTTGACGCCTCCTACTCTTCCTGTAGCGTTGCCTTCGTTCCCGAGGGATAGAGGAAGTCGGTAAAAAAAAAAAGTAAGAAAGAAAGTGTTCCGCTCGTTTATTCCTTCTTTTTTTTGGGTTTTCTTCGCGATCTCCCTTTGTCGGGGTACGTTTCTTTCAACTTTTCTCCCGCGTCTCTGCGTGCGGTCCTATTCTCTTTCTTTTCAGTTTTTTTTTTTTTTTTTGGATTTTTTATATACCACTCGTCTTCGGGCTTTCCGTTGTACGCTTCTCGCGGTACCATCCAACCGCAATTGCGAGGGTGGGGCTTTATCGAGCGACCTTTTTCTGAACGTCCGCACGCGCCTTTTATAGTCTCCCGCACACGCGGGGGTTATTGCCGCGTTGCAAAACACCAGCACGGGTTGATACCGTACGTTGTAGCTGTAACGACTTTTTTAGGCGAAAAGCTTCGCGAGTTTTCACGAGGGTCTCGCGGGTGCACACGGACAAAGTGACGAACCATTTTTTTTTTCATTTTAATACAAAGCTTGCAGTATTAAACGTCCGGACGCACACAAACACGTCGTACACACGGACGAGTGTGAAAAAAAATGAAATCTCGTACGAGCTTTTTAACTCCTGTACCCTCCGCTTCGGTATCACAAAGGGCGAAGAATAATAAAGAAGACCAACGGAGAGAGACACTCGAAACTCTACAAATCTTGTTTACAGTGCACTATTCTTTCAAGCTTATAATTTAAAAAAAAAAGAGCCAAGAAAATCTCGGCTATATATTGTGCAATTAATTCGAAATGTCGACTCGGCGTTTCTCGACGAACGCAAACGGAGATCGCGTTTTTTCGACGACTTTGAGGGTGTTTTTTTTTTTTTTCGATTCAATTTTTCTTCTCGAGATAGCCATCTTTGCAGCTCGACGCAGAAACCAAAGATCCGCAAATATCTCTCGAGTGAAAAAAAAGAAAATTAGGCGGAAGCTCGTTCCGACGCTCGCGAGCGCCGAGAAACCTCAAAGTGGCACTTCCGGCGATAAAATATTAGTCGCGGAAAAGAGCCTCGAGTGTATATGCCCTCTTTTCTCGAAGCTTTTTACTCTGCCTCTTCTAAAAGCGTGCGAATATACGCGTTTTACGGACTCGGAGACTCTTCGCTATGGAATTCCGGCTGCGATTCGTGTGAAATTATCATCGCGGAGAAAAGAGGGAGAACAAAAATTGGAGTGGGACGATTGAATTTTCATTCGGAAATTGGGGGGGAAAGGAGGCGAAGGGATCGTCCCAACTTGTCCGATGAGAATTTCGCGCGAAAGAAGGACGAGTGTGTGGAAAAAGGGCGGTTAATTGACTCTTCAACAATGGTGTACCGAGCAAAATGTGCTTGGTGATTGGAGCAAAATGTGCTCGAGTGTATATGCCCTCTTTTCTCGAAGCTTTTTACTCTGCCTCTTCTGAAAGCGTGCGGATATACGCGTTTTACGGACTCGGAGACTCTTCGCTATGGAATTCCGGCTGCGATTCGTGTGAAATTATCATCGAGGAGAAAAGAGGGAGAACAAAAATTGGAGTGAGACGATTGAATTTTCGTTCGGAAATTGGGGGGGAAAGGAGGCGAAGGGATCGTCCCAACTTGTCCGATGAGAATTTCGCGCGAAAGAAGGACGAGTGTGTGGAAAAAGGGCGGTTAATTGACTCTTTAACAATGGTGTACCGAGCAAAATGTGCTTGGTGATTGGAGCAAAATGTGCTCGAGTGTATATGCCCTCTTTTCTCGAAGCTTTTTACTCTGCCTCTTCTGAAAGCGTGCGAATATACGCGTTTTACGGACTCGGAGACTCTTCGCTATGGAATTCCGGCTGCGATTCGTGTGAAATTATCATCGAGGAGAAAAGAGGGAGAACAAAAATTGGAGTGGGACGATTGAATTTTCATTCGGAAATTGGGGGGGAAAGGAGGCGAAGGGATCGTCCCAACTTGTCCGATGAGAATTTCGCGCGAAAGAAGGACGAGTGTGTGGAAAAAGGGCGGTTAATTGACTCTTTAACAATGGTGTACCGAGCAAAATGTGCTTGGTGATTGGAGCAAAATGTGCTCGAGTGTATATGCCCTCTTTTCTCGAAGCTTTTTACTCTGCCTCTTCTGAAAGCGTGCGAATATACGCGTTTTACGGACTCGGAGACTCTTCGCTATGGAATTCCGGCTGCGATTCGCGTGAAATTATCATCGCGGAGAAAAGAGGGAGAACAAAAAATTGGAGTGGGACGATTGAATTTTCGTTCGGAAATTGGGGGGGGAAAGGAGACGAAGGGATCGTCCCAACTTGTCCGATGAGAATTTCGCGCGAAAGAAGGACGAGTGTGTGGAAAAAGGGCGGTTAATTGACTCTTTAACAATGGTGTACCGAGCAAAATGTGCTTGGTGATTTCGGCGCAGAAAGAAAAAGCACGCACACGAGAATGGAAGATTGGCTCGCTCCGGAGAGGTTCATGAATGCAATGAGGTTACCCTTCGTACCCCCGCGGTGTATTCCCTCTGGTACTTTTCTCAACGCTCCTCTATCTTCTCCTCTCCTCCATATGTCGCATCGATTTTTCAAACATCCGGAATTCAATGTTGTACATAGAGAGAAAGAGAGAGAGAGGGAGATGTGCAGGATCATATCGTCCAGCATCCGTTGCCAAAATGATGACGTCGTCCACCGAAAGCGATTTAATGCCCAACTCTGTTCTAGCCCGTTCCATGCACGCCATTTTTGCTGCCCCACTCGAGGCAGCTGTTACTGTACTCGAGCGAGCACCAAAAGTCCTCGGAGAATCTATGAATTATCGTAAACTCGTTATCGAGACGATTTCTCACACTGTCCCCCTCCCTCTGACGTTTTCTTCGCCCTTTGAATAATTTTCGAAAGGTCATTGAGATCGTCATCGCTCTTGAGAGTCTTTGACCGTTTGTTTTACCGCACGAAAAATCATTTTCATGCGATCGCGATAAAAAAAATGCGAGAGAGGCGGAGAAGAAGGAATACATTATATTTGTGTGTGTGTGTGTGTTTGGACAATGGTCTGATGAGGTTAAATCACGCGAATCTACTTTTCATCCGAGTCTGAGGAATTCTCTAGCGAGCGAAAAATGTTATTTGTGTCATCGGGATACATTGGAATATATATAAATTTGCCAGAAAGGAGAGGAGGAGGGAACGAGTGGAAGAAGAGAAAAAGGGAGGTTTTAATCTTGGGATAAACACGAGAGGTCTTTACGATGCTATTAGTAAAAAGAAATTCAAGGGTTGTGAGTGTCTTGTACATATATATTCGTTGGGATTAAGTGCCGAAATTGTACACTTGCCTTTCACGAAATGTTTGCTGGGTCGGAATTTGCCATTACCGGAGCATTAATATACCCTTGACCCTTTATATATACATGTATACACACGTAAGGGGCGACTGTAATGTATCTTGCTGTACGCGTACGTGCCGCACCGGGTTTTTGTACGAGACATTAATTTTTTAATGTCTCCAGCACACAACGAACACGAGCGACTGTAATTTCTTTTATTTTTCATTTATTTTATTTCGTTCTATTTTTCGGCTGACATTCCCTTATATTTTATAGGATACCATATAGGGATGGGTGCTCGCGCTGCAGCGCCTCGATTTTTTACGTAATTTCAGCATACGCATTTAATAGTTTAAACAAGCATAAACGCAGTTGCAAAGAGCACAATAACGTTAACATGACTCCACCATGCTACGAGAATTGCTATACATCGAAAATTCGAATTTTCCAAAATGTCGAAAAAACGTTCTTCACATCGCGGAATATTCGTTACGAAAAGGCTATTTACGATAAATGGCCATTTGGGGATGAATTAGAGAGCCGCAGTGTACTCATATTGTCGTTTCGGCGTTATCGGTATTAAACAATCAAAAGAAGCGAAAAAGCCGGAGGAAAAAGTGGAAAGTAATGCAGCCGTCCGTTCTTGACGCCTCCTACTCTTCCTGTAGCGTTGCCTTCGTTCCCGAGGGATAGAGGAAGTTCACGAGGTTTTTGTACGAGACATTAATTTTTTAATGTCTCCAGCACACAACGAACACGAGCGACTGTAATTTCTTTTATTTTTCATTTATTTTATTTCGTTCTATTTTTCGGCTGACATTCCCTTATATTTTATAGGATACCATATAGGGATGGGTGCTCGCGCTGCAGCGCCTCGATTTTTTACGTAATTTCAGCATACGCATTTAATAGTTTAAACAATGTTTCGTTATTTGAACAATAGTTCGTAATCAGCGGGAAAAAATGCATCGAGGTCGATAACATTTTTTTTTTAATCCAAAATTTTTCGTCATTTTCTGCCGGACCGAGTTGGTTCGCTAAAAGGCTTGCCATTTTTTTGTCGTTCGAGATAGACACCCCGACTTGTGCTTGCTCTCTTGGCAATCGATGAGGCTTCAAAATGCCGTTTGGTTCGTCCAGATATCTTGATTTTTCGATTTTTCGCAGATTTTTAAAGTTGGCCCTTCGATTTTTGCGGAAAGGGAAAACGCCGATTTTTTTTTTATTTTCCAAGACAAGTATATTCAATATCTTTGTAGTCTGGATTTTCGTGTGGCAATTGTGTACTCTACGCTCTTCTGTCTTTCTCCGTTCGCGATTGAATTGTCTTCGACGAATGTGGCGAGCGAAAAAAAATCGGAGGTTCAGCCTTTTTTTCCTCGCGTCTGAGAGAAACGCGATAAGAATGGAGGGGCATCGAGTTGCGAATGAAACGTCAGAATTGTACAGGGGATTTACTAATCACGATGGATTACGAGGATAAAGAGTGGAGATGCGAGACGTTGCAGCATAATGTGAGAAAATACGCGAAATAGAACGCGAATAGACGGAAAACTGCCATACTACTGTACACTAGAGACCGTAATGTAAAAATACTTTGAAATCTTTTAAATTACTCGGCGTCGGGATGCTGTACAACGTATAATATGGCCCTGATGAAAATGCTTCAACGGAGCCTTTTCAAACGGAAAATTCCGTATTGTGCGGGATTAACTTTTATTGTGTAGCCAGAGGGAGCACTTTCCCAATACGGACGTACGTCATTCGATACAGACGTACAAATCGCGATAAGAATTTTTTCAAAAGCCAAAGAAAGCATCCAAATAACTTTCTCATTCGACCCAAGTGGACCACAAAGATTCTCATTTAAAAAACAGACGCGAAATTAAATAAAATTAATCGAGTTTAACCAAATCAACCCAATCAACGCTTGACAGACGAACATCCTTTTCCCATTTTCTGAAGAAAAAAAAAATACATATACCGGGTGTCCAAAAACTGGATGCTGAAAATTTAATGCTGCATGGGGGATGAAATTCCAAGTCGATGAGTCCTTGAGCACTTTTTGATCCGACGAACGCCCGACGAGTTATTAATTCATAGAGTTCGACCAATAAAACTTTTTTAAGACATTTATTTTCAAAATTTCTTCGTGGTATCTTTGAATTATTGCCACCGGATTTTGTGGCACCCTGTGTGTATGTATTCAGGGGAAAGTATAAACCAAAAGTCACGTGACGAATGCTCGATATTTCCTCGGGGGTCCACCGGATGCTGGGGGAAAAAAAATTAAGTTTCGAGAATTGAGCTCATCAGGAAACGTTTGATGCAACCTCATTCCCCTACCTCGTGTTTCCCCCTCGGTTTTTTTTTATCTTACGTATTTAAGCGTACTTTGAGCAGCGTGTCACGTGACATCGCTTACTCGATGATTGCGAATCATTCTCGATAAAATTCTGAAAGTCCGAACGCTCTCACGATTTTCATCCCCTCGAGTTCTTTGCACGCGAATATAATTCCGCCGCCGACTTGACGAGGTTCTCAAAATTGCTCGTCATTACGATTATTATTGCATAATATCATGAATTATTCGTCAGGAATCGTTATTCTCTTTCGGTTTGGTTGAACCGGGCCGAAAAACGAAACCGGGACGCTCGCGGCGACGAGAATTCGAGATGAAAGTTTTCTCGAAAAGTTTCCGCCAGCGCACTTCGACTAGTCCGGAAAATTGCCTTCTTTCATCGTCGCGTTCTCGCCTCCTGTGTATATGCATACGCAGAGACGAGAGCTTTTTCTCCAGAGCTAAAAGTTTCACTTCAATCTTAGGTATCCGATCACGTATAAGACTATGAGAGACGTACTGGAGATTACCGTGTATACTATGGATACATACGCAGCGATAAGAAAACGAAAGATGAGATATATTTGTTTCGCGAAGGACCGGAAGCTTTTCACGAGAAAATGAGAAATATTCAGCGCGTTATTCATACACGCGAGTGGAAAACGTGTTTCCTTCATTTCCTACTTTCGTCAAAGTTTCAATCACTTTTTTTCAGTATCGAAAAGAAAAAAAAAGCTTCCAAACTCATCGGCGTTTGCGATCGCTCGAAACAAAAACGTGCATCGCGAATAAACATGTTTTTATTCACAGAATTATCATTTTTTCGTATCGAATCGAATTTTCATATCGAAATGATATTTTTTTATAAAAATACTCGACAAATCGTCAATGCGGAAAATAAAGCCGTTCGCGAGTCGTACATGCGTTACTATCGATGATGACGAGAATCGTCGTTGTCGCCTTCTTTCATCGCATACGCAGAGACGAGAGCTTTTTCTCCAAAACTAAAAGTTTCACTTCAATCTTAGGTATCCGATCACGTATAAGACTATGAGAGACGTACTGGAGATTACCGTGTATACTATAGATACATACGCAGCGATAAGAAAACGAAAGATGAGATATATTTGTTTCGCGAAGGACCGGAAGCTTTTCACGAGAAAATGAGAAATATTCAGCGCGTTATTCATACACGCGAATGGCAAACGCGTTTCCTTCATTTCCTACTTTCGTCAAAGTTTCAATCACTTTTTTTCAGTATCGAAAAGAAAAAAAAAGCTTCCAAACTCATCGGCGTTTGCGATCGCTCGAAACAAAAACGTGCATCTCGAATAAACATTTTTTTATTCACAGAATTATCATTTTTTCGTATCGAATCGAATTTTCATATCGGAATGATATTTTTTTATTAAAATTCTCGACAAATCGTCAATGCGGAAAATAAAGCCGTTCGCGAGTCGTACATGCGTTACTAACGATGATGACGAGAATCGTCGTTGTCGCTGACGATTCAATAGAAGCAAAAAAAAAGCACGTGAAATACGACGGGAAAGAAAAATAACTTTTTTCCTCCCTCCCTCTCTCTCTCTCCAATCTCTCGTCTCTCAATCGTCGACTTTTCCATTGTAGCAGCGAAGAAAAACGACCGAATGATTTATCTAGCCCCTCCCCACCGCCCTTCCATCATCCGTCACGATAACGTCCAAAAAGTAAGGAAGTACAGCTGTAAATCCCGAAGAGAGCGCACACCGACTCTTTAAAATCAAAGTGAGAAGCTTTTGCGATATCACGCGAAAAAGAAAGAGCCGAGAAATACAGAAAAAAAAAAAAAAACACGTAAAAAGAATGAAAATCGAATGGAACGGGAGAGGAGGAAAATAAAAACTTTTTTTTTTCGTCGTAAAAACGAGCAACGAGGGAATATGAGAAGAAGAAAAAAGATCGTAAAACAGCAGCGCGTTTGGGAGAAGATTGCAACGAGCGATAAGATATTATTCCTCCGGTGGTTGAAGTCTCAAAATCTTTTCATCTTTTTTGCAAAAGATCGACGTTGCGACATTTTTCAGGATGTGTAAAACCGCCGCTGGAGGGCGACAAATTTTCCGCTCAAACTTCTCGTTTCTCGAGGGATGCAATGGCGAAAGTGGATTAAGAAAACTTTCGTCGTACGACTCACGCGGACTTTCGCGCGTCGCGCGAATTTGCCGTGATCTCGCAGGTCCATCAAGACGAATTAATTCGCTGTTCAATCAATGATATACATTTTTTTTTTTTTCCAATCAAAATTTCATCGGTTTTACAACGAAACCCAATTGACAATCGACCGTATTCGGGACACACAAACGTAACGAAACAGCGTAGAAATTGAACGTAAAAAAAATTGCACGTGTTTACCGAAAATAAACAAACGAATAAAATCGCTAAGAAGATGACGATCAGACTCTCGTCGTATGGACATGGAGGGCCAATTAAAAAATTTACAGATTGCGCAAAATCCCACAAGGTCGAACCTACGATCCCAAAGCTTGCATCGACTTGAACGAAAATGCGAATTTGATCGATTTCTCACGTCGAATTTTTCCGGAATTTTCCGGAACGATCGATTCCGTTCGATCCGACTTGTTGTTCAAAGTCGTGTTTAAAGAAAAATAAATAATGATTTTTCAGTTATTCATGATCGACAACTGCGCGGACGATTGGCGGATAGCGATGACCTGGCAGCGAATATCTCAGATTTCGTTGGAGTTGGCCATCTGCGCGCTTCATCCGATACCAGGAGAATATTACTTCCTGTGGACGACCAAATTAGCCAACAAAGGTGGCGACATAGGCTCCCAATGGGTGCCGTATGACGTAACACTGTCGCTTCCGATGTTTCTCAGGCTGTATCTCATCTGTCGCGTGATGCTGCTGCATTCGAAATTATTCACGGACGCATCGTCGCGGAGCATAGGGGCCTTGAATCGCATTAATTTCAACACGAGATTCGTGCTCAAAACTTTAATGACCATCTGTCCTGGTACCGTTTTATTGGTATTTATGGTATCACTTTGGATCATCGCATCGTGGACGTTGCGACAGTGCGAGAGGTGACGATCGATTTTACACGAATATTTGCCTCAATTTTTTACTCTCCCTGATTCACGAGGTTAAAGCTCGCGACCCTCAGCGAATATTTTGCCAATTTTTCGAGTTTTTTCAACGATTTTTTTCAACCAAAATTGATCCCGAATCTCTATCTTGCCGGGAGGACAATTCCCTTGTACGAAAAGTCCGCGTTCTTGGATACATTTTTGTTTTCTGGATCATGGAAAAAAAGTATGGGCCTAATTGGAAAAAAACTGGCTTTTTTTGATAGATTTCACGACGACGAACACGCCAATCTCTTGAACGCAATGTGGCTCATTGCGATAACGTTTCTGAGCGTCGGTTTCGGCGACATCGTGCCCAATACCTACTGCGGTCGGGGGATCGCGGTGTCCACAGGAATGATGGTACGATTAATTGTCAATCAATCGATAATTGTGAAATATAAAAAGTACACATGTTTTTTTTTCTCGTAATAATTCGTTCCGGAAGAACAACCATAATCGACTATTTTCGGGATGAAGTTTCGATGATTCACGGGGTGATTTTCAGGGCGCGGGCTGCACGGCTTTGCTCGTGGCGGTCGTTTCCAGAAAGTTGGAACTAACGCGCGCTGAGAAACACGTTCACAACTTCATGATGGACACGCAATTAACGAAAAGGGTAAGGAGGCGATGTTAAATGTTTTTTTACCGATATTTCGCGAAAAAAAAAGGTTTTCCTTTCATCGGCGCTTGGTTTTTTGAAAATTTGTCGAAATTTCTTTTTCCGTCACGTTTCAGTTGAAAAATGCAGCTGCCAACGTTTTGAGGGAGACGTGGCTCATCTACAAACACACGAGGCTGGTAAAACGGGTGAATTCCGGTCGCGTGAGGACCCACCAGCGAAAATTTCTACTTGCCATTTACGCGTGAGTCGATCAAGCACGTGTTTACTGCCAAATCATTTTTTTTTTCGAGTTTTATCCAAAATCAAAGAACAACACAGTAACGCGTCTATAAACCGCGAAGAAAAGACTCTTCGTGCACGTTTTTTTTCACCCGACACTCAATCACCGATCGGGAAGGAAAAATTGAAAATTCTTTTGCTTTTTCGCTTTTACGTCGGCGCGCAGGCTGAGAAAGGTTAAAATGGACCAACGAAAGTTGATGGACAACGCGAATACGATAACAGACATGGCCAAGGTGAGTCGAAAAATGGATTATTATCGTTGGATGTAATATCGATGATTCGACTGAAAAATCATTTTATGAAACGTAATTTCCCAAAAAAAAGTATCGTTTGTTCCAAAGACACTTTTCTAATATCGATGATTATCGTCATAAAATTTTTTTTCTCACTTATTCGCGGTTAAGGGGGTAAAAGTATGAGCGTGCCGTGAAAGGGCTTCTAAGCCGAATCCATAAAGTTCGGGACGAACAAGAGGCGAGAAATTTAGTCTTCCACCTTAAAGCCTACCGCGTATGATTAAGCACAAAAAAAGACTTTGACGCCAACACACGGGGCAAAGCCGCTAATCGGGAAAACCGTGACAATCCGCGTCTCGATGTTTGGACGAAAAAACGAATACAAAAAAAGAAACAAAAATCCGAAAAACTGATTTTTCTTTTCCACAACGATGCTGCATACTTTTCGCGCATCGCACGAGACCGCCCTTCGAGTCATCCTACGATTTATATCCCCGACAAATCGCCCTGTCGACGGTCCAGGACACTGAAATATCGTTCAGGCACAAAACTTCACGCGGGGCGGGAAAAAAAAGCTCAGATTTGACACCACGAGCGAGAGAAAGGAGCGATAATAAGGCTAGGAAAATAATGGTTCCACGGAAACCCGGAAGCTCGTCGTATACTCGTGAGAAACTTTCGCGCGAGTTCTTTCGGAAAACACGAAAAAAAAGCCAAAAAAAAATGAATTCCGGTAGCCGATACAATGAAACGTCGCAAATTCGGTACAAATAGATCGACACCCGGTAAATCACTGCTTCAAAGATACAAAAATGACGATCGATTCACGGGTAAATTCCAATTTTTGAATCTCCGCGAAAAAAACGCGGCTGACGCGAAAGCGCGACAAGTTGCCAACGAAAAAGGGTATACCACCCTCGTGTTTCTTTGACGAAAAAGTGCCAATGTCATTGACGGTTTCCGGTGTGTCCAACAGACGCAGAACACGGTGTACGAGATCGTGTCGGACATGTCAACGCGTCAGGACACCCTGGAGGAGCATCTGGTCAGTCTGGAGGACAAGTTGACGTCGTTACAGAAGCAGCTGGACATGCTGCCGGAGGAATTGACGAGGTGCATGGCGCAGCACGCGGAGCGTCTCGAGCAGAGGCGAAACTTTTTGCATCCGGATACGGCGGTCGCGCTCGCGACACCGGCGGTCGGATTGGGCGGGATTCCCGGTGGTCTCGGGACGATGAACGTGGGTAACAGTTTGGGAATTGGGATTTCAGGAAGCGGCATGGTGTCGGCTCATCATCAGCTGGCGAGTCTGTCGAATTCGCCGTTACTGCCTCACTCGCGTAGCGTACCGAACGCACCGAGCACCATGTCGCTTCATCCTTGGCCGGCGAGTCCGGTACTGCCGCCGGTCTCGAGCAGAACGCCTCATCTCGTACCGGAAACCGGCAAACAACAACCGCAGCAGCAGCAGCAACAGCAACAGCAGCAGCAACACGCAACGACGGTGCCGACGACGTCGCAATCGGCAACGAGATTAACGTCGCAAGCGGGTATGGGAGGACTCGGTAACAGCCAAGGATCGGACACATCCGCTCACAGCTGAGTCACGTCTTTGCAGCCGCAGCACTCGTACTGAAAAATCCAGTACGGGAAACGACAACGAGATACAATGGGCTAAACATCGACGAATTTAAACACGCTGCTCGTCTCTCCCTACACCTTCTTTTGTCTCGTTTTTCTTGTGTCCTTCGAGGAGGTACTCGCGAAAATTCGGAAGATAATCGGCTGGGTTTTTCCTTCCCCAACGGAGCGTCATCTTCGTCGTACGACCTTGAAATTTGCATCGCTGGACCACAACGAAAAATCGAATATTCTCCATCTTTCACACTCTATTTTTCTGATACATTTTCCATCTTCTCTCGCGAGTGTCGCAACTTGAAATTGCTTGAAAATATTCGACAAAACGCAGAGAGGCAGTGGCCTAGTGGTAACGCGCCCGGCTCTCACCCGGTGGGTCCGGGTTCGATTCCCGCCGCCGACACCAATGGATTTTTTCTAAGTGTCTTAAACTGTTCTCTCGTGGTTCGGAACCCACGTAAAAAAGTAGGTCTATTGGAGAAAATCCACCCACCCAGAAAAACGGAGGAAGGTACGAGGAAATGATACAGAATGGGTAGTAGTTGGGTGGGTGGCTTATAAAAACCCGTAAAGGGTGTGCAAGTAAAACTCCCCAATTATTAATTATTATTCGACAAAACGCGGAATATCAACGATAAGGAGGAAGTTGGATTTCAACGATGCGAAATCATGATCGTCGTAAATGATGACGAAAAACGAAAAGTATTTTTTCTGCCCCCTTTGTGGACATTGTTTTTCCAAATTTTGGGATGAACCAGAAGCTACCGCCGTCGTGACGACGGTGAAACAGTCCGGATGCGAGTACCGCCTCGAACATTTTTTCAACTTCTCATTTCGCGTCCTACGACGCGTTTGCCCGTTTGTTTTTCTCACTCATCTCCCCCGTACGTTTAATTCATCCGGTCCGGGACCACATCGCCCGCGAAAGGGATCTCACCCGCAGATTTTACGAGGAGATCCGTTGAAACGCGGCGGTTATTTTCTCACGGATAATGGGAACAAGCGTCTCGACGAGATGGGGAAATATCGCGAAAGAAGTTTGCTTTTCAACCGCTAGAACGCGCACAATTCGCGGTTGGACAATTTTACGAGGGATGAAACACGAGGACTCTTCCTCGCCCGAGATTTCAAGGTCACGCCGAGTTTGTACGCGCTGTGCGTACAATCGGTGTGCAAATCGGTGTGCTGTAGATATTTTCGTCGAGGAACACGTCGATCGTCCCTCGTCGTTGGCGTGAAAAATTTCCACGAGCTCGATGAGTTTTAGCATCGACGAACGAGGAGTAGCGATTTTTTAAAAATTGAAAAACAAACCGCGCGACGCCGGATCGTCAAAGAAAACGAAGGAATTCGCGAGAGTTCACGTCGATCGCGAATTCAGTGGCAAAATTCAAAATGAATTTTGAATTTCGTCCTCGAGCACGATCAACGTCGAAATTCGCTCGTTTTCGAATAAATTGTCGCGTAGGGCGTTTTGTTTTTCTTGTAAATATATCATGATAAACGTGGAAAGTTGGAAACGCTTCGAACGCGGGAGGATGTTCGAATTTTCGGTGAGGAAGAGTCGCGGGAGAGCGAGAAGCGTGAATGGATTCGAGAAACGAAGAAACAAAAAAAATCGCTGCGGACTGCTCTCGCCCAAATTGCGTGCCTGAAAATATTTCTTATGTAATTTAATCGAAACCTCTTCTCAATCTTATATACATATGTGTATATATATCTTACACCGAAACCTTTTTTTCTGCTCCTCGAAAACGAGGAAAATCGCAGATTCGCGTTGATCTTTGCAAAAGACAAAAACGTCGGCCACGAAATAACGTCTCGAACGAGTTGATCGATATCGAGAAGAAAAAAAAGTGGCACTCTGCGAGATCGATGAGAAAAAAATTCGGAAACGACTTTTTTTCGAACCGAACGAATTTTCCTTTTTTTTTTACGAATTAACGAAGACGAAGTGACAAAAAAAATCAATGAAAATCAACCGGGTCGAACGTCATGTATTTCCGCATCGAAGTCGATGATTTCGATGATAAAAATCGTAATACATATTCGGTAAAGAAAGAAAAAGAAATATTTTCCTTATCCCAAACTTCCCGAAAAATCTTAATCTCTCTCTCTCTCTCTATCTCTGTTTCTCTTTCTCTATCGTCCTCTATGATAATCCTCGAAACGAATACACCACATCCCGCATCGTACAAACACGTACAATTTTTAATCACGAGACTCGTAGTCATTTAGCAATTAATCGCGAGTGAAATTAAGCGAACAAGATGGCCTTAAGGGTGTTTTTTGGCGCACATTTAACCGCCCCGGATGGAACGATGTAAAAACGAAGGAGAGAACACGAAGGGGAGGGGACAAAACGGAAAAACGTCATGTTATTACGCGTTTCTCGTTGTGCGATCGAGAAATTTCGTATTTTCGATAATTAACACGATATACGGTGCAGTACGATTCTATAAATGAAAAAAGTGATAAATAAAAAAAATTCCGCAACGATTTTCTTCGACGAATTCGTTAATTTCCATTCTCTCGTTTCTTCTCTCCTCTCTTCTACGTAACGCAAAAAATCTTGAAATCTCCTGCAATCTTATTTTTGCCACGATCGTCCAGTACCGAAAACGATTAATTCCGGAATTCCAGTGTTAATTACCGCTATGATAAAGGAGCTACGACTAAAATAATCAATCGACCAAAATCGCGAAGAAATTCATTGATATCGTACTGTCATCGGTATATCGCGGACTTAAAACTCTGGCACTAGAGGTAATTTCGAAGCGAAGAAGGAAAAAAAAAAAAAAAAACGGTTTACCCGACCGTCGAACCTCCGAAAATATTTCACTTTATCGGCTGCACACACACACACACACACACACGAACACACTGACGAAAGATGCAACGGCCAACTTGAAGAGCCTTAAGGTAGTTCTATCGTTTTATCGTTTTCTTAAGATTTTGTTGAAAATTTGAATACGTATTCTTTGATGTCATATATACGTGTGTAATAAATTTTGGAAGGTTTTACCACGTGGAAGTTGAGATATTTATTGGTAAAAATCACAATTTTCGGTAGTCTCTCGTAAGAGCGCGTGTTAAAAGTTGCATTTTCATCAATGAATATCTTGGCTTCTACGTGGTGAAGCCTTCTAAAACTTTGCATACATTTTTATGCAACATCAAAGAAGATTTCTCGAGTTTTCCAAAAAAATCTTAAGAACATTTTTTTCGCAATTTTTGTAATTATAGAGCAAGCACATATCACCTGGGATGACCGTGAATTTGGAGTATGCTGTTCTTTAGTCGATTTGCAACAACTTTTCTTATTTAACTGGAGCCCGCGAACCATTTTGTATGTGAGAAAAACTGCAAAACAATTTCTCGATTTGAATCTAACGATAGAACTACCTTACGTATTCTTTGATGTCATATATACGTGTGTAATAAATTTTGGAAGGTTTTACCACGTGGAAGTTGAGATATTTATTGGTAAAAATCACAATTTTCGGTAGTCTTTCGTAAGAGCGCGTGTTAAAAGTTGCATTTTCATCAATGAATATCTTGGCTTCTACGTGGTGAAGCCTTCTAAAACTTTGCATATATTTTTATGCAACATCAAAGAAGATTTCTCGAGTTTTCCAAAAAAATCTTAAGAAAATTTTTTTCGCAATTTTTGTAATTATAGAGCAAGCACATATCACCTGGGATGACCGTGAATTTGGAGTATGCTGTTCTTTAGTCGATTTGCAACAACTTTTCTTATTTAACCGAAGCCCGCGAACCATTTTGTATGTGAGAAAAACTGCAAAACAATTTCTCGATTTGAATCTAACGATAGAACTACCTTAAAAACCGAGGAGGGAAATGAAAATGAAAAAGAAAAATGAAAATTTCGAGATGAGAGGATTTGAGAATGAAAAAAGTCGAGCGCAAAGTGCGATCTCATCCGCTTCAACGTCCGTGGATTATTCAACCGTGTCCATTCGCACGGAGCTTCTATTTAAAATGTACCACGCGCGTGAACAGCGGAGGCTGAAAAACCGAACGTAGTTTCCACGGTCTTTTTTATTTTCAAGCAACGACGTAGACTAAACACTAAATAATTGTTATTTGATTCACTCTCGAGTCATTTTTCCTCTGTGCGTTTTGTTTATTTTATTCAACATCTCAAGCTCGACGGAAAGATCGAAAGAAGAGGGGAAAAAACAATAATACAAGAGGGAAAGAAACGCCAGCTGAGAAAAATCGGAACTAGACTGTCTTGCCCGGTAATATTTCGCAAACAATTGTTTCGCCTCTGTGTTTGGGCGAAACGGGACCAAATAAAAAACAAAAAAAAAGACACAATCATCACGAATCAGTCTTTCCTCTTTTCTCTCTAAAATTCTCTCTCTCTCTCTCTATGTAACTCTCCATCTCCGTTGAGTCTCGATAAGCTCGACGCGACAATTGCCACGATATTTTTGTACAGAAATCTTGAAAGTACATTGCAGTGCCAGAAAGAGAGACCACACGCCGGCTCGAACAATTATGAAAATAAACAGATCGTAACGAAGAGGAAAAAAAAAAAGAAGGAAACAAACGAGAACGGGAAGAAAGGCGAAAAAAAAGAAAAACGCAACGATGATACATACGAACGGGTACGAAAAATGTTTTTTGTTTCGATTATCCTCCGGTCGAAAGAGACGACCCTCAAACGAGAAACAGACTATGTACATATACAGCATTTTTCTTTTGATAATCTTTTATTTTCTATCGCTATGATAATAATAATTATGATCGTTCGAATGATTTTACAAAGTGATTATTAGTCGACGAGCGTGTCGTTGAATGTGCAACGAATATCCGACTGAATTTTCTCATTTCAGCTGTTTTTCTTTTATATTTTTTTTATATTCATCGTACGACGAAGCGAATTAACGTGTCCGTTTTTTTCTAACGTGGATTTATGGTTTTCTTCGTCCCCGGGTTGGGAAAGATTTTTTTGTTTCGAGTTACGGACGAGTATAATAATAATAATAATAATAATAGTAATAGTGATAATAATAATTATTATGTTAACGGTAATAATAATATGCCTAGACGAATGTCCATGTATAATGTACGAATTTCATTGCTTTAGCGAGTCACAGGGGTACTATTTGATTCTAAGATCGACGCGCGCGATTCAACGATAGAAAATTCCCGGGGCTCTCGACGATCTCCCGATATTTATTTTCCGAAAGAAGTGAAATGGAAACGAAACAAAAAAAGCACACACGATCTGCCTGGAGAAAGTATAATGAGTAGCTTTGCAAAAAAATCTCAATGTGGAGAGCGAAGCGTGAAAATTGATAAAGCCACGAACTGTGGTACGATATACATATATATGTATATATATATACACATGTTTCATACCAATATGGACTGTAGGAAGAGCCAAAAGCCTACGAAATAAATAACGCGGAAGAAAAAATCGTAGCTGGTCTCGTTGAATCTCGATTTATAAAAGTCACATACAGGGTGTCCCAAAGTTCGACCGTTGGTCGTTTCGAGTTAGATTCGGTGTGAAATTTCGAGGCGAAATGTGCTTTGGTTTTTTTTTCATACGATCGAAATTTCACGAGTTATCGATTGTCAAAGTTTGGTCCGACTGTATCAATTGATAACTCACCGGGGATTCGTCGGATCGAAAAGTGCTCGAGGACTTTTCGACTTGAAATTTCATCTCCAATGTGGCATTAAATTATCAGCATCCGGTTTTCGGACACCCGGTATACTTTTTTTTCTTGATAATACGGAATTTCCAAATAAAAAATCATGACACGATCGATCTCACGATTGCTCTTGTACCGGAAAATACTCTCGATCTTTATATCCTTCTCTCTCTCTCTCTCTCTCTCTCTCTCTCTCTCTCTCTCTCTCTCTCTCTCTCTCTCTCTCTCTCTCTCTCTCTCTCTCTCTCTCTCTCTCTCTCTTTCTCTGTCTCTCCCTCCATCATGATTTGAACACGAAAGGCCGATAAAGATGCAAAAAAAAAAAAAATCAATACTAGTGTACAAAAATCGAATCGATCGTCGATATTCGACATTGAGCTGTGTGTATATGAGTATGCGCGCGCGCGTGTGTGTGTGTGTGTGTGTGCGACTGTGTGAAAACCAAAAAAATATAAAGACGCATAGAGAATATAAAATGAAAGACGCGTAATCTTCAAGAAGGGGAAAAAGAAGAGGATAAAAAAGGAGGACAACAAGAAAAATACGGTTTATACGAACTTAACGGTTATTGCTACACTCTGTATAAACATTTATTATTATTGTTACTATTATCGAACGGATATAGCGGCGTGTAGGGATTTTACAGTTTTAACTCCTGGACACTTTAATAAGAACGACTTTACCGACTGTAGATATGGACGAATACGTCTATGCATACATATATCTATGTATCAACATACGTAAATATATGTACGCATATGCCAGAAACCGTGCGTTTATCGCCCGTCTTAATTGTTACGTAAAATGACCAAAAAATATTACCAATTGATACAATATACCGATTTAGATATAATACGTAGCGAGACGAGGAGGAGAACTAAAATTATATAGAAAAAAAAAAAACAGTTCGAAACGCGAGAGAAAAAAGTAAAAACTTTCACACTTTCTCGAATAATAAGGAAATAAATAGAACGCGGACAAGGCGTGGCGAGGGAGGAGGGGGGCGAGGGGAGGGAAGGTTACCCAAGGGTAACAATATTTCCGAACGAAAATATTTCCTTTCGATCGAACTTCATTCGCTGCGGAAGAGTAAAATCGAAATAAAAGCCACATATATCACAAGTATTTTTGCAGACCCAAATGGACGATTAAGAAAAATAATAGCGTATTTCTACTTTGAGCTTAATTTAAAGACGAAACGAAAGCACAATTACGACCGGAAGGAAAATCTCGTGTACTTTTCGCGTGAAAAAATTGACGAAGGAACGAGAAAAAATGTGAAATCCCGCGAAGCATCGTTACCGGCCGAGCTCGTAGTTGTTCGGGAAAGCGCGAGATGGCTCTGAGTGAGAGGAAAAACGGAATAAATGCGCCGGGTTTGCGAGTTACGCGTAACGAAACTGTAAAATGTGAATGTAGGTGTAAAGAAACAAGCACGGCGGTGAAAAAAATCGATGTAGGCTCGAAGAGGTTATCCCCTTAAAAAGAACGATGTAAAACTGATTTAAAAGAAACAAACTGCACACCCAAATGTGCAAAACGATAATAACGCGGCGTTAATAGCGTGATTCCATGGTGATCCTTGACTGGGGTAAACAAGAGAAACAAAATAACGCGAGGACGAAGGAAAGAAACAAAGTTGGGCAATGTTTTTATGACGCGAGTTATATAGGGCCATATCGTTGTGCCAATTGTACTGACGTGTATTTAAACGTGTAGCGTCCGCATCGACGATTATCTCGTTTTTGCACGAAATTAAGAATCGTGAAAAATTCAACGAGGGGAGAAAACGCGAAACTCTCAACGAATAATACAATCGTAATAAGGAGAGTGATCTCGACGAATCGAGAGGGCGCTGTCCCTCGATGCTATCTAAATAATAAACGATTCATCACGCAACGAATATCGAAAGTAGTCAATATCAAATCGATCTCTTATTGAAAGAAGAACAAAACAAGGGCGAAAATTACGTATTAATATCGTAAATTGTAACGAAGCCGGTATCAATTTTTAAATAACCTCTTCTTTCACCAATGTGACGAAACGAGATAAAAAAAAATGATAAAAGAACGGAATCTGAAAATAATAAGAAAAAACGACAGGAACGAAAAGAAACAGCATGAAAATTTGATGACGATAGTTGGATGTTGGTCTTCTTTTTTTTCGGCTGATTTATTCTTTCATATACTCGCGTTGTGTCTTCCTGGATCTCAAAAGGGCTCGCCCCTGTATATCACGCGTCAAAATTCTAGCTTGGGAAACGCGATTTCAACCTTTTTCCAATATGGCTGTCATTTGCAGCAATGAAACAAAAGAGTAAAAATAGAGGTTCCCATTTCGAAGGAAATTTCGAAGAGGCTCGTTGTTCCGGGACCACTCGCGTAATCAATATCTCAAATGGCTGAATGAATTGGAAAAGTTTTCGTTGCTCGACTGTTGCTCGTCGCTTGAAACTAAATGTCACGTAAAATCGTGCGTTTGCTGTGAGAATTTTCATCGTAACGGTTTTGTTTTGTTCTTACCGGAATGTAACGATGATTTGGCACACGCACCGCTTCGTAACGATGAGCCTTTGAAATGGAGCGGAGCATACCGGCCGGCGTTCATAGACTCAAAGATATTTCTAGCGAAGCTGAGATAGACGCACGCTTTATTTCACCGCACACACACACACACACACTTTTGAATCTCGCAAAATACACTTTTATAATCGAAATGAAACCACGCAAAGACACTTATGGATCGACTGAAAAAACACTCGATATCGAACGATCCGGTATGTGCGCACGAAACACGATTTTTTGACACGACACATGCACTTTTTTGACACCACACACACCTCAGAAATACTGCAAAAAAAACTTTTGAAAATCTTGATAAAGCGGTGTGAAGACGTTTTATACTTTAACCGAAGCAACACACTCGACACTTGACGATACGAGCACTACACAACCGACCCCATTACTGAAGTTGCGATTTTCAAACAATCGCATGCAAGTTTGCCTAGTTCGGAATCGCTCCGCAGAGCGGCAGTCACTGTCGCTTATCCTACAGCGCCATCTACAGTATTAACGCTATCAACATTGCGGACAGATTTTTTCCGTTGTTATTCTGTTTAACTTGACAAATCACAGATGTCGCTATGTTACCTGATAAATATGAATCGCCCGCATTGTCATTCAATAACGTTAATATTCCGTTGAGAGTTTTAATCCATGAGCAAATCGAGTCTGAAGCGTCGATGAAATTTTTCAAGAAACATCTCACAAGATCCAGGTTTATAGCGACGCCCTTGTTTTGACACGGAATGAGAAAGAAAAATGCATTATCAATTCATCGAGGGCTGAAAGAATGGAAGATTTTACCGTGTACTACCACTACTCGTAAATAAATTGTGCAATTGGTACAAAAAAACATAGAAGAAAACAACCGATCACAATAACCCCCGTTTTTCCATCGCAAAGAGAGAGGCTGAGAACAAATTATATTGCTACACGACTTGCGAGACTGTCGATACGAGCGACTGTGTGTTATTTGTCGATCGCGTAGCGAACAAAAGAAATCAGAAATTTCATTTGAATATAAATATTACCATGCTATATTGCGTGCTAGTGGAGAAATCGTTTTTTTAAAACGCAATCCCAATAATACGCGAAAATAAGCGAAGATAAAAAAAAGATGACAGTTCTATTCGCTACGGTCTACTCTAGTGTATAATAAAACGATAAATATTCAATTCTCACAAGCTCTCATAAATCAATATATACATATATAAAAAATACTTTTAAAAAAACATGAATAAACCAAGCGAGTAAATAAATGATTATACATAGACTATAGATTTATACAAAAATGTCTCGAGATCATGAATCGTTGAGATCTTAACATCCAATATCCTAATGTTTGTAAGCTCTTAAATAAAAAATAATAACAATAACAATACTGATAAAGAAAAGAAAAACACGCGATAAATGAAAATTTAGCACTATAGACGCGAAATACCTAAATAAAAATGAAAACCAATGAATAAAATCTAGTCTGTTATTCGATAAAAATTATCACACATAACCTCTTCTAGTCTATGCCTTCTCAAAGAAGTATAATCTTGTAAATAAGTGTTGATGTAAAACATATTATGTTTGTATATATTTGTTAAGTAGTTCTAAGTGACGCGTAAAGGGAAAAAAAGAATTACAATGTAATAAACGTTAAATAAACACGATGAAAGAGGACTTGATAATTTCACGATTTTCGACGAATTTCAATTCGATTTTCCAAATGAGTGATAATACAACTAACACACACGATTTCAAATAATTTCATCCAGTCGTTCATTCCAACAACGGGATACCATGAATTCTAGAATTTTTCCAAAATTATGCGTATAAAAATATTGATTGTAATCATTAAAATCCAACCAAACGCATGGTGTACATTTTCGCCACGGAATTGCAAATTATATGTCGCTACAGTCGCGGGTGTCATGGCTGCCATGACGTTCGAAATTGTGGCGGGAAATTGACGATATTTTATTCTTTTTCTTTGAACAGGCAACAAGGCAAGTCGAATTTCGGTATATACTCGTGCTTTAATCGTACAGAAAAGATCGTACATATTCGTAAATACATTTAAATACAATTGCGAATCCATGTTGAAAGTTTTTATTTCACCAGTCTCATCGTACACGTTATTTACAACAATCGAAGATTTCGCCACAGGATATCGGGAAAAAAGGTTTAAAATCATTGTCAAAGATTCCGAGCGAAAAAACATTTGAAATATTGCATTTATGACTCGTCGTTCACTCCAGTCGTTCTTTTCCCTAGTTTCCGATGTATAATTTACGTCATATTTATCTCGGCACATTCGTCTAATCCGAAGTGATAGCTTCGGTTTGAGCCGAGGGAGCAGCGTTTTTATTTCCCTTTGCTGCACTTTCTAGGTTATCAGCTTTTTCCGTAGAATGATTTTTCGTCGTTTCGTCAGCTTTTTTAGACCACGAGCAGCTACGTTGGCGTGGCGATTTCGGCAGTGACCATGATCTACTGTGAGAGCGTCTCTTGGCCGATATCGATCGTGACTTTGCTCGCGTAATCATGACCTTTGATCTACTGCGCTTTCGCCGATTATTCTTACGACTCCTCGAGGTATCCTGAGATCGCGATTTCGTTCTCGATCGTTTGTTAGATCGCGAGCGTCTCGAGCTCGATTTGCTTCTCGATCTCGAACTCGAGGATCTACCGCGGGCTCGACGAGAGCGCGAACGGTCCGTGCTCGAGTCGTCGCTGCTGCGACGGCGCCTGCGCGACCGCCTTCTCGAGTGCGATCTCGATCGATTGCGCGTGCGCGAGCGTGACTTGGATCTGCCGCGCGTGCGCGATCGGGACTTTGAGCGGCCGCGCGACCTCTCGCGCGTTCTTGAACGCGATTTCGATGTTCCATCATCGTAATCACTATCGTAATCGGGATAATCTTGCCCAGCGAGATTCGCAAAGTACTTGTAATATTGTTCGTTGTACGCGTGTGGATTGAATGTTCTCATCGCGCCACGATTGTTGCCCCGGCGGAAGCCGTAACCTCTGCCGCGTCCACGCTGAAAACGATTCATGGGGCCGCCGCGTGGTCCGACGCCACCACGACCCATCGACCGATAGAGCATCGGCAGCGCGGCTTCGTAGTACCAAGCTTGAGGAAATCTCGGATACATCTGGGGAAAACTCAGATTCGGATCCAGTTGAGCGGAAGCTGCAAAGCAAGAGCAATATTTTCGTCGCTATTTTACGGGAACCTTTCTTTCCTTTTTTTTCATTTCAAAAATGCACTTTTTGTATTTACCCGCGGAAGACGACGGCTGAACGTTATTGACCATCAGGACGCTCTTGATTTTCTTCTTCACAGTGTCGACGTCGGACTTGTCGCTGGAACTTCCGGAACCCGATTCTTTGTCCTTTTTGTGTTTTTTCTGACAACAAAACGTGAAGAATTATATTCCGTTCCGGGCGAAACATGTACAATCAGCCGAGGAATTACGATCGTTGAGACAAACCTTTTTCTTCTTCTCTTTTTTCGATTTCTTTTTCTTCAGTTTTTTGCTCTTCTTTTCCCCCTTCTTCTCGCCATCCTTTTCACTAGATTTGCGCGATTCTTGATCGTTCGTGGTTTCCGTTTTCTTCTCACCGGATTTTCCACCTGCGCCTACTTTTTCACCGATAACTATTTCCTTCTTCTCGACTTTGATCTGAAAATCGGAATAATCTCACTGTTATACAGCTCAAATTCTCGAACACAAGTACCGTTTTTTAATTCTGCTAATTGCTTTATTACCTTTATGCGATCGAACAGTTCATCGAGTAATCTGATGCTTTCCAATTGCCTCTGTGCCTTGATCAATTTCTGTTCCTCCCTCGCAATTTTCATTGAAACTTTGTCCTCCTCCTGCTTACGAAAGACTCTGAGAGCTTTGCGCTTGCGTTTCTCCTCTCTCATCTTTCTTCTCTCTTCTTTAGCTTCGAGATCAGCAGCTTCCTTTTTCCTAAAATTTCAATCACCGTTGAATTATCTCATTTTTTATTACTAACGAAGGAATGAAAAAAAAACAGAACCACGTCAATGAAATTATCATACTTTGTTTCTTCTTTCTTTTGAGCCTCGAGTTCTTCCTTTCTCCGTAATTTTTCCGCCGCCATACTATCCTGGGCTATCAGTCGTTTTCTCTCAAACTCACGATGGGACACCGCACTGTCGCTCATGTGTTTCGACTTGTCAAAGTCTACCTATTTTACCAAAAACACAATAAATCGGATTATTTTTATTTCCTCGATAACGAAGAAAATCAAGAAAAATAAAACGAATGCCACAACGGAAGATAAAGATTGCGATACCTTTATCAGAGCGGTGAGACAGTTTTTGGTTTCTTTCTTCAGCAGCTTCATTCCTCTGAGGGCATCCATCGCTTTCACAAAATCCATGTACTCGATATACTGTATGTAAGCCTCGAAGAATATACCATCGCCGAAGCTGAATTTCTGTATATTATTGCCTAGTCTCATTCTCGGCCTGTAGACATCGGAAGCCGGTACGTCGACTCTTCTGAGAGTGCCCCATCTTTTGAAGACTCGAGAGACTATCGACTCGCTCGGCGTACTGCCACCGTCCTCGCTGAACCATTTAATGGGCAATCCGGTGATGTGTACGGTATCCGGTCTCTCGCCGGGTTTGAGTTCATTCATGTGTTTAGCGTCGCGAAAGTAAGAATCCCAAGAATGCCTGTTTGGAAAATCATCCTTGGCCTCTGCGACACGCACCTTGAGTACATTTGGAAAACCGGCTAGATTCAAACGTTGCGAATCCAATCTCGCCAGTACTCTCGATAATCTGCATCTGTCGCTCAAATCCCCCTCCAGCCTGATGAATTCCAACGTACTCTTGGCTACCTTGAGCGACGCGAATTCGTCCGGTTGCACGAGCGCTCTTATCTTCTCCATAACTTCCCATGTCGATATTGTTTTTCCTGTTCATATTGGTAGTAATTTGCTGTGAAAACCCGACGCTACGAACGTTGACACGACGATTAAGATAAATTTCGTGTTAAACGAGAATCAAAAGCGGAAAAACAAACAACGCGATTTGGAGATCGGACTCTCCGGAATGCGCAGCTTCTCTCTCTCTATATTTCGATATAAGATCTTCCTGGCTGGTTCATTGATCCTTTTATCGAGCGTGTCTGAGAGACTCTTTCAAATCTCTCTGATCCGTATTTCAACTCGAGAGAATAATAATAAGACGCGGGCTACAATTTTACATGGACGGAATTTGAAAAAACGCTTATATCACCTGGTAACAAGTATCGTGTTGGAAATATTGAATTTATAATTGCTGTTGTTATCAATACTGTTGTTTTAATTTGTCGATAACTGCAAAAAAATCTGTTTGAAAGTGACGCAGCGGCAACGGTATTTTTTTCGTACAAATATTTGTTTAAACATTGCATCAAATATGTCTGGAACGTGGAGCTGAAACGAAGTCTTCAAATTATCGGCGGAAACAGAGGATAACTTTTTCCAGATAAAAGATAGAAGTATGTAATCGGCTTTGGAATAGAAAAGAATCTAGAATACAATTTTACATGGACGGAGTTTTAAAAAAAGCTTATATCACCTGGTAACAAGTATCGTGTTGAAAATATTGAATATCTAATTTGTGTTGTTAGCAATACTGTTGTTTGTTAATTTGATGATAACCGCAGATGTAATTCATTGAAAAAATCTGTTTGAAAGTGACGCAGCGGCAACGGTATGTTTTTCGTACAAATATTTGTTTAAACATTGCATCAAATATGTCTGGTACGTGGAGCTGAAACGAAGTCTTCAAAGTATCGGCAGAAACATAAAAGATAAAAGATAGAAGTATAGAATCGACTTTGGAATAGAAAAGAATCTAGAAGATTGAGTCCTTCGGAGGAAAATAAAATATTTAAAAGTGTTGAATTGAAAACCTTTGAAAGGTCTTAAAATTCATAGACTTCTCTGACGTTTTCTGGCAATTGATATTGTCTTTGAAAGTTTGCAATTTACCTGGCGTTTTCAGTTGCGGGAGATTTACCGACACATTTATTTTCGCGATTGGTTTTAAATAGAGACCCCTCGGTGTGTAAAGAGGTACAATATCGGTCAAATCCCTACAGCTCCAAAACCCATTAACAACCTCTCCACTGGAACTTTCACCTACCTTTTGTTTACCGTCGCTCATTTTGAATCTCAATTTAGTCGCAAAATGGAAAATATCTCAAATTTTGAACGAAAGACAGTGTGTCCTATTGAAAATGATAGAGTATGGAAAAGAAAAACGAGAGATTATCTGAAGGATAATCTCAGCAGGTAAATTACGAGGTGATGAAAAAAGTTAAAGATATTTCAGTAGAGAGGTTGTGCAGCATTGAGGTAGGATCGATCGAAATACATAATCATTTTTTTTTTCGTTCAATACTTTTTTCTCGACTCGGAAATTGGTCAAATTAAACGACGAAATAGTTTGTATCGTCATCGACATATTATTTGTCGTTTTTTTTGTCCGCGCGTAGACCGCGATTCGTTAATCACTTTTTACAGATACGCGAGAAACACTTTCGTCTACTGCGGTCCCTTTGATTATTATCACCCGTCACTTACTATTTCACGATGCATTTATAATAATATAACGTTCGACAAGATTTTACGCTCGACGCTGTCGTCGTTCTTTTTCACACAGCGTCAGTTTTTATCAACGCTGAAAACTCCATGACACCGGCCCAGGTTATAAAGAATTTCAACAAATGACGCCATTTTGTGGCGACCTTCGCGACATCTCGCGCCGACGAGTGTCACTGAATACCCCGCCCTCGCCGAGTAATTCGGAATCGAACCGTTCGGAGCGCAACGATCTGGCGTTGAAAAACAGTTCGAATATAATGATGTAAAACATTTTTGGTTATTATCTGTTCTCGTACTACATGATGTTATCGAGTCATAAGAATTGGGTAAATGAAAATTAAACGATCCCAAGCTTATAGTATATTGTACAAATTACATTTGCACCCTTTATTATGCACCAGCATTTCCAAGATCTTTGATGACAAAATGCACAATTATATATCATTCTTACCAACCAATTTATCACAATAATTCGACCACTCTCTCCATTTTGTTAATAAAATATATTCAATTGTAATAGTTATCGTTGTCATTACTACAAATATCAATTACGTGACATTTATTACTGTTTCAAACCAGACAAGACTACGGAATAAAACGTTGCGCTCGTAGCCTAATAATGCTGCAGTTATATATACCAGTGCAAACGTACTATAAAAAGTTTTACTACTTTTCTTCTCTAATGTTCCTGCGCACGCTGAGGCTATTAATTACCATTCCAATTACACCAGTTCTACTATCTTCCAAAGTGCATTGATATCTTGTGAGATCAAAATTTTATTCGCGTCTCAAAAGCATAAGAATCTTGTCCAAAAAATTCATCATACTTTCGAGACAATTTGCTACCATTCTTTTTCCGGTTATTAGCGAAATAAGATTTTCAATAACGATAAAAATAATATTAATTACGAAATAGCGGTATTGAAAAATGATCAATGCACTCTTGACTTCAGCGTTACAATTATTTTTTTTTTCGTTTCAAATAAAGCGATTCCTCAAAGAAACTTTGAAAATACGTTTTTTTTAGCTTCACCCGCTTGCCTCCTTCGCCTAACGCACAGCCTAACGCTTAACGTGCTAAGTACATTTTTAAAAATACGACAAAAGTAAAACTTTGAACAAATGATACATCATTTTATAATTCACGAGCCTCTATCAGTGTTTTCCATTTTCCTTTTGCAGAAGATGACGAAAGCACCGTCGGCCAATATCAAGATGACCCTTTTTATGTACCTTGTAAACTTACCAGTCCTTCTAATATAAAAATACTTGTTTTCAATACTTTTGTGCAACAAAGAGTAACACAGAAAGAAATGCTTGTTTTTTTTTGTTAACGTCGGTGACATCATTATTTTTTTCCCATTATCGCCCAATCGTTTTTCCATATCTCTTCCGATAGTGATTTTTTTTTTCGATTTCCACGATTTATCCGTTCATGTACCTTCAGTTCTGATTCGCTTGCTGTCTTCGAGATAACAATAATAAATAATAAATTTAATACTTTTTCCCATTTTGCTCGTTCCAGGCTTCTTCTCTTCCTAATTGTTATTCTTTAAATTTACGCATTTATGTCGATAAAGAAGAAAATTATTCTGCCCTCTATAGCGAAGAGCCAAAGAATGAGCAACGGAAGATACTTTATCTCGCAAAAATAATTCATCGATCATTCATTTGTTGTATCATGCTGGTATTATGTCTGCTTCCTTCCGACTTCTCTACGATAAATCGTCGACAGAATCTGTCGTAAATATGAATCGAAATTTTTTCGAAATTATCGTCTAACTTGAACATTGTTTTTCCACCGCAATCACAGTATTATGCTTCAACCATTATTCGTCATATTTCACCGCTTTGTATCGACAGGAAACGAGAATAATTTTGCGCAAAATACAAATAAATAATACCTCGGTGACTGAAGCGAGCGAGGACAATCATTGACGATGACTTTGCGATAAATAATCGTTTCTCACGATAGCGTTAAATTCTCAAACAACGAGTCATTAGAAGATTCAACGAGGGAATGATTGAGCAATGACCTTGAAAAGTAATCTCCCGTCTGTTTTTTTTTTCGTCATCCGCACAGTCATTTTTTTCACCCCTTCGGTTTTCAATGCAAAAGAGGAAAAAATGCTAAAGCTCCGTGTTACGTTTCGGCGATTAGCGACTCTGATCGCTTCTATCCGAAGTTCGTTATGCACTGAAAGTTTCATACGTGAGGAAAAAAAGTGCGGCAAGTATATCAAAGGAACTCTTTGAAAGCTTTTTTTTGGCCTCTCGATACTGAAAAATGCTCCTGCGACTAAACGATGCAGTATCTACAACCGATCCTACTGTGAGATTCGTGTTTCTTTTTCTTTCCCCTTTGTTTTCATACGAAAATTCAGCTCACTATAAGAAGCAAAAGCAGTTTGGTTCCTCGATCGACTCTTGAACTCTTCTCGTATATACCTTAAGCAGTTGGCAGTGGACCCTGAAAAGAGAAATTTTGAATTACCGATAAGAATCGAAAAGAATCTTCGTCCTCTGAATGAAATGGACAAAATTCGATGACGATTTGTCCTCTCTAACCTAATCTTGATATCGGAATCTTGGATGACTTCGCCGTCGCAATTCCAAACGCTCATTGACGAGCTCAAACGAGCCGTTGAAATAGCATTGAGCAACGGTGATCCAGGCAACGCTCGGAATGTGAATTCTCTCGCTCTGTAGACTTCAACGAACGGCAGATCGTACTGAAAAGTCGATAACTCGATTTAAATTCATTCGAAAACTCGCGAGAACATTCGCCGCGGGAGAAAATAAGAGAAACGTTACCACGGTCTTTTGTTTGCTGCTCAATCTCAGTAGCATCCTGATGTTGTTGAACAAGGACGTATGCCGGACTAGAATAACGTCGACGCACCCATCGCCGATGTGACAATGAGGACTGAAGCCCTGTGGACTTCGCGAACAAGCGCAGGAGACGTTCGCGCCGTTAACCATGAAAAATTTACCTCTCACCGTAAGCCAGCCTGCGACAAGAAAGATTGCCATTTTTTACAACGAAAACTCTGCTTTTTCAAAGTCGGAAGTACCTCCGCGCTTTTCAAACAAAAATAATACGCACAATTTTAACGATGAAAATAATCAAAATTCATCCTCAATCTTGATTCGTTTCAAAGAAAATTTGTTGATCGAAATAAAAGACGATGTACTAACGCGAGATTTCCTTGTCAGGGACCATTTCGTCCATGTGCTGATAGCAGCGATTGCAATTTTTCATGCACTTGGTGCTGGCTGCCGGATGACAGGGGTCCGAGAGTAATTCTATCTCACCCTCGTAACCCTTGTTGGCGATTATTTTTTTGAAACCCGAGTAATCGTATCTCTGAGGTCCCATCCATCGGAATTTTTCGCTGTCCCGTATGACGTCGCCGAGGTAACCGTAGCTGAGCACACTGGCGTAAAATCTGAGCAAAGTGCGATTAGTGTGAACCGAGGACAAGTCGAGACCGGCTGTGTCACCGAATATAATGTGTATCGCGGCGGTTTCGACGTCGGTTGTGCCGTGAAGGCTGTAAGCGACGGTGTCCGTGCTTCCGCTCGGTATAACACCAACGGGCAATTTCGGTGCGGGAAAACTCGCCTCGCTGTCATTAGGATCGACATGATGATCCTTGGCTGCCCGAAGTACAAGACCGTTGAATACTTCGGCGAATGTCCCGTCGCCTCCGACGCAAACGATTGCCTGTGTGTTGAAAAAAAAAGAAGAAAAAGACGTACCTTTTTTACGCACGAAATTAAAGAAGCATGACGAAAATAGCTTTAAACACGTGTAAATAATAATAATAATAAAAAAACGAAATACACGAGTATTTTTACTCACGTGGACGTCGTCCAAATTCGAGACGAGCAGAGTATCACGAATGTGTCCAGCACGCTCGGTCATCACCATTTTCGTTTCGACACCGGCTATACGCATCAGCGGCTGGACCTCTTTTTCCCAAATTTTCATGCCTTTTTTCTTTCCGCCGAAGGGATTGACGAAAAACATGATCTTTCGGGGTCGATGGCTCAAGCCTGTGGAAATAAATGTCCAAGGGGTTGAGCAGCGGGCAATGACGAAATTAGAATTTTCATTGCGACGCTAGTCTCGGTATTTTGCGACAGCGATGCAGCTGACTTTTCCTTTTTTCCTTATTTGAGGCTGGACTGTACCAGCTGTACGGTGAAATTATTAAGAAACCTCGGGAGGCCACGGAGAATTCTTTTCTGCCCAACGATCCAACGTGCAACGTTCTAAATGACGTGGGAAAACCGGTTTGCTCGAGGAGTGAAAAAAAACCCTATAACCGGTAACCATTCAAAGTGTCACAGGGCAAAGCAAACGGTCAACTACGGATCGGGATTGAAATTGAAATTAAAACGATCGAATAAAAAAGAGGGACAATTTTTTTTTCAATTAAAACTGCGATTCTCGTGTTTATTAAATTGTTGTCTTTTGCAAACTCTCTTCGTAACTTTACCGTATTGATTTTGCTTCCTTCGTTTGCGTCACTCGAATCGAACGAAAATCTGAATTTTCCCGATTTTTCACGCGGAAATTTCGCGAATTTTCATTATTTTCTCTTTCTTGCTTTCGTGAATGTAATAATTTCGAAAAATTGATGAAAAATAAAGGCGGATCGTAGAATATTGATGATATTTTCACGACGGGGGAAAAAAATTTGTAGTCATCGTGCGTTTTATTAATAAGAATCGTGACCGACGCGGAGCAGGGAAGCAGCGGAGGTAGAAACGACGAGAGAAGAGGGACGTTATTACGAAACGTTCTCATTGTGCTCGATTATGAACATTTATAATGTCGCGGGGCGGACGCGAAGCGGAAACTGTTGTCATTTCGGTAAAAGTCTCGTGACGCTTGTGCGAGTACCGAATACGCACAAAAAACATATGAGTCATCGAATTATCGAGTTTGGAAAAATGTGCAAAGTACGATTCGAATCGAGGTTGAACGTATCGTTTCGAAACGTCGGATACATTTTTATTACACAATTTTTTTCTGCCCTTTAAATTGATCGAATTTCGAAATCGAATTTCGTAAAATGTCAATTCGAAAAATAGAAATTTCGTGGACTCCATTTAACAACGAAATTCCACGACTTGTATAATGTTTTTTTTTTCTTGAGACTATCGAATAAAAAATCGAAGAAGAGACTTTTGATTCGAGAAGGACTACGCTTGTGGAAAATCCGAGAATATTCCTCGCTCACGCACCAACACTTTTTTTCTTTTTCGACTTACCGTGCAAATAATTTTTGATGGTTTTTACCCACGAGGCGATTTGTCGAGGATCCGTGTGGCTCATGGTGACACTGTGATGGCTCCATTTGTTCTTTGTACCACGTGCCGCGTAATGAAGGACGAAACTGGTCGACGAGGTCTTCTTATTGACGGACGGCGCTGCGGGCGTTGGTTTTGAACATTCTTTGGTTTTATCGCTAATTTTCGTCATGGGTATCGAATCGTCGCCATATTGAACGGAAATTACGTCGGTCAACGGCAACGTCCATCTTGCTGATCATTTCCATCGAGAAACGGGGAGGAAAAAATCGATAAACAAACAAACAAATGGAAATTAAGATTTCGGTTTCCGGGCGTTGTTTCAAGGTCAAATTCTTAAACAGTCGACTATCAATTGAGAACGCAAATATTCGATTTCGCAGCAATTGCGCTCGTACGGAAATTCGAACCTTTCGAAAATCTCGCAACGTTCAACGACGTGGAATATTTTCTACGGAATCAACGTCGATTTATTCCTCATTACCCGCAATGTTTTGCGCGTCAGCGAATATTCACCGAGAATTATGTTTTTTTTTTATACGACAAAAAGTCCGAGACTCGTGAAACCTGCTTGGAAATTGACGTTTCTGTGAACGAAATTTTTTGCCACCAACGCCGCGAGTCGAGCGCGGCACGGCAAGAACGCGCTTGTTCATATGGATCGTCATCGTCATTGAATTATAAAATATCCGCGTTCAGAAACGACTTTGCACGTGATCTGTGAAAACAGTTCGTCCGCCATTTTTCCGCAAGTTTCATTATATCGCAGCGTATACGAAAGTAAATAATTTAAAAAAAAGCGCTGATTTATTCGTCTTTTTCCGGTGCGTTTGAAAACCTTTGCGCCATTTTTTTCTTTCCATATGTATAATCGTAAAAAACAAATATTTCGGTAGGCCGAATTACGAACGTAATTCGAGAATTGGAAAAAGTTTTTTTTTCCTTTAACCATTTCGGACGATTAAAGATCATAACACGATTTCCAGTGACTGAAAACTTTACCGCCGGTGCCCTCTCGCTTGATATTTCCGCATTAACGAGCCCAGCACGTACGACGAAGCGAGGAAAAAATACACTGTTTATACATACGCGATTTCAGCTCGGTATTTACGTATGTTTGTATTTTTTTTGCGCGCGCGCGAAAAATCGTGACAGAGTTTCGTAAAGCCCGGATGGCTGGGAGATATATCTTTTAATATTCCCACGGAAGGTAAATGTTCTTTTTTTTTCTTGTCCGAGGAATACTCTCGAAGTTTACGACTTTAAGAAAGGATGCTTGAAGATGCTAATTTTTGTTTGCTCGTCAACGAGATGTAAAACAATCGATTTGATCGATGGAAAATGTTTATTATTGGCTCGGTTATTATCGTTCAAAGACCAAAGGACCGTCAGGTAAAAAATGAATAATCGCTAATTTGAAAAAAAAAGGCTCTGCGGGGCTTATCGCGTGCTTGGCGAAAGATTGTATCTCTCAAGGAAAACGCCATTCACGTTCGATTCGAGGCCACCCGACAAGATCTTCGATCTGACGAGTGGATTCGTGATACGCATGAATTAACAAAGAGAGCCTTTTTTCTCATCAAATATCAGAAACGACGATGATAGACAAAATTGTATCGGAAAAAAAGTCACTTTCTTTGTAGTCTCTCGACAAAAAGAGTCGAGGGAAAACAGACGAGGGCAAAGATTGAATGCTTTGTGAATAAAGAAAAAAAAGAGAGAGAACGGTGAATACTCTTTTTCTTTCGGTTTTAGTCCCTTTTTTTAATTCTGATTTTGGAAAAGGTACACGGAAGTGAACGTCTGTACGGAATCTATGAGGAAATGTCGAAATTCTAAACTCACGAATTCCCCGTGTCCACGACCTTCGTTTATTTGACAAGTGCACAAAGAGAAGTGGACACTCGGCACTGACCTTTCGTCACGGTCATGTCTTGAGCCTTCTTAACGAATATTTCGCGTGTACAGTCAATGTCAAACGTGTATTCTCGTATTCAAACTTTAGTTCATTGATTTTCGTGTCGTTAATGACGAACAAAAGACGATCGAATTCATTTCTGTCGATAGAAAATTATGAGGGAGTTTGCGTGTTCGTCGAAATTTTATACCTACTCTCGATAAAGAAGGTTGAATTTGTTACGTCTTCGAAAGATAATTGCTGCTTATCGATCGGTAATAATAGCTTTTTTATTGGATTAACCTGAATTATACCTGAATTGACTACAAATGCAAGAATATAAACGCGATAACACTGAACGTTATATTTTTATATAATCGGGGTTTTTTCAGCATCAAAGCCTGAATTGCCTCAATCTAAGATGTTTGCATTGATAATGCAAGCATACAATATTGGGGGTTAGGGCTGACAATAATGTTTCCTCTTTGACATACATTTTTGTGGTCGAGTGCGACTTCCCGGCCACGTATTTATCATGTTGAATTTATCTGTCGCAGCACAAATATACAAAGATGCTTTGACGAAGATACGATAATTAATGAATGTACCGAAGGTTAAAAGAATCTTACGATGTTACCTCGTCTATTGCAAAACAAAGTTTAAATATTGAATTATAAAAGAAAGGTTTGAAGAATGTTATTCATGCTATACGCGTTATTGACAGACGGTAACATTTTTTTAGTCGCGGGTAATTCGCAAAGTTTTTTGGCAAAATCTCGTAATCTACTCCGTCTGTGGTACAATAAAAATACTCTATGGTCATGGATGTGACAGAGAAATGTTCACTCTAACCTCCAAAAGTCTATTTTTCATACCTGTACAAGTTTATGATCAAATAATCCTTCAAAAAGTCTTCCCGAGATCTTATCGCGAATTCTCTTACCATGTCTCACTGTGACCTTGCCGGTTTGCAAAAACATGCGCTCTTTCCTTTTGTCTCTTTTGTTTCGAATAATCTCGCACAAATGGCGCGTCATTTAAGCCTTTCCTTTGATCAAACCTGAACTCGATCGTATCACATGGGTTTTTCGATTTGATTCCCCAACTCTTTTACAACTCGGTAATTACGCTACTCTTAATTAAAATTAGACGCAAAGTACGCTACAACTTACCGTTAATCAATTCAAGCGCGACCTATAACCGTTTATTTGTGTACTACTTTCCCGAGTTTCTACGGTGGAACATTTGTGCATTATCTTACTAGCAGAGACGCTGTCATTCGTACGGATATACATTAAAAATGATTCAATGCGAGTTTTTGTCGTGTCAAAATGTATTGGCGAAAAACAAAAATAACTCACGGTAATACAGTTTTATAATTTCATTTATCGTCGTGTCTGCTTGTATTTCGAGATTGGAAAAAAAGGAACTCACGATCAGACTTTCAAGCGTCCTCGATACGGCGATAACATAACAATGCAAATGTGAATATTCGGCGTAGAAATAAAATGTTGGAAATGAAAAAGTGATTTAGGACGCACTCAAATTTTCGTAATGAAGATTGGGGCATTTTGAAAAACATAACCTTTATTCTCATGATTATTTACAACGCTATTATACGTGTGCGTGTGTGTGTGTGTTTGTGCATTCAGGCAATCGTACTATTACGATGCTTTTGTTTCGCGAACTTACTGTATGGTGGTCTTTCCGTCTCCCAGATCAGTGTACCACGATGAAAGTAAACCCTGCATCGTTTCTTTTTAATGACAAATGTATTGAGTAGCACAGAACCCGAAGAATTATCAGAGTCCTGCATAATAGCGGTATAACTTTACGCACCAAATTTCGTTGCACGTTTGTTTCTGCTGCGATTATAAACACGCTTGTAATTATAAAATTGTGTGATAAAACGAGATCGCTGAAAACTAAAAAAAAACTCCCGTTGTCGCATTCACCAGGACACAAATGAAACCTAGCGGCCAGTATAAAACCCCACGGACGACGACAACGATATCGTCATCCTGATCCGTTCGATATATCGATTATGAATAAATGAGTAGGATATGAAATCACTGTGTTGAAATATCACGAGCCTTTTAACGTAAATTGAATTACAATAGTGAGAGTTCATTGATGGTTACAGTATTTTCGTAAAAATCTCGACGCAATAGAATTCTCTACTCGCTCTTGCTTCGCTCGAGAGCACGAGCAGACTGCTTGATGTTCGATGTCATATGTAGAGACGCGACGAAAAAGCTGTGTGTTCGGTGTGCGGGTACTTCGACCAGCAATATGCCAATACCGCGTGCGTGGCCTTCCAGAGATTCTATATTCCACGTTCTCTCTTTCTCTCTCTTTCTCTGTACTCCTTATGCACTGACCTTATCTACTCGATAAAACTTTATTGCTTTATAAACAGCATACACACTGGACTGGAGGGAGGGAAACATTTTATGTTCACCAGGCTCTTTTTTACCGACGGATAGAATTTGAGAATTTAGTTTCAGCACGCGCCGCTGGCAGCGCTAGACGGCGCTGGACGCGCAGTGTCAGATATTTTGAACGAAAATGAACGTTATTGCGCGGTAAACGTTGTTAAATGCATAATCTTTACCGATCGGAGCGTCTTGTTGTGATAATTATTGTTTAATCGTAATCTTATTCTACACAAATAATAATATCACGTTGAAACATGTGATTTCGTTAATACCGCGTTACCGAATTCATCGGCACATTTATGGTTATGTTCGGGCCCAGAGGTCATATGTCACAGATTTGTTGATATTAATCCTTAGCAATATCATCGAGGATATTCCTCTCAAAGTGTAAAAATGGCACGAAGACGCAGCATGAATCGACGTGCGTCTCGAAGAACTATGAATTACACAGATCTCGATTATGATTCGAATCTCATTGACAGTCGTGAGTAAAATTTTCAAACCCATTTTCATTCTTTCAGCATTTGTCAGTATTTTGCCGCTCATTCGTTTACGCAAAATCTTTGAAACTCTGTTATTGAAAAAGTAACAGTCGTAAAACTTTTTGTATTTTAGATGACCCAATGTGGTGGAAAAACATCGAGGGTGACATGACGGCACGCCAATCGAGACGTTCATTCTTCGGAAACACAACAGACCCAATTTTAAGCGGCGAGTCTTACGTCGAGCCGTCGGAGCTGCGTAAGGAGTGGTGGAAGATATTGGATCGAACGGACGTAACCTTACCACGCAGAAGTTCGCCTCGTCAAAGCGTCAGAAGGTCCGAATCTCTCCACGAGTTTTCCGATTCCGACGAGGCTGAAGATATTGGCATAAAAAAGCAAAAACTGTCTCTGCAAACTAGCCGCAGAAGAACCGTCAGTACGAATAAACTCTCGATAGCGCCGAACGAGTCCAGCATTCGCGACGAAACGAGTTCAGACAAAACCGGAAAGTCCACCTTCGACGACAAAGATCCTATGCAGATGACCGTAAATACGAGCGCCGACGTTGACGATGCCTCGAATCTCAGACCTAGGCCGTTCAAGAAACGTTTTACAAAAATTGGTGATCCCAACTTTCAACATACCTCCGTCGCAACCGGAATACCTGATACGAACGAACCTTCCAGGCAGGAAGAAACACATATGGAAGATAGCGACGGCGAGGAACTAATGGACTTCTCTACAACCGCTTCCGATCGAAACAAATTGTTATCGAACCCGCGCAAAGTCGATTTATCGAAAGACAATAGCGAAAGCGAGACAAGAAGGAAAAAGAATAAATTGAGACTCGTGAGAAAAGTGCGCAAGAACGTGTCGATAAATCCGCACGAGGAATTAATCGAAAACAGTTTTAGATCGGAGCATTCGGATGTCGAACGAAACGCAAGATCAAAAAGCAAAGAGGCGAATCCGAAACAATTGCAAGACCGGAAACTCAGTTCGACCTCCACGATAAGAGATCCGACGAGAGAAAGGTCGCAGACGCGACGGGTCGAGGAACCCAGTGACAAAGAGGACGAATACAATCCTGACAGATCGTCCACGTCGTCTTTGACGCACAAAATTCTCGGGGTTTCTTTGACGCGCATGTCCGCGAAAGAAATATCCGATCGAAAAAATCGCGAATCCGACGAAGGTTCGAAGCGAGAGACCAACAAGGTAACGCGGTCTCTGCGATCGTCAAAAGACATTATCATCGAGTCGCCTTACGAACTTCCCGATCATGAGAGAAGCGGAATATCGCAGATCACCGACTCGGACAACGAGAAGGAAAAATCGATTCATCAAAATTCGAATGTCAAAAGACCTCTCAGAGTATCGTTTCGAAGTCGCGACCGGAATTCCCACGGTTTGATCGATTCAACGACCGAAATACCCAGCGGTGCTCGCAACGATTATTCGCGCACGCGAATTTTTTCCGACGAGGATATCAGCGTCGAAGATCCGGGATTTTTGGCCGAGAGAAATGATATATCGTCGAGGCCGGCGGAAAAGAGTATGCGAGTCACCAGAAGAAGCGCAGCGGCTAATCGATACTCGCGAACTATTCGATTCAACGAGAGCATGAGTGAGACCGAAGTGATAATGCCGAGAGCACCGATTGTGGAATCTGTCGATTTTTATAAAAATCAAAATATTCGTAAAACGCGCTCTTCCGGGAGAAAGACTTTACCGAATGAATCTCAATGGACCAACGATTCTGACGCAAGTTCAAGCAAGAGCGAATCGGAGGTTGAAATTCGTAGATCGACTTTGACGTCGAACGAAAATTCTCGTAGATCGAGAAGGATCATTGCCGACAAGAGTAAACATGACGATGAAAATGAGAGGATGATTAGTCAGGGAGAGAGAGAGGGTGAGGAAGAAATCGATGAAGAATCCCACGTACCGCGTACCAATGATAAATCCGATATATCCGGGCAGAATTTAACGACGAGAAAATTTCGAACATTTACGAAGCCTCAGAACGATGAGGAGAGATCAAAGAATCATTCAAGGTCAGCGAATGATACTCCGACGAAAAAATCGCAAAAGAGTATTGCACGGATTGAGAGTTTAACCATCCGCAGTGATGATGAGTCGGAAATTCAAGAGAGTACAAATTCAATCTCCATGAATAATCGTTCGAAGGAAAACTCGCGGAAATTCGGCTCAACTACGAAAAATTCTCAGCGCAATGTATCACTCGACGAGAACGCTGATGAGAGTGGGATGAATTATCCGGAGGCGATTGATCAACGTTCGGGAAAATCTTATTCGACCGAAAGATCCCTCACAGGCAACAAGAGCTCAGCAACGAACAAAACTCGTGAATTTTCACGAGCCGATAGGGATACGAGTGAGGATAAAAACGAAGAAACGGAGAAGAACCTCACACAGACAAAAAATTCTCATTCGATGGAAAAATCTCGTACAGCACGGGAAGGGCTCGTCGCGAAGGAATCTCATCGACGTATCGACGATGATGGGATGGGAAATGAACGGGAAGATTCACCGGAAATTGCGTTACAACATTCTCCACTGAACGGAAAACCGCGTATTTTGCAAAAACGCCTGGCGACTGATAAATCTCGACGAATCAATGAATATGACGAGAGCATGAGCGAGCAGGAGGAAGATGCTGCGGATCGAAGGAGCGTTAGAAAATCCGGAAAAAGTTTTCGTGATATCTTGTTTCGAGAAGATGCAACAGAGGGCAGGATTGACGGTGAAAAATCACTTGCAGCCACGAGACGAAAAAGCGTCGCGCGCTCTGAATCGACCGTTCCATTATTCGTCGACGAGGATGAGATCGACGAAGAAGATGAAACCAAAGTTGGGGGAGAGTCGATCGGAAGTTCGAGGCAAAAAAGCGTCGCTCATTCTACGTCGTCTCGTCGAAACTTCAACGACGAAGATGAAATCGCAGAAGAAAACGCGACTGAAGAAGATGAAGAATCTATAGGAATGTCGAGACGGAAGAGTATTGCCCTCGCCAAATCGACCAGAGAACATTTCAGTGACGAAGATGGAATCAATGAAGATAACGAGGAAAGCGAGGAAAATCGACATTCGCCGATTGGAAGAAAAGCAACGAGCAATGCTGAACCATCGAAAAATGTTACCACGACGCAACATCCCGAACCTTCAGCAGCTGCGATGGAAAATTCATAC
Source organism: Heteropelma amictum (assembly GCA_959613375.1). Lineage (NCBI taxonomy): Eukaryota > Metazoa > Arthropoda > Insecta > Hymenoptera > Ichneumonidae > Heteropelma > Heteropelma amictum. Next base: position 14,452,948 of record OY390724.1, read on the forward strand.
CCGGCGATTTCGCCGATGAATCCACCCATCGTTCCGAACGAGCCGGGAAACAAACGTTCCAACCGTCTCTCTACCGCAAAGAAGGATACGAGGAAACAGAAAAATATCAAAGATTTTTTCGTATCGAAATTTTTACAAAAACCGAACGAATCAGGCGCGAGAGAAGTACAGGATAGTTTGGATAAGGAAAAATTCAAACTGGCGATGGATACGGCGAAAGAAATGAAGAAACGCATGTTGAAGGTTATGGGTCTCAACGAGGAGACGAAGAAAAAAGTCACGGAATCGGCAAAACCGCCAAAAGAATCGGTGAAAAAGAAAAATTTGCCTGCCAAAGAGACAGCGCCGAAAAAACCGAACAAAGTCATTAACAAAGCTTACATAATCAACGGCAGTGTTTACAAGAGGCCTAAACTACCGCGACCAAAACCATGGGTAACCGATCGCCTTTATCGCCATCTGTGGAAGCTCATGGAACCAAAGTATGGACTAGCCGCGCGGGTTAAATCAGAAAAATTCATTCTAAATTTGTCGCAAGTAGTGGCTCTCACGGTGAGACGCAAAAAATACGAGAGTTACAAATCGGAAATCGATGCACTCATGAAGGACATGGCGAGATTAGGTTTAATCAAAACTAGAAATGACTTTTATGATTTTTGTTACGATTTTTTGCCGTACGATTTTCGTGTTAAAACTACGCCTATTCTGTTGCCCGGTAATGTCAATAGCATACCGTATGATCCAACAAAATTACACACTCCGATTCTCGAAGAATCTTGAGCACGCATTATTAATATTATTCAGCAACTTGTAATATTTCATATAAGAATTTTTCATTGGATCCAATAGTTGTAACTATAAGTTCGACGTGAATTTACTTGAAAATTGATCGACCAAAAGTTTATTGAATTTGATACGTCATGAAGAATTATTGGATCCATAGAATAAACCGTGCAAAATATAATACGAGTTTGCTTCGTTTTCTGAATCGTCTGATGGACTAGGGAATATTATAAATACCCGAAATCGATGGAGAAACAAAAAAATAGAAACGCTAAACACCTTTTTTCCTCTTGCAAATGCTATTGTTACGGGGGTGTAGGGAACGTCAATCGAACTAATTAAATGAAAAAACACGATTAATGCGGATCAATTTTTCAATACACCCCGCCGTATGATTATACAACAATAGCATGGTAACTGTTATCTTCCTAAATGTAAAAATGTTTATTGTCAACGAAATGTATTTTTATATAAATTAATCTAAAAAAATCTTTCTGAATTTTCTTGTAAAGTGTGAAAATAATAGTGTAACACGTATGTACAGAAAAAAGAATGGGGTACGAGTGAAATTGTCCACCATTTTTTTTCCAATAATTTTTTTTTAATATCATTTCTTGTTGTGGATTTTGTAGATATGCCACTGGATATTGAACTATTTTGTACTAATATATAATCGGAGAATGAAATTGTTTTTATTTTCTGCTTTGAAGTCTGCGATTTTATCCCTGGTAAAATGTGTTCTTTTAATAGGAACGCGTTTTATTTCGAGAAACCGAAAGTACTCGATTCAATAACAGAATAAATAGAAGGAGATTTATGAAACGTTTCAGGAACGAGCGCATAAACAAGCATGAAAGAAAATTACCGATTATTAAAGCGAGCATTTTGATGCATCTTCGCATACTTTGTTGTTTATTTCTGTGGCTACGGATATGCGTTAGTCATTTTCGGAGAGCTAAATCGAGTCTTGTTTGCTTAGGAATTGACTCTGCAAACACTTATATCACTCGCACTTGGCAAATTGCTGGTGATATAAAGTGGAACGTTTAACGTGGCTATTTATATATATACCCAATTTTTTTTCTGGAATTTCTTATCGATGAGTGAAAATGACTAATGGCTTTATGAGTGGAGTTTATGACACCGAAAAAACAAGCTAGTAAAACCAACATGAAAATATCAAAACCGCGTGCGGTCGTTTTTTCTTATTTTTCTTTTTATCAAGGTCAAATAATAATACCGCAGGGTTTGGAAAGGGATTTTGATTTTTCATTCCCTCGAGTATTTTTTGTCCAAATATTTATCACAAACTATACATTAAGAGAAAATATATGTGCATGTGTTTTTAACGTTTTTCTTTGAAATTTCGCCGCTTATTCAGCCAACAGCATTCCGATGCATAAAGGCTGCAGTGCTGCCATCAATTGCACATGCACCGACTCTCGTGTTCGCCTACGCTGGCGCTGGATGCGCTGGATTTCGTACCTATAAAACACGCCTCCGTTTGCCTCCGTGTGAGTCGTGTGGGTCGCGTAAAGCGTGAAGCGAAACATGGACGACGCGTTGTTTCGTTCGACGAAATAAAAACAGTACAAACTGAATAAAGCAAAACACATATACGTTCGAAGCAATATACTACGAAAATGTGAACCCTTCGAGCATAAAAATGCAAAGTATTTCGAGTCAACGTACAAGCGCGTTGTTTCAATTCGTCCGCGACTGTGTATAAAAGGAAAACGCGAGAGCGAAGACAGTATTTTTCGTACCTTTTATTGTCCCTCGTTATTACTTTGTCTAATTTACGTTTTTTCTACCGCGAAGAATCATTGCATTTACATTTTTTACGTGAATTCTTGTGTTATTATTTTTGGAATATGAACGGTCAGATGCAAACGACCCGCGAGAGGTTAGGTAAGTTTTGTTGAGAAAAAAAACGTATTTTCTATATTCGATTTCATTGCTATATTCATCAAACGATAATCTCTCGTTAGGAAAATAATTGCTTAATCTATTCAATTGTCGTCGACGGATCACCGAAAAAACCAGCCGTCTTATAAAATTCTCAAAAAAAGAAAACGGAAGTCATGTTTTCTCCGTGACAGCTCACGATATTTCGAGCTATATTTGAAAATTCCGAAATTATTATTATTGTTGCAGATATTATCATTATCATCATTGTTTTGTAGACGCGAGTTATCTAATTGGAACGCGTGTTGATATTTTTGATAGCTCGAAAAACAGCTTTGTATTTCGACGCGATTTTCGAACGTTTTTCTTGAATGAAAAAAAAACACATTTTTAGATTCACCAAAAAGATTGAATAACGAAACAATGGAGTATCCGTTCAAGCCGAGTCATTTTAGACGCAAGTAAAATTTCAAAAAAATTTTATAACAAATAATTACATACAATATACAATTATATTATATATACAAATTATATACAATAATAATAATAAGCAATCATCGCCGTAAATGAAGATGCGATCTTTTTTGTTACTTGTCTCTGTATCAATTACGCGTAGGTGGCCTTGGCGCTACCGGTATGGGCTGGTTCTCCGGTTTAATTCCGACGGAACATGTTTCCGGTCTGCCGGAAATATTGCCGGAAGCGGAAGCGGAAATATCGATAGATGCGGCAGTTGCTACCGAGGTCGACAACAAAGTAAAGACCAAACTTCTCACCATGTGGAACAATGTTAAATACGGTTTGTGTGAGCACTTTACCGTAACTTTAGATGAAATTCAAAAGAACGAAAGAAAACCGATGACAATTAACTCAAAAAAATTTTACATCAGAATATCGGGAACAAACATTTGGTAACGATTCAAAAAATGTATCGTTCCTTCTTAATGACGCCGTTCATGTTTTTACCGCCGCTTGCGACACTTTTAAACATTGCCGTTATTGAAAATTGTATTTGACAAATATTCTTTGTTTTCACATTTTTGTCGTGTCGCAATACGCCAAGTTTGGACGTTTCATGCTCTGATACCGACCGAGCAGTCGACGCGCGTTGAAAGATACGTAAATCGAAAAATATTTTGGGTTACGCAGGATGGGCGTCGAAAATGAAGACAAATTTTTCGAAAGAATCTCCCGTCTGGCTGCTCGGGTCTTGTTATCACAAGAAACCGGAGGATTCGCTGGAAAGAGCTTCCGAGGCTGTGGGTTTGGACATGGAAACGGGCAGCGCAATATCATTGGCGGCTGCCGATTCTAACGTGGACGAAGGAATCGAAGGCTTCAAAAGAGACTTCTCCTCCCGACTCTGGCTCACTTACAGACGCGAGTTTCCCAATTTGAATGGATCGAATTTCACGTCCGATTGCGGCTGGGGTTGCATGCTGCGAAGCGGCCAAATGATGCTCGCCCAAGCTCTAGTTTGCCACTTTCTCGGTCGTGGTAAGCCTCGGAATCTCCTCGAATTATTTGCGGTTAAAAAAATATTTTCTTTCTTCAATCTTCATCGACAATTTACAAAAAAAACGTAATCGCGTTGAAACGCAACAAATTTTTCACTACAACAACCCACGACATTTCGAGCTATATTTAAATACTCCGAAATTATTATTTCTCGTCTGTGTCTTTTTTTTTCTTACGCCAATAATACAACACGAAATTTAATCGCAGATTGGCGATGGAAACCGGAACAACGTACGGAGGTGCAACCTCAGTCGTGGGAGGAGAGCAGACACAGAATGATAATAAAGTGGTTCGGTGATCAACCGACTCCGTATTCGCCCTTCTCGATACACAGTCTAGTGTCTCTCGGTGCTTTAACTGGCAAACGCGCCGGTGACTGGTACGGGCCGGCATCGGTGGCTCATTTGCTGAGTCAGGCTGTGAGAAACATCTCCGCGCCTCACAGCGAATTTGAAAATTTGGCAGTTTACGTAGCTCAAGATTGCGCAGGTAACAATCTTCCTCCGTCAATAATTTTCCACTTCGATTCGAGCGTGGATTCGTCGTTTTATTCGCGTTTTTTCGTTCCTCGTTGATCACAGTTTATCTCGAGGACGTGAGAAGCGTGTGCGAGACGAGTAACGGAGGCTGGCGATCTCTCGTGCTTCTCGTGCCTCTGAGACTGGGCGCGGACAAATTGAACCCCGGCTACGCGCCTTGTCTCCTCTCGCTGCTCACCCTGGACGTTTGTATCGGTATTATCGGCGGTCGACCTCGTCATTCTCTCTATTTCATTGGCTATCAGGAGGACAAATTGATTCACCTCGATCCTCATTATTGCCAAGAAGCCGTCGACGTCTGGAAACAAAATTTCTCATTGGCCAGTTTTCATTGTTCGTCCCCGAGGAAAATGTTGCTCTCGAAAATGGATCCGAGCTGTTGCGTCGGTTTCTATCTTCACGACAGGGCGACGCTCGACAACTTTATCAAAGCGGTCGAACCCGTGAGTACAAGCACGAATTAATTAACATCGTTTCTTTGAGACTATTCTTCAGAGTGATAATCGAGTTTGGAAGACGAAATTTGACCGAATCGTTCGAATGTTCGCAGAATTTAGTTCCTCCGAATCAAAAGGTCGACTATCCAATGTTCCTATTTTGCGAGGGAAGCGGTGATGATTTGCGTCGAGGATTCGAAGTGAGAGAGGGCATGCTGACGTCATCGACGTCATCGTCCACCAACGAGATCCTCGAGGACGAGGCTCATTACGAATGCGAAGAATTCGAGCTCGTCTGAGCTCGCTGTTCGACAAAATCGGATTCGCGATTGAGAGAATAGCTCTTGTACTTAATTAAGGACCGATTAGACCGTCCACGGAACTGATTAGAAAAAACAAAAGAGAACGGGGGAGGAAAAAGATAAGGAACGTCGGGAGCTCTTTATATTCCCCGCTGGCCTTGAATATATTTATCGAATATATTACGAAGGAAAGATACCCTATGAATTAAATAATCGGCAAAGTTTGAGCGAGGCAAATTAAGGTAGCCGTTAATGTTAATTACAACATGCAGAAAGGATACTTCTCCCGCATCCGAAGAATTCCGTGGATATTTCCGGTGCGACGCTCGATTATCGTTATTTTTTCTCTCGAGCGAAATATTTGCAATCAAGACTCGATTAATCAAGTTACGATTAATCGTTGTTCATCGTATTCCATGCGCGATCGTTTTTTCATTTTGTTTTTTCTTTTACTATGATCTCGATTTTCGATCATTATGATGTTTTCTACGATGAATTTACTTTTGTAACTTTCGATGGACTACGTTCGCAACGATCCGATCAAAGCGTCGGTTGAATCGAAATTTGTTTTCCGTACGCGTCGATCGAACCTCCGTTAATAACGAGAATCTCGCGTAGATCGCGAGCCGATTTACATTCTCAAATGATGATCGATACGTTCAGCCGCCTCTCCCTTTTTTCTCTCTCATACCTTTTAACGGTCATCTACTTATCTCATAGCGCGTATCGGAGAACAATAGCGATTGTTAGTCGCGTAAACTCGATTTTAAATACGGCGTCTTGAAGTTTCAACTCTGTTACTGTAAAAGTTGCTATGAAAGAGGAATTAATGGAAAAACACACAAAGAAAAGTTAGAAAATAGATCGTCGGCGCGTCCGAGAGGTACGCGCTCGCGTAGTTAGGGAAAATAAAAGAAAAAAAACGAACGAGGAGGAACGATGAAAACCGTATCTCATCCTCCATAGAGAAATTCTCAAAGTTATTTATTTGTCACTGATATTTTCATTCATCGCGATATTATTCTCGTCAGCTCACCTTATCGTCGCTCATTATACGAAAAAAAAGTACGCGCGAAAAAAAATTTACGAAAAATATTGTTCTGTGAAGAGCACATTCGTCATTTTGTCTCCCGCGACGACGTTGGCTTCTCCGATTATTCGCGGGAGAGCGATCGTTGAGAATAAAATGAAATGAGGATCGTAAGAAAAATAGCAATAATTTTTATTCGTTCGTACACACCCATTTTGTTTATCTTTATCTTCATTTTTTTTGTAATTACCGTAAATCTTGATATAATCTACGAAAAAATTGGTACAATCTACAAAGTTTTACAAATTTATTCCGTCGAGTATAACATTCGTTTGAATAATACGCTTTTCTTCGATTCTCTGTTGAACATTGAGCAAAATAGTAATTGTGCTGTTGGTATAGAATCCGCATAAACTTAATTGGCGATAATTATTGTCACTTGATCGATAAAAGTTTATAAAACTAAAAAAAGCGTCTGCAAATGTACGACGCATTTAACGTTGATCGGCAAAAAACCCATTATCGAAACGGAAGGAATTTGTTCGAGAGAAAAATTATTTTGGAAATCCATCGCCGGTCCAATGATTAATTACGCGTATGCGTATAATAATATTGTTTATAGACATGATTTGGTCTGCCCACTCGTCAATTTCGAAAATCACATTTTTCTACCTATTTTCGATCTTATCTACAATTTTTACTAGAGCGATAAACATTTGTTTTTTACTTTCTTCATAAAGTATTTCAAATATACCGCTGCAAGCATTTTTTTATGTGCGGCCACATTTCCGCAGTGGTGTCGCCCCGGAATTCCTCGAGTATCCCAATTTCGCGATAATAATTCAAAACCGGCTCGGTCTTTGTCGCGTAATCCTGCAATCGTTTTTTCACCACTTCCGGTTTGTCGTCTTCCCTCTGAGTCAACGTTTCTCCGGTCAAGTCATCCTTGCCCTGCGACGATCATACGATGATTATAATTCCAAGTTTTTTTTTAAACTTATCGAAATATTTCAACCTCGTGGAATTATATCGAACGAGATTTTGTATCGAACGATTTTAGAAAAAAAAACGTCACTTCGATGCAATTCTTACCGGTTGTTTGGGGTCATTGAAGCCTATATTGTAGACTCTACCGCTCGGTAGATGGATCCACCTGCTTTTGACGCGATCGAGAATAATCGAATGCGGTACGACGAGGTTAAGAACCAAATTCGGCGGATGGCTTCGCTGTAGCTTTTCAGCTTGCGTCACGGTTCTCGGATAACCTAATTTCATCACCGCAGTTTATGATCATTATACGTACATACATCGAGAGCGGGAACGAACGACAACCGTTTGTTCGCAAATGTTATGTGAATATTCATTAACTGGTCGGGGTCATCGAGTACTTTTTTAATCTCTTGTCACCGGATCAAAATTAATCCCAACAATATCGTTAAATTCGAATATGACTAGAGTGGTCGCTGAATCTCTCGTCGCCTAACCTCAAAAGCGGTGATAAGAGTTCTCACACCTCACACGTACGGTTCGTTTCGATAAATCGTAATTATTGTTTACGCTCCACGTCAATTAATGACGGATCAAGAAAAGGAGGGCATTCTAGATTTAGTCGTGAACAGCGCAATAATACAAAATTAATTACAACCGATCAGCTCCGGTGACCGAAAAAATGTTGTCCCGTGTATCGATTCGAAAATGTAATTGTGAAAAACCCCGCGGGCTTTGACTCTTTTATCCAATAATGGAAATATTCTCGAACGTTTTTGAAATTTCGTTTTTGAAAGTCGGTTCCAGGCGTTCGTTTCAAGATTGGCCCGTGAATAGCAGATGTCACATTGCGAAATACGAAAAATTCGTTGCACGACTTACCATCGAGCAGCCAATTACGATCGCCGACACGTTCGATTTCATTGTTGATAAGAGTTATCATTGTTTCATCCGGCACATATCTACCTTCCTCCAAATACTTCTTCACTTGTTTGCCAATTTCTACCCGCGCAACAAGAAATCACGTGACACATTTACATAAAATTAAACGCACAATTACATAATTTAAAAAAAATGAACGATGGAACAGTTTACGTAATCTCTGCGATCGTCTTCGAGTTTATCAATTTTTCATATTCTCCAGTTCCAATTCTCCCCGAAAATTAAGCAAGGTTTAAGAAAAAAAAATCAATATACGTTATTGCGTTTGAAAACGGTATAATATTTTCAAGTACCCTTGAATCCTCATTTTTCTTAACGTACCGGTATTGTTGGTCACGTGATAGCGCAGCTTATCCCCGCTGGAAATATGAGTAACCCCAAAAGTATCAACGATCCTCGACGATACAGTGCCTTTACCCGACGCCGGAGCGCCGAGTATGACAGCCCTGAAGGCCGCGGCCTTGATGGCCAAGCACGTGGATACCTTGACCATTTAACACGATCCCTTCGACTCTTCCCCGTTGCTCCCGAAATACGAAACAGAGTTGCGCGCGACTATGTTCCCCCTCGTTTTCTCTCTCACGCGCTATTGCGTTTGGAACAGTTTGTTCTAGATAGTTTTGCCACCGAAAATGAAATATACACTTTGCGAAAACATCAATGAAACACTCAATGACACGCTGTGTTTCATCGCGTTCGAATAAAGTGATCGCGTCTGTATGTTTGTACGAAAAGTAAATGGCTATACGCGCGCACCAATTTCTGTACTTTGATCCTTGATTAACATTTCTCTCTCGTACGCTACGGCGTCTGCTCGTCGACGAACGAAAAACTTACTAGACTAAAAAGCTACGAGGATATCACTGCTCGTACGTTGTACAGTCTCCATCGTCGAGTGTAATAACTATATGTATATTTTGTCACACGCACGTGCGTGATGCAAGATCCCACCGACGTTTCACAAGTCAACACTTTGCGATTGATATTGCGAGCAACGAGGTGCATCAGTGATAGCGGTGAATGCGAGAGTCCGCCAGTTGACGTATAGAGGGCGGGATTATTAACATAGATTCGCTAATTATGCGGATCCGCGCTTTTCCGTGATCCGTGTTTCGCTTTGTCATTTTGCGAATATAACTTTTGTTTGTACGATAATATTATTTTCATGATCGAGCTACTTACCGACGCCATTTATAAAACTTGGTTTTCTTCCGATAAACACTGCAAAAAATATCTTTATTTTATTCATGGAAAAAGTGAGATGTTTGAGAAAAAAAATAACAAAAGGTACGCATTTCCGTGGATTCGAACGGGAAAGTATTTTTATAGAAATATTTTACTTTGTAAACTGCAGGATTTTTTTTACAGGAAGTGAAATCTTACGCAGGCAACGAGGAATATTTTTCAATAAAATCACTGAAAGTACCCGAAGCATGGGGGAGATCGATGGATCTTCGTTTTTATCGACAAAGTAGCACTTTTATTCATATGAAAAAGTAATACAATTTCAGAGTCCGGGCTTTACCGTCTTCGACAGGATTAAACCCCTTTTCACGTTTTCTTTCGTTCGAAAAGAGAAACAGCGCACAAGGAGGAGGGCGAGTCCGAGGAGGCCTTTGTATTCCGACAAATTTTCGTTGAAAATGTTGTTTCATCGTCACGTTAAATTCTTCGCGATTCGAAAAACAAAGTTTACAAAAGCTCACGGTTTTCAAATATCATCCGAGATACGAGACAAAATACAAATGTGCTTGTAAAACGTACGTTCGGACTCTCAGCTTCCCGAATTTGCCGTCGAATTACGACGAACTTTAAATCAATTTTCGTATTTTCCCTCACGCTTTTTTTTTGTTTTCAATCATTCGATTTATTACGAAAAAATGTCACAATCTTTCCCATCCGACTTCTCCCGCTTTCATCCTTCGTTATTTTTGCTCTGTCATGCTCAGTTGGCCGCGTTCTTTCTGCATTTTTTTCGATGAATTTTTCGGTGCCATTCGCGTGCTTTTCATTCGCGACAAGTTTACAGCGCTACCCCTTAAAAATCTAAGCTTAGCAGGTAAAAAAATTCTCTGTCTCTCTCTCTCTCTATTTTTTCCCCTCGTACACACCGTCGTTAAAAAGAAGAGTGTCGAAATTAATTCAACCGATAAATCCAGGGTGCGTGAAATATTTATTTAAAAAATAAGAAAAAGAAATGTTTTTCAGCGTTAAAAATGTTTCCTTTTTTCAGCAAAATAGATTTTTTTCAAGCCAGTGCGAGAAATAACGAAAATGAGGTTGTTTTTTTTTATCGTTCGTCAATTATTGCAATGATCGTTGCAGCTGGACAGCTGGATCGTTAATAAGGATATTTCGTTGTGCCAACGATTTGTGATCTCGTTCGTTCTCCTGTTTTTTTTTTGTTTTTTCTTAAACCTTCACTATTGATCGAAGATCATTGAGGAGCGTCCGACGAGCGAACGCGGAAAATAACTTTTCTCGCATTGTCGTCACAGAGTCATCTTCCGTTTCTCTTCTTTTTGCGTGGTTTTTCTTTTTTTTTTTTACCACAATTCACCATCCTTCTCCTTGGCTGGTACCTCGATGACTCGCGGCTTGTCGATTATTCTCGCTGTTCGATTTCCCTTCTCGACGATACCGATTATCCAAGCCTGATAGCCCTCCTGCTTCTCGATGTCTTTGCAATAAGCCGCAGCCTGCGAAACGACAATTCATATTGTTGCATTTTGAGCCTCGTAAATGGTACAAGCGAGAACGAGTCGTGTTTTCCCAGTGTAATGAAATTATTTTGCGAAAAACTCGATATTTCGATCTCGGCGTCGGCGCTTTTTCTTTTTTTCGCGATATTCCTCCCGTACCTGTTCTCGCGGCAGGCATATGAGAAGTCCGCCGCTCGTTTCCGCCGAGTGACCCTGCAACAGCTGAAACATATTGCCGCAGGCTTTTGCGACCGCCGCCATCTTTGCGATGACCGGTAAATTGTGAATGACGAATGAAACTTCGTTCTTCTGATGTTTCGCGAGATTCTGCGCGTGGCCCAATAAACCGAAACCCGTGACGTCCGTTGCCCCGTGAGCGTTGTATTTGTGCATCAGACGGGCGGCTGCGGTCATTGGAATCATCGGTAGTTTGCGAAATTTCGTTCTTTTTTTCTTAGCCGTTTTCCTCTTTCGGACGATTGGCTCGATTTTTTTTTTTCTATTGACCTTACCTATTCTGTTTAATCTCGCCATACTGTCCATCGCACGTTGATAGGCCTTTCTAACGTCATCCTCGCTCACTACGAGTTTGATTCTGTTCCAACGATCCGGCTGGTCGAGCCACTGATGTGCGTTCACGGCTACTTGAGTACCGAGAGGTTTAGTCAGAACCAACACATCGCCGACGACAGCATTGTCCGGTCTGAGAAGATAGAAACGATCAATCCGATTCGACATCGATCGTTTTTGTTTGCTTCATTTCAGCATTTTTTTATCAAAGCGAATTTGTATCACAAAGTTTTACGAGTGCTAAACGGTAGCAATTATTATTCCTGATAAAATTATAATTATTATTGATATATAAATCGATATCTTTGAGGATTTACGATATAAAATGAGTATTTTTTTTTATAGTCTGATGCGTTCTATGCTAGCTTTTATTTCTTTGCACCTTTTTACAGGTTTTACTTGAGATTGAACCATTTATTTCGCTATAAATTCAGAGATTCGCTGATTTTTCGAATTTCGTTGGAAAGATAAGCTTTTGCGGATGACTATGTACGTACACGATGTATTCGTTGGGTTGACAAACCGTCGAGGCAACACCGCCTATGGTACACCATGGATTAACGACCGTCTGACCACCCGTTACCGTTGTACCGGCCTCAAGGGCGGAATCTTTAAAACCTCTCATGATCAACGGCACGACAACATCGCGTTCTTTCTCCGTCATTTTTGTACTTACGCCGAGCAACATGAGCATATTATCACACTCCGTTACTCCCATCGCGTACAAATCGCTTATCACATTAGCGCAAGCTATTTTACCTGTAAATACAATATCTCGGAACCGTTATAACTTTTACACGCTAAATTCGTAAATAATTGTCTCGAGCATTTCATATTGTTTATTAATAAACTTTTCCACCGTTTGGTCCGTACAGTGGGAAAGCGACGTGGCATTGGGAAATCTTTGCGAGAGCGTGACAACGCCGTTACAAATATCGGAAAACATAAAATGTCATTGATGGAAAAAAAATATCCAAAATATGGATATTTTCAGGAAAGTGCCGCCTAGAAAAATTTCGCTCGTAGATTTTGCTCGAAGATGGGGAAAAATGTGGCGAGTGTTCATTGCGATATCGTTGTTGTACTTTTTTTTTTTAATATTCTCACCCATCATGTAAGGATCGTCGACGAGAGGATAGAAAAAGTCGGTCGTTTGCACCAGACTCAAACCGCCGTGTCTCAACGGAGTCACGGAAGAATCCATGCCAATGCCTGCGACAGAAAACGTACAAAAAATTCTGTTATTGCTGTTTCTTCATTCTCAATCGGAGAAAATATCTTGGCACCGAGATATTTAACAAAAAAATCATTGTCTGAAAAAAAATCCGGCATTTTCGTCGTGTCTTGCTATTTTTTGCGATTGATAACAATGAAATTTTGATGAATCATCGAAAATGCAGGAGATGAAATCATCGCCATAATGCATTTTGAAGTTTAATTAACGCATTGAATAATCGACCGTTCGATTGATGAAAAAGTTAATTTGAAATGATAAAACTTTTCCGGTTGAGAGACACTGCTGCGCCGTCTTGCGGCGATAAAAAAAAATAAGGCGGGATGCGAGACACCGCGTGGCTGCCATTTTGCCACGAGCGTACAACGTTGCACGTAGCGCCCGGTGGAATAAACACACCGGCTTTGTAATCGCCGCGCGAAATATCGGCGAATAGGAAAAGGACATGTTTCACTTGGAATCGAGGAAACATTGTATGGAATGTGTGATAAAATTTGTAAAAAGCCGCAAACTCACCAATTCGCGGTATAGCCATATGCATGAAGTGGGCATGTTCATGATCCTGAGCGCTACCGTCATCGGCCTGCAGTCCCTCCAGGAGTTTACCAAGAACCTCCTGGGGGACCTTACACCCTCATCCTTTAAGATCGGCAAACCGCGTGAGACGGAAAGACGCGTCTAGATCATGAGCCACGGGATCGAATGGCCTGCGAAGAGCTAGGGCATTTGGATTATTACCGAGCTCCAGTTGTCCCACGGACAGGGCGTCTTGTGACACCGGGGTTCCCTGGAGTTCCGCCATCTTGAAAATTTTAATATTATACGCTCAACAATAGCGGAAAAAAAAGAACTCGCACAAGCCGGTTACGAATTAGCGTAGCCGAGTGCTCGAGGAAATTTTCGCGTTTTTTCCTTCGGTCGCGATCTTATCGCGAATAAAAATTCACAGACTTTGCGTTTAATCCTCGCGCCACGATTCGCGCCAATGTTAAGTTGTAACGTAAAAAAAAACAACGAAAACGGTGTTTCACCACCGATCTTAACAGACAGCCACTGTGGGGCGTTTTGTATACTCGGTGTTGCAACAACTGTTTAACGGCCGGGTGAGAAACCGACGCACGAACTCGCAGTGAATGAGAAATATATACACTCGAGCACCACCGGCGTCGACTTGCCGGGATCGCACGCTTTTACAAAATGGCGATGTTTTACCACGTCCCCAGGCCTCTTTGTTCCGTCGATGTATCTACGGCGCTGTTACAGAACGCGCGCAAGGCCGTATTGTCCCCGCTACTGTCCCCCGTAGTTGCCTGCCCCCGCTTCTTGCCCCTTGACACGAAGCTACGCCGCACGCTCCGTGTATTATTCGCGGGTTCGAAGATTTCGAGAGCAAGCGCGTATACTTTTTGCATTGCGATACGCTCAGGGGCGCGCGTATCGGTACGCGATGCCCGGGGCATCATTTTCTCGTAAGACAAATTGTTTTTTTATAAAAAACGGCTTTACCGCGGTGAAAACATTTGCCACGAAGTTTTCATTCGTAACGAATATGCCCGCGGAGTATTGACGCGCGCGATCATGCCTTTGAAAAACATATTTTTCAATAAAAATCCACTTGTTCGTAATTTCTGTTCGAAATTCGTCAAATGGCGCCCCTCCCCCCACTTCCCTCGACGCAATATTTATTTTACACGACAAAGATGATAGCCAACAATGAAAAAGTATAAAAGTTCATTGATCGGTTCAATAAAACGCACGCATTTCCATTAAAATGATTAATGTACCGCGTTGCTTCGATGTATTTCCGTTCTCTCCTTACTGAACGAATAACCACGATGCTACTGTTAATTCCTATTCCTTGGCGTAGAAGTGAAAAATAATCAGCGAAAACGCAGGCTGTAGATTGGATAATTTCGTACGAAACGAATGACACTGAGAACCACTGAAAAATTCTACGGCGCCTCGCGATCTCGTCGCGCACTCGTCTTTTTCAGAGACGATGTTACAAAGTAGAGGGGATATTCCAGTAAAACTCGATATTCAACGGACGCCTGTTAGTTTTGGAAAATTTACTTTAAAACCTTTATACTAGAAAAAAGTGTATCCGTATATTCGTCGTAACATGGGACGTTTGTTTGATGTCTTCACAATCACATTATCACATTACATTACCAAATTTAGATGAATTTTCTCGCTCGCGATCTCCGAGCAGACTGAAAAATTAATAACGACACTTCTACTGTAAATCGTAAATTGCAATGTGTATGATCCAAGTTTCCCACTCGAATTCCCACGTAAGATACGCCCAAACTACAAAACAAAAGTTTTGAATAGAATTTTTCGCTTTGAATTTTGAATTTCTTGAAAAAACATACACCGGGTGATAATGAAAAACGTTCTCGAGCAATAATTTTTTGAACAAATATCTTCATGGTGAAGATATTTGTGAAGAACAAAAAAACGTTTAGCACAAAAAGCGAATGTTATAAAAATTCTTTTTGTACATCTTAAAACTAACAAAGTCCCTCGGTTCACGTCGAGGAGAAGAGTCTCACAGCTCTTCGTGCTTGGCAGCATCTTCTGTGAAAAAAGATTGTTTATTAAAAAAAGGGAAAGCAGCAAACGCCTCAGAGTATTTCCTCTTTGGATGTAATGCCAACGCACCTGTATCTTTCTCATCTTTCTCGTCTCTCTCCAATTGTCTGTTCTCGTTTTCGAGTTTCTGCTGCAGCATCTTGATCTCGTCGTCGTAACCGGTCCATTCGGGCAATATTCTCATGGCAGCTTGCAATTTCGCTTCTTTCGTCATCGGATTATTACACTGAAATAATAAACCGATTCGATGATGACTCATTTTTCTCTCGTAAATTCCGTTCTCGGATTATTTTTTCATAGACTCGCATCTCGCGAAATTCTCATGATTAATCGATCGATTGCAACGAATACTCACCAAATCGATGGTTTTCGCGTATTTCTTCGATCTGTCGTCGCACCAAGTCTCGCACCAGAGCCATTCTTGGGGCAGAGTCTTTATCGCGACTTGATGAATCATGTTGTTCGGCAAATCTTGATCGAGATTCGATAAACTATTCGGATCCTGGCTGAGCGCTTGGTACTGGCCTCTCAAACGATCGCCAGCGGCGATTCGGCGGAAACGTTTCAAATCGACAACGTACAGAGCGCTAATGTGATAATTGCGTCCTTGGAGATGATTCCTCCAGTAACCTTGTCGCCAGAATCTTGGAAAAGGAAAAAAAAAGACCACGATTTTGCGGACGAATTTTTCGAAAAAAGCTTATGAAATTTGACTTTACAAACAATCGCCTCGATACCTGAAACCATCCATTTCCGTTCGACTGTCGCAAAATGGCGGATACGCGTAAGGCGCTCCTTCGAGGTCGAGATCAGCGAGCTCCTTGAGATCGGCCCTCACAACCTGATCAGCATCGACGAATATGATTTTTTTAACGTCCAACGGGAACAATACATCGAGAAACAGTATTTTATAGCCCCAAATCGTTCGTTGCTTCTCGGTCTGTTGATGAAGCCATCTTGGCCATTTGTACTCGACGAGTTCGTACTCGAAACCGTATTCCTTGGTCATTTGCGGCAAAAAATTCTGGAATAATCGTGTTTCGATGATGGACGAACGAAACGATCTTCTTCCCCCGATTTCTCCAAAGTTCACTCTCGTCTTACCTTCAATGTCGGTGACAAATAATTCTTCAAGAACCAAAATTTCACCGGCGTCTTGGTGTGTTTGATGACACTGTGCATCATTATCTTGAGGAATCTTTCATAAAGATGTCCCGAAGCCAGCGAGAATATATTGAGCTTCTCTTCGGATTCGCCGCTGTCGTCGGAATTCGCGAAAGTCCTGTGAAAGTCCATTCGATGAATCGCGCTTCGAAATATCTTTCACCGTGTGAAATTTGAAAAACAATAATAATCGTAACAACGACGAGAGTGCTCTACGTGAATTCTACATAGAAATAATGAGCTTACCAAAAAGTGGAAAAGCTAGAACAAAACGGACGAGAAGATAGAAAAATAAATACGAAATTTGCGCTCTGTGCGTGCGCAAAGCTGCTTGTAAATCGACTAATTTCATTCTGTGTTTATTTTTTCTCGATTTTTTTCGCTTCGCTGAATTACCTCGAAATCGAGTTCCACAGACCGGTGCTTTTTTCGTCCTCCCACAGCAAATCCATGTCGGCTTTGTCGGGTTTCTTCGATACTTTGAGTTTGAGCACGTGACTGCGAAGCGTGCTCAGAAGGACTTTAACGTCGTTGCCATTCTGAACGACGTCCTGACCGCTGACGCTCGTTATGTCATAAATCTCGGCTGATCTGCCCTGACGCAGTCGCAACAACCACTCACCGGGATTTGCTTTGAGTTGGAAATAACCGAGATTCGCCATGACGATCGTGTCGACCATCACGGGTGAGCTTTCGGTGCCGAGGGTTATTTGCAACCCCCTCGGTGGATTTCCCATTAACGCCTCGAAGCAATGCCCCTCGAGCAACAAATACTCCAATTCGAATTCACTGTGTACGCCGATAGCGACGTTGTCCAATTTGATATTGTCCAAATCGTAGACGCTTTTGACGACTTCGATGAGCCAATTTTCCGGCGCGTGGATATACTGCGTGAGCAGAGACGACGTTGGCAATTTCGTGAATGTCGCCATTGCACCGGAAAGCTGTCCGTTCGGTGAGAATTGCAATTCCGGCTCGAGAACGAAACGATAAAAACTCTTCAGCGGCATGTCGCTGTTTTTCTCCACGCAATTTAGAAACACTTTGATGTTGCAGTTCAATGACTTTTGCAACGTCGATAATATCGCGCCGAGTTTCTGAGCACCGCGCGACACTGGATCTACGATTGCCATGAGATTGAACGCGACTTTGTCGGGATTCGCAGCGGGGATTTTTATGGTGCTGCGAGAAATGAAAAAAACAAACAAATATTTCGTTGAAAGTCAGAGTGAAAAAGCTGCTGTTACTTTTCACACTTTGATCGAGCTTCAAAGTACGAACCTGTATTCGTCGCTGCGGAAGGGAACTTCGTACCGGCTACGAGTTTGCGGCCTTGGAACCAACAGCGACGTGATTTGCATTATCATGTCATCGGTCACCTCGTTTTTCTCTGTACAAAAAACAAAACCCATGAATTTCTATTCACAAAATATTTTTTGGAAAAAACGACTTTAAACCTTGGCACGTTTCAGCGCTCATTTTGACCCCGACATTCTCGTGTTCTCTTCGCCGAGTATTTTAGATTTTGGATTTTGGCAAAAAACGCAGTTTTTCCACGAACGCGTGCGTATTAATGTTAAAAGTTATTAGCCACGAGGAGTGAGAGTAGAAACAGTTTCCCATACCGTAATCGTCATCGTCGTCGACAGCCTGGAGCTTTATTAAATTCGACAGCAATTTATCGCCGTACGTGCTCTGACTGAATCTCTCCAAAAGGCCGAAATCTTCGCTCGTAAACTCCTCGTTGTCGTCGAGCGGACCGATGACACGTCCGTTACAAACGATGGCTCTACCGCCGGACTCAAGGTCGAGAACATTTTTCGCGTAAAAGCGATGTACTCCGAGAGTAAAATCTTGCTCCTTCGATGCTGTCCTGATTTCATCGTCGTCGAAAGCGAAATTTCCGTTTTTAATCAACTCGACCGTTTCCTCGTTGATCAAACGACTCACGTAACTCGTCGCTTTTTCACCGGACGACATTTTCAACGCCGCCAACGTTATTTTGTTGATCATGTTCGCTTCGGGATCGGCGTCCTCCTCACTGTTGGCTATTATCGTCAACCGCACGTCGTTATTCGATCCCTGTTGGCACGATTCAGTCGGCATAAAAAATCAAAGCAATTTCTTCAACGAGAAAAGAAAAAGAAATAACAGCAGAGCTGCGGTTTTCGTACCAAAAAGTCGAGCGCCTCTCGCAACAATTTTCTGCTTGTTTCTCGCTCGAGATCGACGACTAACCAGATCGAATACAAATGTCTGACGCTTGTCCGTCGCGGAACTGACAAGTATTTCGCGTTCGACATGAGCCACGCGGCGGTTTCCTGAGGAGCCCAATTCTTGTAATTGTCGTTGTTCGGCGCGACGCCGATTAAATTCAGCCATTTGTTTTTTTCGCTTTGCAAGACCCTCTCGTTTAATCTGTATTCGATGAAATCATTGAATAATGCCGTTGCTGTTGTCAATGATCATTTTTTTATGATTCTTCGTATCATCCTTACCTCGGCATGACGTTAGGTTGGTTCATGATGAAATCGACGACGTCGTCGCCCTCGGTGATCTCACCGGTGTAAACAGCTTTTTGCAATTGTGGTGTTTGCGCGCTGATCGTAGCGAAAACGGTTTCCTTAAAATTGTCGACATCGAGATCGGTCGTCGGTAACGGCACACCGTTCAACAACGCTTGCGGAAACTTTTTGAAACCCGTACGCCTGACAAAGTCACTCGCCAAATGTCGGCCGACGTCGTACTCGGATTCCTCGCCGAGGATGTAATTTACGTTTGCCGATGGATCACGCGCTCTTATGGCTTTCTTCACAGACTCGACGTCCGTTCCGAGAGGACCGAGATGTTTGCTCAGCTGCGATAAACCCGCGAGATATCAATGGCATTTTTTTTAATCATCAGATTCAACAAAGTTAACTCGCTATTGTCGAAAGTAGGAGCAAAAGTATAGCTGCGCAACTGCGGTAAGCGGAATTCGTAACTTTCGGAATAAAAAAAAATAGCGAGAGCGGTAATTGATATTTTCCAAATATTTTTTCACGAAATAGATCATGACTTCGGTTATAATTTGACTATTGATTTTGCTTGTTGTACTCACTTCTTGTAAAAAATACAGAGCCTCCTCGGGACTCTTGACGACGGAAAAATAATTAAAGGCGTTGTTTACGGCGACGCTCGGGTCAGTCATGCCCGTAACCGATGTATCGAAATTCGTTACGAAGACAAAACCGACACGCACCGGTGCCACGTAAGCGGAGAACAACGATTCCGCGAACGAAATGGAGGCTTTTGAAGATTCGCTCAATGGATCGATTACGAGAACAAGATTGTACGAATTCCGGCGTATGTTTCTCAGCATTCCAGGAAACGTTGGGCGCAGAAGAGTCATCAACGATCTCGACCATTTACTGTAACGCGCATCGTTCTCTATGTCGTTAACCCATATTATCGCAGAGTCTCTTATGTCTATCGCGAAATCTTGATTCTCCGAGTCGCCCGAGAGGTCAAGAGCCAGCAGTTTATCCATTTTTTTGTTGCTGAATCCTAAACATTAAAACATTAATGGACATTCTTCTTATCCCGGTGAAATCAGGCTTTTCCCCCCGTTTTCTCAATCATTTTACCAATTTTGTGAAGAGCTTCCATCACTCTGAGCTCGCTTCGCAAAGATTCCAAGAGAGAAAGTACATCGATGGACTCGAGATCGAAGAAGAGTCCATTTATGAAGAGCGCCGTGTCGCTAGGCTGTATATGTAAACTCGCGAAGAATATGTCTTGGTTCAGTTTCATCTCTTTTTTCATCTCGTCGCTGACTTTCGTGCGTATGAGCGATTTGGCTTGCATCGGAAAATTCTGAGCTATGTCGGTAAGTACTTGAAGAGATTCGGCGGGCGAAGCAGCTAAGATTCTCTCTGCGGCTTGATGGCTGAGCTCTTGAAACTGCCATACTTTGAGAGCACCGATTTCGTGACTCGTTTCCGACAGATGAGTCTGGAAATCGTCGAGCTTCGCGTGTTCGTCGGGATAAAGCTTTCTAAAATCACATTAATATATCAGTGCGCCGTTCTCAATCGGTATTCCTGCGTTTTACCATGCAACGACGAATGGCAATGACAATTATCGATGAAAAAGTAAAAAAAATGAAAGTTTACTTTAAAACGGAAAAATTGATTCCATCAATTTCTTCGATTCCGTCGTTGACCGTTTCGGATCCTTTACCGGTATCCTTGATGTCCGAATCGTCGGTCGCCTTGTACTCTGTGGATTTCATTTGTAACTCCACACCGTAACCGGACAAACGTAGCTTACGTTCAAAGCGATCCTTCGGTACGAAAAACGTAATGAAAATTAAATTGGAAAATTCTCGACACAAGATAAAATCGCATTTGTCTGTTTTATCATTCGTACTTTTACATAGTGCCGCAGGACATAATCAAGATTTCTCATCTCCGCGAGATTTTTCAATTTTTCGTGAAAAACTGAGAATTCACGAGTTCCAATTTGTCCGTAAAGTACAACGGATCTGGACGAGGCTTGATTAACGGGATAGCGATGATCGATGTTGTATATATCTACCGATTTCCAGTCATCCTGTGAAATTTGCGTTTGATTCGCGTTAAATTCGTTTGTATTCCAAACATCCGACAAATATCTCGATTTCCAATAATTTCATCAACAAAATTCTTTACCCGTTCGATTAAAGTATCCAAATCATCCGCATCGCAGGTGAATTCGCCGTTCACATCGGCAAAAGCTCGACACTCCAGTTGCGTTATATTTTTATTCCGCGCCATTTGAGAAAACATTTCAACTTTGGCGGAATAAATGCGCAAGGAAAGTGCGAGCTTGAAAACCGATATTTCCATGGTACTCAGAAAGTCACTGGCGAGTTTTACGGCCTTTTCGTACTGTTCTTTATCCGTACCTAGAAAAGGGAAAAAAACTTTGTTCACGATAGAGGCGATTATCGTTTGAAATCATGAGGAAAAGTAGAGAAAAAAAAGATGCAAACCGCCGAGAATGTCATCGTCTTTTGCGGCGACGACTGCATCGACGAATTTCCAAAAATAGTTGGGGTCTTCCTCGCTGAGATACTCGGCGACTTCTAGGATTATCGGAGAGTCTTGCCATTTTGCGTTTATTTGAGTAGTTACGTATTTATTTACTCGTCTGGTTGTAGTGGCATTGCTCGAGCCAACGATGAGCAGCAAAAAAGCCAGGGAAAAATGCCACATCTACAAAAAAAAGAACCGGAAGGTAAAACAGAAACGCCATTGTTGCTGATATTAGACATTCGATGAATTTTTTTTTCGCCCCGTTTGCCACTCGGCGGACAGCAGAATATCGAGATTGACGATAGAAATTATTTTGCATTAATACTGCGATAACCACACTCGCGAACATGTTGCCGTTTTTTTCGAATCTCGCGTTAAAAGATCAAAAGATTTCGTATGTATTCATAAATAACCGGCATCATGGAAGAAAAGATGTGTTTTACTCACTATTTGATTAATTCAATATAATAATAAATCAATTGTAAAGGAAATACATCGGTGACAACGCAACCAACCCGTGTAACGCACGTGCCACCTGCTTCGAGGAACACGGGTACAATAATGAACGCGACGCGCGAAATGCACAACCTCTTCAATCTCGTAAAATATCTGGATACGTACACGTTATCAAACACATGAAACTGTGCGGGGACATTATGCATACGCGCGGCTTTCCCGTTTTCGTTCTCGTTATTAGTTTGAGCTTATAAACAGTGTTTTATTTACGAGCTGTATGAGAGATAATGATTGAATTATGAATTAAAGCATCTGTGAATAAAATGTACATTCAATATTGAAATTATATTTCATAAAATAATATATAAATGGCTGCTGTCTGTGCGACGTCTGTTTCAATGCTGGCTGAAAATATCTGAGGAAATTGAATATTTACATACAATATTCACGAAAAAAAAATGGTTCAGTGCTTCAAAAGTTTTTTTGTTTGACACATTTACAAAATTTGACAATTCATCAATGTTATTTCAGAAAAAGATTTGAAAATGATACTTTGTCGAGGATATTTTTTCAAACCCCGGCAAACTTGCGTTGTCATCCGCTATCACACGGCGGCGTTGATGGTCGCGTTCTCGGTAGTGCTAAATTTGCCCGCATAGCGGGAGATCGCATGATCGCACGATCGCACGCGTGAATTGAACAGCTGATTCGAATTAATTCATGTAAAGTTTTTAACCTGTCATTACACTACCAATTTTTTATACGATTCAACGTGATTTATTATATTCGTGACTGATTATCGATTAATTGAATATCCGTGTGTATTCAAAAAATGGGACTCATAGATTACGTTCAAACCCTTTCCGACAATCCATATTTCGGAGCAGGTTTTGGCCTGTTTGGAATAGGAGCCGGTGCTGCGCTATTACGAAGAGCTTCGCAGGTCGGCGTTATTTTTTTCAGGTAATCATGTTTTATCGCGACGATAACAATTTTGTTAATCCCTGATAATAACGAATCGATGAAACACCGTGTAAATGTACTGATTCCTCAGACGACATTACATGATAACACTCGAGGTACCATGCCGCGATAAAAGTTATCAATGGCTCTTGCAATGGATAACTCACAAAGGTGCCAAAAAAACTCAGCATCTCTCGGTGGAAACGAGTTTCGAGCAACGAGACACCGGTCACGTCAAAACAAAATATGATTTCATACCCAGTATCGGAACGCACTTCTTCAGGTATACATCATACTCGCTCGGTAAAATTATCCTCGACGGCGATGATTATTCTTCAATTTTGCATCAGGTATCAAGGGAATTGGATAAAAGTTGAAAGAACGAGGGAACAGCAAACGCTCGATTTGCATATGGGAATACCTTGGGAAACTGTGCAGCTCACTGCGTTTGGAAAGGATAGAAGCATATACTTCAATATCCTGGAAGAAGGTTCGTTAAAAAACCATATCTTCGAACCCCGTCTCTTGTACTGATTACCAGCGAGAAAAAATTAACTCACAATGTTGCAAGAATTTTCGTTTGACAATCCAGTTTGATAAACGTTACGAAAATTCATTCGATCGATAATGCAGAAATCGATTGATTGTAGCGAGACAAATGGCTTTACGGGAGCACGAAGGTAAAACGATAATGTACACGGCGATGGGAAGCGAGTGGCGGCAATTTGGACACGCGAGAAAGAAGCGTCCGTTGGATTCCGTTGTTTTGGACACCGGAATTGCCGAAAGAATATTGGAAGACTGTCGAGAATTCATTAACAATCCCGGATGGTATAGCGACCGAGGTTATTTCGTGTAAAGTATCGGGAGTTGGTAAACACCGGACGAATATTACTAGTACAGTTGTATATATTTTCATCGCAAACGATTATCGCAACTTTTTTCGTTTTCCATCATTTTCGTGCAGGAATACCATATAGACGTGGATATCTGCTCCACGGTCCACCCGGCTGCGGAAAATCATCGTTCATCACCGCTCTCGCTGGTGAATTGGAGCGCGGAATTTGCGTTTTAAATCTGTCCGAGCGCGGTCTCACGGACGATCGACTGAATCATCTGTTGGCAGTGGCACCTCAGCAAACCATCGTTTTGCTGGAGGATATCGATGCGGCGTTCGGAAACAGAGAAGATACCAAAGAAGGTATAACCTTGTACGCTGCAACACTGAAAAAGACGAATGAAATTGTCGTGAATTGACGAGTGAATTTTTGTTTACCATTTTTTTGATTGTCACTTTTAATGAGTTTTGCTCTTTGTTTCTTTTTCTTCGCACAGTGAAATCGGCCTACGATGGATTGAACAGAGTGACCTTCAGCGGCCTTCTCAATTGCCTCGACGGCGTGGCATCCACGGAAGCTCGAATATTGTTCATGACAACGAATTATCTCGAGAGACTGGATCCGGCGCTCGTGAGACCCGGCAGAGTTGACGTTAAAGAATACATCGGATGGTGCAGCGTCGATCAAGTCGAACAAATGTTCCGTCGTTTTTATCGCGGTCCTACCGAAACATCCGTTAGAATAGCCCGTGATTTCGCCGAGAGTGTCATGGGCCACGGTAAAAACGTCAGTCCGGCCCAGATTCAAGGTTTCTTTATGTTTCACAAAAACAATCCCGACAAAGTGTTGAACAACGTTTCACAAATCTGGGAACTCACGTGATCTTCCAATGTCATTTTAAGCTCGATCAAAACAGCGGACGAAACAAATATATCAATGTAAATAACAGTATGATTACGCGCATCGATAAAATGTTCGATGCAGCGTCCGACAAATCGGCGAGGAAAAAACAAATGCTGGAGAGTAGAGAACGATGCAAGAATTTGACTCTCGCGAGACTTTTGGCTTTTATTTTTTGTGGAATATAAAAATTATCGTTACTTACACGTGTCTATGTATATATATAATATATATCATGTATCACGAGATTATTTAACACTCTTGGAGTTTACGACGTGCGTAACGCGTATATAAGAAAGTGAAAAAAATGGCGAAGGTTACATCCTCGCTGTCGTCGAAACAGTAATCTTCTCTACCGACCTACGGTAATACATTTTTTTCTTTTCGTTTCATTCGCGTTTCGCGATCCGATGAGGAAGCGACAATTGATATGTTTAATGTATACACGGTGCACAGCTTTTACCCGACATTGCACGTTTTTTTATCATCTTTTGTTCTCATTTCGAATAAAAAATTGAGAATTCCGTAAATCGAGTTTCGGAGGAGATTCCTCGAGATGAATTTTTTTTTTCTTCAGAAGCTCCAGATGTAGGGCTCGTAATTCAATGGATCCGGTTGTTCCATGTGACTCGAATGATTATTGCTGATCATGCACGAGGGATAAACAACCGATGGATTCGGATGATCGGATGTTACGACTGAATTTGCCATACGACAATCCGATCTCTGCTGCATCATCGGTCCCATAACTTGCATACTCTGCGTAATGGATGATGAAATTTGCGGCACAGACGGCGAAGGTACTATCGTAGGTCCTGATAAATTGTGAACAGGCTGCAGCATCTCCGAGCCTGAAACGTAACCCGTCACTTGTGCGCGACGATTGAAACATCGGATTGAATTCAAAATTACACGAGAATGAAAAATCCCATGATCCGAACTGTGATAGTTTGGATTTATATTCCAGATTGATACGAAAAGGAAAAATCAATTAAATCTCAAGCTTTTTCACGTAAAAAACCTTCCTGATTAATAAATATTTTGCAAACTTACACGGCCCGCTGTCCTGAAACTGCATGGGTGGGGCTTCCATAATCGCCGTAGTTTGCGGAACAATTTTTTCCTCCGCACTTTCGACGATCTTTTTTCTTCTCAACGATCGTTTTGACGGTACGTTCGACGACGTTACGCGTTTTTTTTCCGATGATTTTTTCCTCTTTTCGTTGGAGAGCTTCGGCTTGTTCGGCCTATTGCCACTCGGCTGCCAAAGGTGTACAGTATGAACCGCATTACCTTCGCTGAAACGTCAAGAGAAAATCATAAATAAACAATCGAGTCAAGCTGCTGCAAAGTAAAAAAATCTATCTAGATTTCTTTGCTTCGATTCAGCTGAAAGTGAATTTCGAATTTCGAATCTCCCGGTATAATCGTCGAATCGTGAAAAAAGCGTAAAAGTTGAAGTAAAAAAAATGAATGATTACCCTTGTTTTTTACCGAGTTTCCAGCTGTGGATTCCCGCTTTGTGCAATCGCTCGCGTATAGTGTCAACGCTGCAATTGAGTCCAAGCGCCGGGGCGACATGTTTGGCAGCTGTCAAAGGATGCTGCGTCGCCATAGCGATAATGGCATCATCCTGTTCCTTCGTTGTTATTCTTTTACGACCTTTTCTCTCCTTCGTCTGTACGTTTCCTTCCTTGTTCCAGCGTTCGAGCCATCTTTTGACGGTCCTCTCGGATCTATTGATCGCCAGAGCGATCGATAACGTCGATAAGCCAGCTTCTGACATGCCGATCATGCGATTTCTTATTTCGACGCTCGTCTCCAATGTTCCTTTAGCCTTGCCACCCTTCTTTTTTCCCTTTTTCCGACTATCGTCAAAATCTTCCTCGTCGTTTTTCGATTCGTCCCTGCTCAGCTCGTCAATGTCGGACACCCGATCGTTCGAACTGCTCGAATTCGAGCAACTGTCCGTACGCGATATCTTACCGGGTCGCTTGTTCGCCGATGAAATTTCAGAAATATTCTCATCGTCGACCCCACGCTCCACAGGTACTCGCTCGGATCGTTGCTCTTTCATGTTTCGATGATGAGATTGCATTTGTTGTTGCTGCTGCTGAATGCGACGCTCCTGTTCTCGCGGGGTGTGCAATTCTTGCAATTGCTGCTGCGGCGGAGGTTGCTCGTGAGTCAAGGAATGTGGTTGGCCCTGAAATGATGAATTGAGACAAAAAACGCCGGTTATTTAAAAGAAACTGTAAATTTTTCATCATTTTTATAATTATTCCCACAAATTTTTATTCATTTATTAGCAGCAATGACGTGAAGAAAGTTTAACTGCAATTTCACACGTAAACGAACAACGAAACGTTATTCGGTCATCTCACCTGAGGATAATGATGGCTTCCCTGAACCAAATCAAGAGGCCAATTCTGAGCGACGTTCAAATCAGCGTGAGGCTGATAAATCTGTGGTTGCAACGGTTGTGCCAGACTAAGAGCACCGCCGAATACCGTCTGGTTGTCGGATAATGTTTGGTCCGCGAGTCTCATGTCGTTATTTTCTTGCCCCAAATTCGTCGTAATTTCTTGTTGCGTGACGTTTTGTGGTTCGAAAGAAAATTCGCCGGAACCGGCGGGCTCTTTGTTACCGACGCCTGGCGCACTATCTTCGCCGTAAACGTTTCGAGTTCGAATCTTTGACGAATGATTTTTCTTTCTCCCACTGGATGCACCATTCTTTTTGCTTTTGACGCCGCTGTCTTTCGCGACGAGCTTTTTCTTCCCGAGCTGCGTCCCGGTCGGCCTCCATACGGCCTGCTGAACCGCCGCATCATCTTCGTCGCTACAGACAAATATTTTTAGTCACTCTAAATTACGAAAATCTTTCGTCAGAGACTTTCGAAAAGTAATATCTCCGTTACTATTTCCGGTTACGACGATTGGTAGATAAATCATGTTTATCGATAAATAAAGCATCGAAGATAACTTACCCGAGAGGCAGCCTCTGCATGTGCTTCCTCGAAGGACTCCAATTGTGTATTCCAGCTTTGTGCAGTCTCTCTCTTATCGTATCCACCGAACACCTCAGTCCGAGAGCAGGAAGCACGGCTTTTGCCGCTGTTATCGGAGTTTGCGTCGCAAGACGTATTATAGCGTCATCCTCTTCCGCAGTCGTTGCTCTTTTTCGCCCGCATCGCTCCCTCGTCTCCACCGTACCTTCCTTGTCGAATCTGTTCAGCCAGCGTTTTACGGTACGTTGCTGCGACAAAATTTCAATGTTAAACTCGATATACTTATATTATAAAGATTCCATAGGTTGTGCAATAATAACTATAAAAGTAATACACAATCGATGCTTGTAGTGTGTATCAAATTCGGTTTATGTAAAATTAGCATTTGACGATAAATTGTTTACGACTTTTTTTTTTTAAATGTATGTAAAGTATAGAGCGTATTTAATATTGTTTAAAATTGAGAATTATACTGTTGAGTGAAAGAAAATATATATATTGTCACATGCGGCGACAGAATTATGATACTCGTTTTTTTTTTGTAAAACAATTGTAATTTCGATTCGTTCGAACTTTCAAACGCGTCCCGCCTTTACGTTTTCTTTATACACACACACACACACACACACTTACGCCAATATGCACGCATGTATTGAAAACGAAAAAAAATGTGTATTTACCGAACAATTGACAGCCACCGCGATATCGCGAAGTCCCAAACCTGCTTCGTACATGCCGACCATCCGGTTTCGCAATTCCGGCGTAGTCTCGTGCACTCCTCGAGTTTTGCCCATATTTAGCGATTTATTTGATTCCGTTCAAGTATTTTACGCTTACGAAATAATTCAATGGACATTATCGCCGTTGTTTCATTGCCCGTTTCACAATTGTAATAAATGCACTGATATGTTTTCGAACGGAAGCCACGTGATACAAACGTCAATACACACCCGCTTCGATGTGAGTTTTGACAAATTTTGCAGGTTAAACACACGATGGCCCATGAAAATTACGATCTCTGACAATGTTTTTGTTCAAGTTTTTGGAACTTTGGGAATCACGTGAAAATCCATATTTTTTCCGATTTCGTATCGTCTCGTTCGCGTTGAAAAAATCCAGGAGTAATAAAGCTTTCTTCGTGCTTTCGACATTTTCGTAAGACCGTAAGCAGCAACGACGGTGACGTTACGTACGCGCTCAATAATATGCAGTCGCACATTGATTGACGCCGCGAGCCTTTCTCGTTATCAATACGTTTTTCACACCGTTGCACAATTGATCACATTGTAGACGAATATTGCAATTTAAAGATCGTTATACTTTTCTTTATTGAATGTACAAAACATTTTTACATAAACATAATGAAATTCACGATAAAAATCGAAAAGCTGAGACAAGATCATTCCCGAAGTCAATAAAACTGCGGTCTGTAAAGTCCGTACGCGATTATATTGACCGTTCGAGTATTGCATAAATTTTTGGAATTTACGGTCAACCTCGGTCTTTCGTGCTCAAAGTTCTCGATCGGGATCGAGAAAAATAATGAAAATTGAATGGCACAAATCGTTAAACCATAAAAACGATGAAAATAATGGTAAATTTTCGATAACAAAACGAACGCGTCGTCAATAAAAGTTCAGCTGACTGTACAACCGAGCACTCCACGGTTGTACAGTCTGTTGCAATAATTTTGTCCAACCGTCCGCAAATCTGTAAACGTTTCGTAAAAGGATAAAAGCCGTCGTTGTTTAGTCAATTTTTCATGCGAAAGTACAACAAAAACGCTAACATGTTCGATAATAACCCCAAAGTTTTTCTGTTTTGATCAATTTTCGTGAGACTTTTGCATAGTGTCTTTAACTATATAGACACACATGTATGTAAGCGACCATTCGGAGAAAGTGTGCGTGCGTACTTGTGGCGCCCTCGGTATGTTGCAAGGGAACTATTCGGCCGTTCAACCGCGGTTCAACGTTGCGAATTGAAAACACATATTCGAATCCGCGAATCTACGAACAATTCGTAATTCGACTTAATCAAGCGTGAACATTTTTCGTTAAGAGTACTGTACTTTTCAAAGGTAAAAAAAGAAAATGGCATCCGTGATATTGTCAAATTACACTTCGCACGTTAAAAAAATTATTTTTTTCTTCCATAAAATATAGTTTACGAAAAAGATGTAGCGGTGTAACTTTTAGGCCATTAAAAACGTTTTATCAAACATCCGCATTTCTTTTATTCAAAATCATCCACAATCCCGCTTCGTATATTCAAACTTACGCTTCAGAGCTAAGACATAAAACGCGTGTGCGTATTATTGTACGTTGCCCCTGTACGTGTTTTACGTTTGAATATAATGGCACAGAACCACGAATGCAAATCGTCAAATTGCTTTTACGCATGGCACGCAAAAACCAAACATCAGTGTGTGTGTGTGTGTGCGTGTGTGTGTGCTGGTAGCTGCTGTTAACGGAGCACACATATATGTGTATATCATCGACGAATAGCAACTTTGTAAGTGTACTAAATGGAATAAATGGGGTGCGACAGTGCGACATTAAAGTAATAGCATCCGCCGATCAAATCTGTCTGTCCGACGTACCAACACTCAGAGTCGCGAAAGGAGAGCATGAAATATAGCCAACTGTACATACACGTATTACAAACATTGCAACAGTAAATTTATCATTTTCATCGTAATCACAAATAAAAATACTGGATGAAAATGCATTTTTTACTTTTTTACGTCATTAGAAATCGAAATAGTAGTTAATTCTTCGATTTAAGTGGTATTTTTGTAAAAAATTCAACACATTTTTTTGTTTACGAAATTAGCATTTTGCCAATTTGTTTTTTGTTCGGCGAGCGGTCGTAAATTTTATTCTCACCGAAAATTGATGATTTTTATACAAACCTAGAAATGGTGATCATTAAATGTTAAATGGATCGTTTTAATTTTCTACAATGCTCATTCAAGGCTTTCCGATCCTCCACTGTCTGTCATTTTATTCGTAAAGCTTTCGAATCTCGCGTTAAATCTCTACAAGAGCTCTCTTGATTCTTCCATTTCCCTCTTCATCGGCAGGCACACCATTGAGGGTTCGTGCAGACGCGCACCCTTACTGGATCATACAGTGTGGGTCCATCACTCTGGCAACGTATATCCGCGAATATAGGCCACATAAACGAATTAAAAACATCAGCGAGCTCAACGTTTTGTCCAACGGATATTTCTCAGTCGAACGCCGTGGTCGAGCTGTGCAAAGTGCTCCGACTGGCGAAAAAAAAACAACAAAATTATATCGAACAAATATTACTTCACGAAAGAACAAAAATCGACGAAAAATATAAACCAACGAGAAAAAATTGAATTTAGACGAGACTCAAGAATTACACAAAGTGCGACCATGAAATACTCGATTGTGTTTGTTTCATTGCTACAAGCGTCTCTCGTCTATTGCGGGGTAGGTTGATAACGCAAATCTCATCCCCATTAATTACGGTTTCACATAGAAATTTACGTTTGAAATATTTCGAAACAAAATCCCCACGATACAGACTCGAAAAATAATTTGTTTGCATTCAAAGATTGTAATTTTTTTTTTTTCATACCTTGAGGGATCAAAAATAATTCGCAAGGATTATCGTTGGTTGACGTTTTGTTCGTTGCCAATATAATGAGCTGAAGGCTGGAAATCTTTGAAATTAAAATTGTTTCGCAATGGAAATTACGTTTTACGTAGCACGATTTTTTTTTTATTACTTTTAACGCAGACCCGACCCAGTTTCGTATCCGATCAGATGATTGCATTTGCAGCTAGCGTAGTAAACGCGTGTCAAACACAGACAGGCGTGACCACAGGTAATTGCAGTTCCTGCCGGAGACAAAAAATTCGTAATGTCACATTTTTGAATTATTCATGAACTTTTTTTTTCTTCTCATTTTCATAGCTGATATTGAGGCTGTGAGAAACGAACAGTGGCCAGATTCACAGCCGTTAAAGGTACGTAAAGTATCTCGAAGAAAACATAATTACATCTCGTTTCGAGGCAACGTTCTGATCGAATATTTTTTCGTCTTGGTTTTTCGAAATCCGCGGCTGAATAATCCTTGGAATTTCTGGTAAATAATGACCATCGTTTGGACTTAAAAATCAATCATTTTGCTCGGGGTCCATTCCGGCTTATATCCCGTACTTGTAAAAGCAACTTTATCATCTTTGGCCTTGAAAAGCTGGAAGCCACTTTTACGATTGCAACTTGGTGCATTTCCATCGAGCCACGAGGAAACTGCGCCGTGTTGGTGGACACGCGATGTTTTTCCTTTTTAAACTGAATTCTAGTGTCTCAAATTAAGGCTCATTAAAAGTAAAACAATAAAATTGAACCGAGAGATACCTTTTGTTTTTGCAGACAGTATTATCGCACTCGCGAATGTTCCATTTTTTTCCAAGTGTTACATGTACTGTCTTTGGGAACAATTCGGCTTGGTGGACGACAAGAGAGAGTTGAGTCTCGGTGGGATGCTGTCCTTTTTCCAAAGAATACCAGCTTACAGAGAGGAAGTGCAAAGAGCCATCTTCGCGTGCAAGGCGATTGGTAAATATTTGGGTATATATTGCAGTTGTTCATTTTTTCCCCTTGATTCCTTCGCAAAACTAAAGATCCCGCTGCTTAATGGGTGTGGTCGAAATTTTCTCTTCGTATTCTGAAAGAAAACAAAAACGAATATTATCGCGAGAATGCACGAAAGAGTGTAAGAGAAAAACGTCAATTTTCGATCACGCCTTGACCCGCAAAAATCTTCGAGAAATACGGATGTTGATTTTCCAATTTTGAATCCTCAGCAAACGGCGACAACTGCCAGTACGCTTATATCTTCAATAAATGTTACGCCGAGCTGTCACCGAGAGTAAGTTTCCATCTTCGATTAATCTGCGGTGTGAAATCGAAAAAATATGCAAATTATTCAATTTTTCCACAATCCACGTTTTTTTTTTGTCTTTCGCAGACCTACTATTTGTTCTAAATATTCATTGGCCAACAAACTTCAGGTATCTTTTCTACGAGGAACAAAAAATTGACCAATGGAGAAAATATTTTGAGAAAACACGAATCGAACGCTCAAATCACAAAATTCGCCGAATGTTTGCAGCGAGCATTTCATCGAGTTTATAAACAATGTTTGAGTAACGACACGCGTTTTTGCGATGTAACAATTCCTTTCTAATAAAAATGTGTATAATCTTCGAGTACGTCGTTTTTGGGACATTTTTTTTCTCATTTTAATTTAAAAAAAACATAATTGCGGAGTCGTAAAATAATTATTGCCGCAAGATGTATATTCTGACCCCTGCGTTCCCTGACGCGCAATTGTAGCGTTGTAAAAACGACAAAACAGGCAAATCGACAGTCTCTGAAGCGTCAAACAAGACGACGATGGCGAAGATATCGTTTCTCGCGAAACATCCGTTTTCTTTTTGCAATTTTATCGGCAGTACGAAAAATTTGCGGTTGCGAGAAAAACAATTTGAACCATTTACGCGCTACGGTTGTTATTTTTATCGTTTGACGTATTTTGTTATCGTCAATTTTACGATTCGCAGCAACGATATGTCGAATGACGATTTTATGAATCAATATCGCTCATTAAGTCGTGAGAAAAATAAAATGTATGCGACATTTGCATGCTACCGAGAAGAAATTCATTACACTCCACGAAGTATGAAGACAAAAAAAACGAGGTAAAAAATCCTCTCGACAGTCCATTTACTTCATATAATTGTTCTCGCCACTGAGAATAATTAGCGTCTGCGGGATGATTTATCGCTTGGGAACAGCAATCATGTTTCGATAGACATCGGTATCACATTACGTGATCGCGAAAAGTAACACTCCGCGAAATACATATTCATTGTCGTTGAAAAAAAAACCGGCGATAACGATACAGTCGAGATTTTTGCCTATAAATACAACAGTGGAGAAGTCTCTCGGAAACAGTGTCCATATATTCTTTGAGACGTTTGTTTCAGCGCAACTAACGAAATGGACAAATTCAATATTTTCGTTTGTGGCTTCGCCCTCATGGTCGTCGGAATTCAAGCTGCCGTAAGTATTCCTTCTCCGCTGGAGTATCGTGAAAAAACGATTTTTGACTACGATACACGATGGCTATAAATTATACAAAATCTTTCGATGAAATTTTTGAACCAAAATCGACTGAAAATTCGCTTCAAATATTTCGTTTTTCCGCGGGATGTTTCGAAAACCGATTGTTTCTGTTTTAGGCTATTCCCGCTGAATTTCAAGAACCGGGAAAAGCAGCGCACGATGCTTGTGTGAAGGAAAGTGGCCTAGATGCCGGTAAGCGAAAAACAAAGCAAAAAATGTATAATGACACGAATGAGTATTTCGAAATTCCTTTTTTTTCAGACACCCACGCGAAATTCGTCAATTTCAATTTCGAGGATGATGACAAGTGTTATTTCAAATGCATCTTCGGCCAATTCGGACTGGTAAACTTGTTTTTGACGTCAACATTCTTTTTTTTTCAATTTTTCCACTCCATTTTGACGATGTATATTTTCGTACGGTAGATCGATAAGGACGCGATAGATTTCGAGGCGATGATGAAAATAATACCGGAATCGATGAAAGAGGGAGGATCAAAAGCCGTCAACAATTGCCGCAAAACAAGTAAGCTCGTTGGAACATTTTTTTTTTCCCCCCCGTTAGAACGATTTTTACTCTTGATTCGATCGTTTTTTTTCACAGCCGGCAAGGACTTGTGCGAACAATCCTACAACTTGGTAAAGTGCTTCTACAAAGAAGATCCTCAGGTGAGAGAATTGAGACGATAGAAAAAAAAACGAAAAAAAAAATCTCAAAAGTCATCGATGAACGATCGATCTATGCAAAAATTTGTTCTCTCTTTCAGGAATTCTTCGTTCTTTGAGCGGTTTTTCACCGACACTGTCGTTCGGCCTGAGAAAACCATCGCGATGGATGATCAAACGATTTTTGTAACTGAATAAATAAACTTTCGCAATTTGCTTCAACGAATTGAGACGATGTTTTTTTTCTCTTCGGACAAATTTCATTATACATCGTATGTACATCAACAACATTAAAGCTTCGCCATTCA
This sequence comes from Heteropelma amictum, assembly GCA_959613375.1. Lineage (NCBI taxonomy): Eukaryota > Metazoa > Arthropoda > Insecta > Hymenoptera > Ichneumonidae > Heteropelma > Heteropelma amictum. Next base: position 14,488,028 of record OY390724.1, read on the forward strand.
ACGTTGAAAAACACAAAGGCCGAACCGTATTGAATATTTAAAGGGTTCGTCGAGGCAACTGCAAGAATTTATACACTTTTTTTTTGTCCATCTCGACGAAACGAAAACGAGAAACGACGTCTCACAATGACGAAAATGAATATTATGCTAATTTATCTTTTGTTCAGCGATCACGCGACTTCAAGTTTTACGAGGTTTAGTCTTTCTCTTGTTGATGTTCATTATTTGCTCAGCGATAATATCATCAACGCGCGGATCTATGGGTACCGTCTGTACCGTCTGTGCTCTCGGCGTTGGATTAATCTTGGACCATTTTTCCACCTGCCAGTTCAAACAGGACCACAATTTGTCGCGATACAAAAACGCCAAAGCAACGATCATTATAAACGGCAGAGCAACGACGGAAGTTTGGCTCATTTCGTTCTGATCGATCTTTCTCTCGGCATTGAACTTCAGTGTGATCTGTTTGAACGACGTGTTAGCCTCGAAATAAATCGGCACGGTTTGGTACTTGTACAACGATTGGGAGAGCGTCGATTCCAGTTGAACAAAGTATTTCTTTCCGTTCGCTTGCAACGGCGGAAGATGTATGAGATAACCGGAATTGTAAGTGGCGCCGAGCTTCGGCGCGTACGATTCGAGCTTGTACGTGTGAATCGGAGAGTCAGGCTGTTCCTCGCGACAGAGCTTGACGCGTAAGTTCCTGTAGTGCTCCAGTTGCGAGGAAACAACGTGGATGGAAACGTCCGTACGTGATATCGGGTAAAATGCGATGAGGCGAAGATCGTAAACGTCGTTCGTTAGCTGAATCGCGATCGAGCTCGGTGCGACGCGTTGAATATGAGCGTTCGCCTCGACTTCCGGTTTCAAACGTATCGCGTAGATACACTGGGAAAGAAAGACAAAAATTCCGTCGAATAATTACGCGCGACAACGATATATCGTTGAATTTCTCAAATTGACAAACCACTTGCGACATCTATGAGTAATAAATTGAACGTCAGTCGCGAAACCGTCGATAAAAACAATAAAATCGTTTGCTTTACCGATGGGTTGAGCCCTCTGATACGGAAGTTGCCATAATCTTCCGTAGTCGCCTCTTCTTGAAGATTCGAACAGTCGGATTGTCCCTGAGCCTCGACGAGCACCCCTTGCTCGGGCTCGCCGTTCAACGACGTTACCGACCCGTAAGCGCTGAACGCTACTCTCGTTCCGTACAATTCGAATTGCACGGTGACGCCTTCTTCGACGTTGATCATTTTGTACGGTGGGTCAAAGCGGTATTCTTTCATCATTGGCCGCAGGAAATACTCCCCGGGTGACAATGAATTGAACGTCAGCGTACCGTCCTCGTTGGTCACGCTGTTTTTGCGATAGCTCTGACCACCGGAGAGCGAGAGCAAGACACCCTGGAGCGAACTACCGTCAGCCTTATCGGATACGCGAACGACAACTTCGGCCAGTTTACGAGCTACAAAAACACCATCAGCATCCGGTCCGGTTATGACGTATCCTTCCTTTTCCGCTCTGACACTAAAAATCCAACCACCGGTGCGTTACTTTTTTTCAATTTTCATCTCAAATTTGTCGTCATACAGATCGAAAATGTATCAATCTCACGTATATTCGATTTTTCCGTCGAGCGGTCCGAGCCTGTAAACTCCGTTCTCGTCCGTCAAGAGAGTGTGTATCGGGGAATTTTTCTCATCGCCGTATATCTGCATCGTGACCCCTTCCAAAGCTGGCGTTATCCTTCCGCTGACGATCTGTGAAAAAACCACCATTTGTTCGCGTATTTCGTTGGAAATTTCGAGAATTCGGCTGGAGAATGATATTCTTTCCGCACGACGAAGGAGACGAGAAAAACAATTAACCTTTCCCAATTCACCGTTGAAAGTTACAACGTCGCTGTTGCAGTCATTTATCCCGATGACCTTGGCTGACTTTGGATTGAACAGCAAAATATCGGACAACGGTGTGACGGTGTAAACGTTATCGGTGCTCGCGATGAAATGAAAATCGTACCGATAAACATCGTTGATTTTCACATGTTTAAACGGCCCGAGTATATTCGTTTCGCCGGAAATTTCAATTTTCACGCTTATACCATCGAGGGCTACCGTGCTGATGATTTTTCCACGATGATCGTGCTCCGTTGATGACAATATTATCGGCGACAGATTGCTCGTGTCCCAATCGTAAAGATCTATCGGATAAACGTGACAGCCGACCGGTACGAATTTGTACTCGCCGGATCTCGACACGCAGTGTCTCGTACTGCCGAGCGGAAGGCTCAAACTTATTTTCCGCGACGTTCCCGGCTCGTTGTATTCCACCGTTGTGTCGTGAGACGATATGAACGTCACGGAATAGCCAGTTTGTTCGAAGGGAGGCACCACGGCACGTTCCGAAGTTATGGAAATTCGATGCATCGGGTTTTCCCAACAGAAAACATCGGTGTCGATGAGCACCTCGTAATTACCGGGCAAAACTTCGGTAAACTCGTAAAGTCCATCTGTTTGGCAAAACCGGAAGTTCAATGAGATAAAACCGTTTTTTCTTTCGTTATTACGCGAAAAAACAACATATTGGTTCGTTGTAAAATAAGAAAACGAACGATTCGCTCTACGAGTATTCAGTACGGTTGATTTCGTCGAGGATAGAATTGCAAAATGTTATTTTTTCTGAAATTCTTTCGTATGACTTTCATATTCAAATTTTCACCGTTTGCCTGCAGAGTCTTCACGGTAACTCCATCGAGTACCTTCAACGTCACCGATGCACCGCTGCAATCTGAATTTTTCAAGCACTCTACGGAACCTCGAACGATCGCTCGAAGCTGCGAAAAATTGACATCAGTCACGGGCTTCCATGTTACGTCGATCGTTTGTTGCAGAGGGAAGAATCTAGAGGGACAGAGATAACGATAGACGTAGTTGATAATTCATTATTTTCAAAAAAAAGAAAAAAACTTGCAAATTACGTTTTGAAGGTTATAAGGCAGAAGAGAATATTAGTATCGTTTGCAACGTTGCTGAACTTACTGCAAGCCCTTTGCTTTTTCTTCGTCGCTAACGATAACGCTGAATTGATATTTTCCAGGTGCGAGATAGAGGCAAAATTCCCCGGTTTGCGGATTCGTTTCGATTTCTCGATGAAACGTCGACGCCGTTTTTTCCACGGCAATTTTACGATGGTGAAGGGTTCCCTTTGCCGAGAGGGTCACGATACCGCAAGCTTTGTGAGAACTTGCCGCTACTACCGGAAGTTCCCGCGAGCTCGGCGATACCTTGACGGTAATCTCGTCAAAGCGCGCATCGTTGGCCTCAATTTTCAGCGTATATTTCCCGGCTTTCATTTTTTCTATCGTGTAAACGCCGTTTTCGTCGGTCGTCGCTGCTTCATGACCGGAAAGAGATACTCGAGCGCCGGACAGCGGTGCGCCCTTATGCGAGGCCAGTACAATCCCTCTTACGGTGAAACCCGTAACTTTGAAATCTTGAGGCAGTATCAAACTATCGTGTTGAACATTGAACCGAATTTCCGTCGGTTGGACATCGAATTTCGTCGTTGCAGCCCCGTAATCAGGCATTATCTTATAACTGCCTATCGACAACGACGGAAATGCAAATCTACCGGAGTTGTCGGAAGTCACGTGACACAGTGGCTCTTTCATATCGGGATCTCCCACGGTCAGGGTCTTGCAATTTTTGTCCCGGTACGCTATACCGGTCTGTACGAATGGAAAAAATTCCTTTTAAAATTCCGATATCGCGATGAGAAATGCGAGAAACAAATATTCGACGATGTGCAAACTCACGCCGTGCAGAACAAAGGGCACGCCTTGCACGGGCTCACCCTCGCTCGTCACTCTACCGCCAACGTCATAACCGGTTATTACTAGACTGTCGTCGGGTAATTCTGTATTTCCCTTGAGCACCGTCACCTCGAAAACATTTTTTTCGAAAATCCAGCTGTTGGTAAGAATAACCGAAATATTTGCATAATCATTATTCGTCTTGCTTCGATCGAATGTAAAAAAATATTCTTTTTTAATAATTTCTAATGGAATCCTTATTTTTTTGATTATCCTTACACGGGATGCGAAGCAACCAGAATATATTTTCCCGGCTGGATCGGAGTAAAGTAAAAAGTTCCTTCCGTGTCGGTCGTCGTGGTTCCTATGGGATTGCCGGATCTTGTATCTTTGAACAGATTGATCGTCACGCCGCTCGGCCCTCTGCTGGATCCGATGCTAGTTACCTTTTGAGTATAACAACTTTTTTCATCAATTGCATCAATTATTTTTCAATAAAAATATATTGTTGCAAAAACATTTTGCAAAGCAAAAACATGAAATAAGAAAAAATTGCAATATTCTCTCACTTTGCCGGCGATGCCAAAGCCTTTGAAGGTGAAATTGATCTCTTTATCCTGGCTGCAAACACCGGTGGAACCATCTATAATTAACGGAACTTCGGTGGGTTCGAAACTCCAACCAGGAGGAGATTCAACCTAAATTCAAAGTTTTTTTGTTAAAAAAACTTTAAATTGGTTTTGGATAAATTTGGAAAAATGTTGTATATTTTGTTATATTCAAAAAAAATATCCGAGTTAAGTTTCAGACGGATTTTACTTTGATGACGGAAATTTTGTTTATTTTTCTTAATATTTAATGATTAAAGAATCAATTTGTATGTCAGAATCGTTTATTTCGATGTAACTTTACCTTGAGAATGTACTCTCCCTTGTCATAAAGTGGTAGAAAATAGTAGCCATTGGGCGCACATTCGGTTTTATCCTTCAGTATTCCAGTTTTTGTATAACTACAGAAAAAATAATGTATTTATGGAAATCGAGTGCTTTATCGAATTAATTATAAAACATGCCGCGTCATAACCCCGAAAATCTCCGGGTTACAATTTTATCGTACTTACAGTTTTATAAGAACTTTGGAATAATCAATGTTCGCGTGACTTTTGATGAAACCATCGCATCCCAAGATATCTTCGCTCAAGCATGTTTTTATGATAATACAAGATAATAGAGACAATATAAACAATAATTCGTTTCTAAAGGACATAATTAATTCACCTACTATCAACTATATTTGTAAAAGCAATAAAAGTTACACCCACGATAACGAAAAGATCTCGTCGTGGTTGCAGCGATCGTAGCGCCGCGGCCAACATCTGAACCTCCGGACTCTTCCTATAGGTTATGATGTCATAACGCTTGGACCAATCACATTGCTCCACTGCTCGCGTAGTAATTAACGTAGGTGTCGTTACCATCTTCTCGGAGCTTGTTTTTATTACGGGGTCAGTTCACGAGTTCAACCCATCTGTAGATGGTAATAAAAGTGACAGAGTGCAGTAGCGCGAGAGGAAAAAAGAATGTAATAAACTTCCATTGCGTTATTTACGTTAATTACAATATGCCAATTGAAGCAACAAATCTGTTAAAATGGACTATGTGATACCGAGAATTACTAAATTGCCGTGAGTCCGAACGACAAAAATATCCATAACGAAGCGTTAAATTACATTTTGTGCAGAGATTTTTTTTCATTACTCTCCGCCAAGTTTTCGAATGTCGGTCAAACTCGACAACGTTTTTCAAATTTTTCATTATATATTTATACACACCCAAAACACCGCTCAACGCATCCGCATATTTTTTCACACGATTTTCGTACTTGCTTGCGCAAATTTTGCCCAAACCCTCGCAATGTTAATTGCACCGATTAATCCTTCTCTGGCGACAATTGAATGTGTTTCTTTTTTATATTCGGTACAAAGAATATTTATCAAACATCCGTAGTTCGTTGCATAGCGTTGAAACTCACGAAACCGGAAAATCCTTTATGTTTTATACCGCACAACCGTCTGCACAAATTTTTACTCCGGTTCATCGTCTTTGCAAACATTTTTTTTGCAAAACAGGTGAAAGCGTTGACTTCAGATGGAGCGTGTTTTAAAAGGCGTTCCAGTTGACTTGAGAATCACAATGGAAGCATTAGTGCACGATCTTACACTTGCTCTAGAAGAGAGCAGCACAGGCACTAACGTCAGAAGAAGATGGGGCTTGAGACGCCGAGCTCGTTCCACAGGAAACATTCGTAAGTGTAAGGCTATGACGTGACAGTTTAAATTAATTTTCTTTTTTAATAACTCGAAGAGTTAATAACTTGTTAATTATTCAAGGACCGAATTATAATCTTTTTTTTTCAACTGTATCAACAAGGGGAAAAAATGATATGCTGTATAAAAAAGAAACTCAAATATCGGAAATTCTAACACAAAAAAAAGTACGGATTTTAACATTTCCACAAAATTTTGCGAATAATATTGCAGCTTTCGTTAATCTTTCAGCTTCTCTGAGCACTACGAAACATTCGGACGATAGTTCGTCGTCGATATGCGACTCTCGCGTGCCGAAAACTTCGACATCGAAATACCAATCCGACAGCGACGACACCAATCAGACCAAGAGATTCGCGCGTTTCTCGAATCTCAACAACGGCAGTAACATCGAGAGCGACTCTGTCAATGAAAATTTTGTCCCGCGAACTAATATCAAACGCAAGAGGAAATTCAAGAGAATGGCTGTGGACTCTGATTCAAATCCCTCCACGTCTCAAACTGTTGCTCTTATAACGAATTCAGCGGGAAAGAAGAAGAGAATTTTTCGAAACGATTGCGAAAATGGATATGGTACGATATGGTAAGGACATTTTTTTTCATGTAATTAAATTTAATTAAATTTAATTAAATGTAAACGAAAAGTGATATACAAGATCGATTTTGTACGAAAGGTGCGGAAAGCGCAAGAGATCCTGTCGGGAACGTTCGGTCGATTGGGAAATGAGATCGTTAAAACCATCGCGAAGTTCAAAATCCAAGAGTCGCGGGAAGATTCACGATGAAGATGCGATGGATTGCTCGAGAATATCGAGCTCGAGTATTTCGTCGAGCGACTCGGAAGCTGGAATTATCACGAACGATGAAGATCGAGAAGGTACAGGAATAAAGAAACAAATTTGAATGATGAATTTTTCAAAATTTTCCACACGCGTTCAGTCGCGTCGCGACTACAAATTTCGGAAAACAAGCTTATTTCGAACGCGAAACCACTTTGAGCGCGAGAGTTTTCGAACGAGAAATGATGAGTTTTCTCGCTAAAGGTGACGACGAGCAGTCGGATTGGGTCGGAGATTCGAGTCTGTGGGAGGAAGCTGAATCGACGATGGAAGATAAAATAGCGACGGATCCGGCGTTTCAGGCGATATTACACGGTAGTTACGAGCATTTGACCGACGAGGCTAAAAAGAATTATCGTCAGAGAATACAGTGGATAAGGGACGTGCCGAATGGTCGTGAGATACGAGCCGGACGTCGTCACGTTGACAATACCCCAGGTTATTCGATAATAACCTCGGCGAATGAAAAAGTCTCGAGGTTTTTACAGGATCCCTCGCAGAGCGAGCTCAAGTTACATCCGGTTTGTCAACCGGAGCGCGAAAAGTTACGACGTCTCGCTAATCTGTATAGTTTGAGTCTTAAAGGCGATTTAAATTGTCCAGTTTTGTACAAAACGAGACACACGACGCAAGCGATATGCGTCGATCAGGTGACTCTCAATAGATTTTCCGACTACAAGAGACTCCGTAAGACACCGCCAAACTCACCGAATCCGGATTCGCTCGTGCAAAATCCCGACACTCAAACGTCCGGTAGCAATATCGGGAACAACCAAAATATAGCGTCGATGCAAAATTTGGCACAATCCTCGGAGTACGAGTGGATCATACCGGGACCGGATACGGAGATTCAACACAAAACTAAGTTTCACAATTTCGAACACTCGAAATCGAGTTGAAGAACCGCGAGCTGTGTCGTTTATCGATATTTTTCACATCACCACGGATCATTGGTGCAATCCCATTCGAATTTCCTTGCGAATTTAACATGATAATCGTGAAATAAAGAAATAGCGTTTCAAAACGCAAAAAAAAATCCTTCTTTCGATGTCGCGCTATCGAAAAATAATTAAATTCTCGTTAAATCGTGTTGTCAGTTTTCGAAGTTATTTTATCGTCCGATAAAACTGTACCGATTTTTGGTAAGTTTTCATCGATGAAAATTGTTATGTAAAAATTGTAAATTCGTGCAATGGGCGTAATTTCTTTTTTTAATACGTAATTTATGTATACTACGGCTCGTTGAGTTATTATTGCGGGAGGAAGTTGAATAGGGAAAAAAGAATGTATACTCAATATCAAAGGTAGGAAATTTATAATTCACGGATGAAGGAAAATTTGGGTGATATGAGAGGTAAATCGTGAGAAGAGTCTCGAAAATTTCGGAATATTTTCAAGACTTTAGCCTCCATCAGCGGTGATTTTTACGAGATAACGTCGATTCTTGAACTTTTACGCTCAAGATCTTGACATCATTTTACATACACGTTTAATACCAATACTATGAATGTTGACGAAACATCGAGCTGAAACTTTGGTCAAAATTCATACATGAGCTTGCCGGCTCGTTTAATTTCGTATCGTTGTTTGATGCTCGATGAAAAAAAAATCAAGATTCATATCAATTTCGAACTTTAGCGCATGTCGATGAATCGAGATGCTGGAAGTTTAATCGGGATTAGTCGGTAGATGACGATAAGCCAGTACATTTGTATAAAATAAATTATATATGCAAATTACACAAACAATTACTTATATTATCCGTTTTTTTCTTTCCAACCATTGCTAACTAATTAATAAACTTTCGTCTTCAGGATTGTCTTATTACTAAATTTAATGTCCCATTTTTTTAGCCGCCGCCAGGGCGTTTTCATTTTGTATCATTTGAAACTCTTGAAGTCGTTGAGACAATCTCTGTGTCATCTTCATGTATTTTTCCATACAATTAACAGCACACTTGTTTTCCTTCTCCCTTATCTCTCTCGTGGTGAAATCGGAAACGCAGTCGACGAAACAAATCTCGGAGAGTTTATTGTAGGATTGAAGAAAATCTTTAAACTGTTGAATAGTAAAACTTCAATGAGCGACGATAAAGGGAAAAAAAAGGATTTTGTAGACAAGCGGCTTTTGCTCGATTCGTAGTGAATAATGTTGAGTGATGTGAAATTGATTGAATATCGATCGAGTTTACTATAATTTAAATAAAAACGACACAAGTGCTTCTACACTTTTGCGTATATCGGCTGTGATATTTTATGGATAAACAGGAAGGTATATTGAAAGATTTTCATTCGTTCGGTAAAAGTTTTTGGAAAAATTGATTCTCGAAATTATGTCGAGGGAAAAACGGTGAAATTTCACTTTTAAATCGTGTGCGGTCATGCTACACGTATGACTTTGAATCGTGCAAAAAGTTGTCATAAAATCAATACGAATAAACGAAACACTTACAGATTTGACTTGCTCAGTTTCAATATCTGCAGGAATTTGCATTGCCATTGCGGCGAATAATAGGATTAATTAAATATTGATAAAATTGAGACAACGGTGATTATCGTACACAAATCGCGTATGTACAAATTTTCGAGGTTAGAACGACATCGACGACTCGCGTGGTCAACTTTGAACTATTCGCGCAGGACGCATAATACATGTTGCTCGAAACCTCACTATTTCTGTATTTTTCCGTACGACTTTTTGTCATAACTCATTATCAAATTTTTCTATCGCATGACGAAAATTTTCGTTAATTTTTATACTAATTGCTTCGTGCACACAGATATTTCGACGGTGTAGGGATGTACAGCATAAAGCTACGTGTGACGAAAAACCTTGTAATCCGACGAGATTGTTGATAAAAAACGATTTAATCATATTGTTGGATTATTCATATAAGTACGCTGTAAGGGAAAGATAATGAACCGGAGGTTTTTCAGAGTCTAATCCACAAGTTTTTCTTAACATTCCTTCGACAACGAACGAATGACAGATTTAACAAATTTCGCGAAGAGAAAGTATTTCGGCATTACGAAGTTAACGGGCGAGAAAGAGGGTGGGGGAAGCAGATGTTACATATCGGAAGTGAATCGAGTATAGAAAGGTTGACAGGTGAGTCGTATGGTCTGAAACTGAAAAAGTGCCTCGAAATTCTCCATCTGTGAGGAACCGAAAAATTAACCGCGCGGTACGCCACATTTGTCCGACGTAAATATATTACAAGTATCAGTGAAAATATTATTAAACTTCGTCCTCAAGCCTACAACTGTTGCTCGTTCGCTCAAATATTTCCTAAAGTATGCTTTTAAAAAAACCAAAACACATTCCCCCGCAAGCGTATTTACATATGCACACATGTTTGTGACCGTCCGTACTCGAAAGTGGCAAACTCTTCCGTAAACTTTCATCGAAACTTTCGCATCAATCGCGTTGTAAGGATAATCAATGCGAGTAATTTTGACAACATTCGTAGATACATCTAAAAATATTCCGTAAAATTTCCCGACGTGTGCTTCGAAGTTTATCAATAAAAAAAAACCATTTGCCCGCGGTTGAACATTCCTACACAATATTCTACGCGCATGTGCGTGCTCTGCAAAGTTCCGCGGGACTCCGGCCGGTGGCGCCACCGCCTCTCTTTTCACCGTGGCGTCTGTGTTTACGTTGGAAGGAAGCGTGCCGGTCGTTGTATTTTAAACCGCATACTTTCGCGCAATTACGATAAACTTTTAAGACCTGCAAGAGGCGCTTGCGTCCAGCACTATCAACCTTGAGAAAATATTATCACCAGTGATAATCCCAAAAAGAAAATCGAATTCCTCGGAGTGAATCCAAGTCCGAAAAAAAAACCCGCAAAGCGATTTTGTCAGTTATATCATGTGCGTGTAGTATAGAATGACGTCACGGTAATAAAGGCGTGCGTCTGCCTGTGTGTGTGTTCTCGTTCGAAAAGTAACCCAACGTAAAATCCATTTGTGCGATGGCAAGTCGTCGAAAAAATTCGGTGCATCAACGAAAGGTGGAAAAACCTAAAGTTGAATATGTTTCGACGACATCCGGTCCGACGATTAATCGCAATGTTCAACCTTCGGCAAATGATAAAAAATCGATTCACACTCGTGCGAAAAATGTCGTTTCACCCCGGCCAAAAAAACGTTACGACGCTACGAATTTCTCCCCGGGTGAAAAAGTCGACGAGCGCGATTCGGAAAAACTCCTGGGATCTCGGATCGATGAAGTTTCGATACTTCGGCGGGAAATCAGAGATTGGCGAACCAACGAGGCTCTCAGTGAAACGGTCAGAAAAACACTTTCGAGAATCGAGAGCGAGGCAAGCGCAAGTGGTAAGTACTTTGTATTTGAATAATAATAAAAAAAAGAGGTTATGTTCGGAAATGAGGCTATCTTCGACGGTTTATAATTATATTTTTTTCTGAAACACAAAAACAAGTAGTTTCGAGCGAATAAGCTGCCCTGAATGATTAAATTTACATTTCTGTACATCGTGACCTCGTGATTATTTCTCTCATCTTCGTTTAATCCGAGAATGAACCGATAACTTCTACAGGCCGAAATAGCTCAGTTGGGAGAGCGTTAGACTGAAGATCTAAATGTCCCCGGTTCAATCCCGGGTTTCGGCAAATACTTTTTTTTTTCTTCTAATTTCCAATGGCTCTTCGCGAAATTTCCCCATGCATAAAAACACGCGCGTTATATTTTGCCGACGAAAATAAAGAAACGTCACGCAAGATTTCTCGAGATGTTGAAAATCAACATCCTAACGCAAAACGTCAAGTTATTTTCGTCTATTTTTCCACGAAACCTGCCTTTGCTATGAGAAAAGTCTCGTATTTAGGTCTTTTTTTTGCAGAATCACAAGCAAAGTTACACGACGCAGCGATAAAAGCCAACAATGTCCGCGACGGTCATCAACGGTAAGTGCCGTTGAATGTTTGTTATTCCAAGAAAATCAATACAGAATCGTAAAATGTGAAGCGTTCCTTCGCATCGCGAAATATTCTCCGAGCGTAAATAATCGTTCGCGCGTATACTCGTCGATCGGTCGTGTGTACGATACGGGAAGAAAGAAAGAAAAAACAAAAAAAGAGGCAACGAAAGAAACGCAAATATTTCGCGACATTGCGCCGAGAGAATCACGCGAGTGCATATATTTACCGTCAACATTGTACATACGCGAATATTATTCATCGATATTGAAAGAACAAACGGTCGTTTGTGCGTCACGATTCATTCACTCGAATAAGGTACGAGATGTCGTGTCAAACTGTTCCTTTTTTTTTGTTATTCTTCGAGTGTAACGTGCAAAAACCATTCGTGCTTCGGCTTTCGTACTCGCGAGGTAAGTGATCGATAAGACAATTAAGACCTTGGCAAAGGTCAAATGTTGTATCAATCTGTCCCAAGTATGACCTTGACTCGTAAAAAACCGTGTTTTCTCAGTTTTCATTGGTAAAAACGGCGAGGATGAGAGATGTTGAATTTCAAAAGAAAGAATAATAATAATTCTCGCGACTCAATATCCGGTACGTCGAGGAAAAAAAAAGAGGCATTTTTGCGAAATAGTATTCAAGGGGCAATTTTACAAATTGCCAAACGAGGCTGGTTCGACCGAAATAAATAAAATAATCGAGTGATTCAATGAGTTTTCGTTCAAATTGGTTAAATGTATTTTTCTCTAGTTGGAAGTATCGCGGTGCGGATTGTAAAATATTTTCGTCAACAACGATATGTCGACAAATTTGTTTTTCATTATAAAATTGAGAAGAAAATCTTTCCGCACTTTCACGTCATTTATTTTCTGCAATATTATTTATCAATATTCATTCGTCTATTCAACGATCCGACTTGCCGTATTTAGACGGGCCTCGTAAAATCAGTGTGGTAAAGTTGTTGGACGGGTGTGAAATAATATTCATCAACGTTGGAGGATAATTGATGGCATTGCGTGAGAAATTTAGTCCCGAAACAGCGAGAGGAAAAACACGTACCTCGTCGAGGAATTTTCGAAAGTCTCCAAATGCTGGTTTCTATACGATCATAACCGGTTCCGCTTTGCGTCCGCTATCGGTACATTCGTGGTGGATCGTCATAGAAAAAAAATGAGGAAAAAATACCGTCAACAAATCGTTTCATTAATAAATGAATAAATTACTAATTAAATTGAGAAAAAAAACCATAAAACGACTCTGCACACTTGGAATTGGGAATTATACGTAAATGGTCCTCGGGAAAAAAATAGATACACACAAATTGTTCGAGAAATCCGGATTTATATCGGAAAACGATAATAATGATGAAAACTTGGGTAAAAAAAATCGAGAACGCCGATAATCATAGAGCGAGAATTTCAACAACAAGAAAAACGGGTTCAGTAGCACGAGACGTTCCGTAAGAAAATCGCCGGTGTTGTCTATTTCGAAGATCCGTGTCCTTTTAACAGCACAGTCACGAATGTCAAATGCAAATCGTTTTAACATCGTCGTCAGACAAGAGTGCTGTAGGTTAGTGAGAACAAAAGACGTGTCTCGTTATTCGCGTCTTCCTCCCCCGCTAATGGGCCGAATTACCAAAGCAAATCACGTACAGACGTGCATACAGTAAAAATATTTTCGGCGTTTTGGGTGCGAGACACGAATCGTGAATTAGACATGTACTTGAAGCATCCAAGAGTCATTTCGCGATCAACGATTCTCCTTGATGCTGACCAAAGGACAAACCTACTTTATGGTCGTAATAATAATAATAACTATTTGACACTGAAAGTTATTATTATGACTATTATTCGTAGCAGCGTTAGTCACAGCATCGCGCAGTGATGAAATAATTACCGTTCTGAATAAGCTGTATTTTTTTGAAAAATTTTCCGAGTTTGAAGTATCAAAATGATTACCCCTTTTTTTGCATCAAAAGAAGAACGTACTTTTTCAAATACCAACGCAAATCGGGGTTTTTCAAAATCTTCTCCGTATCTCACTAGCTGTGATCAGGTAGCTGAGGTGTATTCCTTTTGTCAGATTTTAAAATTGCACCAGTCCGGATGACAATCTTGAAATTCCTCTTTGAAATACCGGCATAGTATTATCTTTTCTTTCATCGCAAGCAAATTTGCAAATAAGGTGTCTTTGAGTCATTTTCAGTCGAGTTACCCCTGAAAAGAAACAATTTTTCAAAATATATCTATGGAATAGCAAGTTTTTTTTTTGGAGAACGATAATCATAGCAAAAAGTCGTGATAATTCAACAAAAAAATGATACCAGATTCATGGCTGTAACAGGTTGATGGTTGAGTTCATTATATATACTGTACAGGATGTTATAATGTGGGTTAGCTTCTCGAGCGTTATGTATAGCAAAAATCAACATTCTCAGTGCGAAGACCACCTAGCGTAAAGAGCGTAAACCGGTTTGCCACGTAAATGCACACACGAGCGAGAAAAGTTCTCTCTTGTAGCAGCACGTTGTCTCTGCTGACTCGTGTGTGCGATTTGGCGGGAGGAAGCGAGAGGAAGAGAGAGAAAAAAAAAGAAAGAAAGAAAATGACAAAAAAAGCAGCAAACGCGTCGTGAAATCACCAGACGCCCCGCAAACTTCGGTCATTCAATTTTTCCCTCGATATTCTCCACACTTGGCCTCTCGGCCGCGTGTTTATTTATGCATACGTCGAAGCTGCGAGAAACGTCCATCTCAATTTTCACGTAATTTTTATCTAAATTCAATTAAATTTTTTATCTGTCGAACCATCCGTCGGTAACTGTTTGACATTTTTATCATCAAACATCAATTCCGTGCGACGACGTTTTTTTTTCTCGATCTTTATACCATAACCGAGCGCTCAAAATTCGCTTTCTATTTCGGTTTCGTCGGGATTGTACCTCTGGAACGTTCTCAAACTCGCTTCGACGGAATGAATAGAACAGGAGGAAAGAAAAAAAAATACCGTTAACCTACATCGAAATCCCAAAACACCCTTTACAACGGGTCTCTTTCATCTTTTGTATCCTCCTCCACCGGAGCGAATATCGAGCCCGAATCATTTTTCTTTACGAGGTCGACATCCTAAATGGGACATGCTGTATTATATTTTCTTTTCTCGTTCTCCCACGATCATCCTTGATTATTCTTCGTTCGAAGGAGCATGAACGAAAGTATTTTATTAAAAAAAACTCGACCCCTCGAAATAAAAATCGAATAGAATCGAGGCCCTTTTCGAATGCGTGTCTCGCCACCGATCAGACGCATGGAGACACGAAGGAGATGGGGAAAATGCTTGCTCTGACAAGCACACGTACATGCATACAAATAAATAAATATATATATATATATATATATAAAATGTATAGCATTCATAAATAAGTGGGGCACTAGCCCCGGACTCGTCCCCGAGTAAAACTACGACAACGCGACGTGGACGACTATCGTTAGAGAGCTACGGGTTCGCCGTACCGGCACGTTTCTTTTTTTTTATTTGTTTTCTTTTTTTTTTTACATAACCCCACGCGCTCTCACAACTTGGCTGCGGGAATTCGTGACGTCAGTTTTCCACACTCTGCCGACTCTCGCGACTGTATAATACGATTGCGAGTCTCGTATAAGCGATATATACACACGATGTATTTTACATTGCGTATAGATATAGAAATAACGCTCGGGCAGCGACCAACAGTCGCGTTGATCGCGGGCGAAGAAACGAGCGAGCGAAATAAGCCGCGTGCGCATACACGCTTCGTGCCTCTCGAAACTACAGTCTGATTCCTCGATACTTTGCGGCGGATTAATTTTTTCCGCACTTTTAAGGGGTTTCTCGCGAATCTAATGATCACCGAATATTCCAATTGGATTTTCGCTCTATTACAAAAAATATATGGCACAAGCAGCCTCGGAATTATCGATGAATCCATCGTCTAGTTGTTGAGAAAAAAATTAATAAGTTTTGTTTATGAAAATCTTGTTCACACGACCTTGCGGCGGAAACACTCCGACGATTTGCATTTTTTCAATATAGATGTGTCTAATTTTGAGTTATCATAACCGAATAATGTATTTATGTCCCCGAAATGCGAAATTCAAATGAAATAGTCTTTTTTTTTGAGGTTAGGAAGTAGTGATGCACGTACGCGTTGAAAGATGTTTCATTTTACGCTTGCACTGCGCGAGTATTCATTTTAAATCCTCGATAATCAACGAATAATCCAATGAATCTCTTTAATAAAGGATTCATGTCAAAAATCGTTACACACATAACTCCCATGTTATTATGAATATAATATCGAGTCTACCGAGAAAAGCGTATAAATTGAACAAAGGAAAAGGGCAGCATTTTTTTTGTCAATTTTCGAAAATAAAAGATCGAGAAATCCGACTGTAGTGGAGCCAAGAGTGAAATTTGCGCTACCAATGCACACGATTTTTTTGAGGTTAGGAATGATGCACGTACGCGATGAAAGGTGTTTCATTTAACGCTTGCACTGCGCGAGTATTCATTTTAAATCCTCGATAATCAACGAATAATCCAATGAATCTCCTTAACAAAGGATTCATGTCAAAAATCGTTACACACATAACTCCCATGTTATTATGAATATAATATCGAGTCTACCGAGAAAAGCGTATAAATTGAACAAAGGAAAAGGGCAGCATTTTTTTAGTCAATTTTCGAAAATAAAAGATCGAGAAATCCGACTGTAGTGGAGCCAAGAGTGAAATTTGCGCTACCAATGCACACGATTTTTTTGAGGTTAGGAATGATGCACGTACGCGATGAAAGGTGTTTCATTTTACGCTTGCACTGCGCGAGTATTCATTTTAAATCCTCGATAATCAACGAATAATCCAATGAATCTCCTTAACAAAGGATTCATGTCAAAAATCGTTACACACGTAACTCCCATGTTATTATGAATATAATATCGAGTCTACCGAGAAAAGAGTGTAAATTGAACAAAGGAAAAGGGCAGCATTTTTTTTATCAATTTTCGAAAATAAAAGATCGAGAAATCCGACTGTAGTGGAGCCAAGAGTGAAATTTGCGCTACTAACGCACACGATTTTTTTGAGGTTAGGAATGATGCACGTACACGATGAAAGGTGTTTCATTTTACGCTTGCACTGCGTGAGTATTCATTTTAAATCCTCGATAATCAACGAATAATCCAATGAATCTCCTTAACAAAGGATTCATGTCAAAAATCGTTACACACATAACTCCCATGTTATTATGAATATAATATCGAGTCTACCGAGAAAAGCGTATAAATTGGACAAAGGAAAAGGGCAGCATTTTTTTTGTCAATTTTCGAAAATAAAAGATCGAGAAATCCGACTGTAGTGGAGCCAAGAGTGAAATTTGCGCTACCAATGCACACGATTTTTTTGAGGTTAGGAATGATGCACGTACGCGATGAAAGATGTTTCATTTTACGCTTGCACTGCGCGAGTATTTCATTCTAAATCCTCGAAAATCAACGAATAATCCAATGAATCTCCTTAACAAAGGATTCATGTCAAAAATCGTTACACACGTAACTCCCATGTTATTATGAATATAATATCGAGTCTACCGAAAAAAGCGTATAAATTGAACAAAGGAAAAGGGCAGCATTTTTTAAATCAATTTTCGAAAATAAAAGATCGAGAAATCCGACTGTAGTGGAGCCAAGAGTGAAATTTGCGCTACCAACGCACACGAATTCGCACGCTTTCGTACGTGGCTGCAGGCTGCAGCGGACGATATTGTAGTGCAACACCCTGGAAGTCATGGCGGAGAGAGGGAGAGAGAAAGGTGGCAACACCGCTCGGTTAAAAGCGTCCTCCGCGCGAGGCAGCAGGAACGACCGCGTCTCGACGACGTCGTCGCCACCGCGCGGACGGTTACACACACTACATTATGCGCTAGGTTCAAGGGTACGAAGGTTGGTCCCACGACAACGTTGTTCTCGAGCTCTCCGCCAAAGGGAGAGAGAAAAAGAATTTCTCATTTTCTTTATCGCACTCTCTCGTAAACTCGTTCCTACGCTTCGCTTTGCCCTTCGAAGTTTCTGCTTTCTCCGTTGCATCCACAGTGCGTTCGAGCAGCATCATCCTCTCTCTCTCCCTCCCGTCTTTCCTGGCCGATTCTCTCTCTCCCCCTTGCATCGAACGGGAATCTTCTGGGAGGCGGACACGAAGCAGGGCCGCATTAAGAATTTTGCCATACGCGGCAGAATTCCAAATCATTCCTGCCAAACCGTGCGAGAGAATTTTTTTCACGCGGAAGACGAAATTCAAGGCAGAATCAACGTTTTTATCGCTTCGCTAATAAAACTCGGATGAACGTTTTATTTCGGGACATTCACGGAATATTCCTGACTTTGTAGCGAAGAAATGATTTTCTTCTTCTTTTTCAACGGAAATATCGAGAAAAAACGGGACGATCTTATACTTTTTTTTTTTAGAGCCACGTCGTTAAAATGATGAATCAGGATTGTCGGGAAATTAGTAATAAAAAAAAAACGTTTCTCAGGCATAAGCCTACGACAATGCTGAATCCGGAAATGGAGTTTATAAAGTTGTGATTTTCCTTTTGTTTTTACGATCGGAGCTGCAGCCTGAAGAGTCTTCAAAGAAAGTCATTCTTGAAGTAGCCACACGAGGCGGAGGGCGCATCCTTTAATACACTTTTATTATTATTGAGCACCGAAGACTCTTTTTTTACGACGCATTGTTGTCTGTGATATTATTTTATTGCCCCCATTGAATTTTATTATTACGACGGAAGGAAAGGGGTCTTTCGTTTGACTTTATTTATTTGCTCTTCTTTCTTCCCTCCCTCTCCTCTTCCCCTCTTTTATTTCGTCCAAAAGGGTTTCCAACGTCGATTGTAAAATCGTCCCGGTGATTGACTCCCGTTAGGAGGCAAAACTGCGCGATTTTACGACGTGCACTTTAGCATTTTACCTTCCTGTGGCAATGTGGAAAAATTCAGTTTCAACGTTTTAAAACGTCATCGCGTCGCTTTGCCGTAAAGTTGGCAGGAAGTTGTGCGGGCGATTTTCCCTCGAACCGTCGAAAATTTACAAAAATAATCGTCAAAGATATTTCCATGGACATTTCAACAAAATTCCGTTTTACGAACATCGCGAGATTAAAATCCACGAAATCAACAATCAGGATCGATCCTCGATCGAATGACGAAATGCTCGAACGATCTCTTCGTTTTTATCTTCGAACGTATATGTTAAAATCACGCGTGTTTGAATTCCGTTGGATGGGAAATTATGCTCGGTCGCGTCCGGCCCTGAACCTCGCGGAGTTTCAGAGCTCGAACGTATCCGATCCACGAAGAGCTGGAAAGCGAATTTACAGAGCTCGACGTTCGTCGTCGGGACTTTTGCACTGCAGGGACTGTGGTGGTTCACGTAATTCGCGGAACTCATTGTAATATACAGCCCTCTGACTTTGCATACGTACGTAGGTTCAGTCGATAAAAAAAGTTGCATTCGGTAGCTCCAGAATGCAATTTAAATGATTTTTTTGTGCGATTTTAAATGCTTCAATAACGTACAATAACGTTGGAACTTTACCTGCCACGCATTCTCAAAAAGCGTTTACTGTTTTTCAAAAACGTCTACGTATATAGGTTGTTTAAAAAAAAAAAAGATTCCGCACTACTTTCCATTTTTCATTCAAGAAAATGACTCAAATCCAATAAGCATTCGATCCTCTGATTCGCGACATCTTTGTTGTCGCGTATTTTCTGAAATAAAAATACAAGGACACATCGGTCGGATTCGAAATATATATTTGTGTATTGAAAAATTCAGTAATCGTCAATCGATGAATCAACGAATCGATTATTTTGTCATCTTTTTCGAGAAAAAATCGAATCGTTCGTGATATAACGTGAAATTGCCGAAAAGGAAAAGGTGTTTTCTTCCAATATACGCCTTGTTCTGGAGGTCGCGAATGTCGCGAAAAACGTAATGCGCGAAAGGAAAAGACACCCCCGAAATGTCAGAGGGTAAGAGAGAGAAAGGGATGGGCAGAAAAAACTCGCCTTTTCCTTTGTTGGCAGCGTGTAAAGCACAGGGTGCGTTGAAATTCTATTAAACATTCACGCTCTGCCCGCGGTGATGTATAACATCTGCTTAATTCTTACAATGGCACGAACCGAACGAAAATTTCTTATGCAAATCCACGGGACATTTCGAAACGCATTCAAATTCGTTCGAAAAAGTAATTCACTGATTTTTCTTTCCCTGTCGCACGAAAATTTCGGAGATTTTTCCCATTTTTTACACGAGGAAAATAATAGTTATTCAAATTTGATTGTTTTCCAACAATTACAAATACTCTGATATTACAACATTCGTAATACATAAAAATATATATATATATATATTTATTTATCGATACAACGAATGAATGAGAATAAAAAATGTATGCGAAATTGTTTAATTATTTCGCAATAGCATTAAGAAGAAACTATGAACATTTACAAAGACGAGCCTCGTGCGAAAGTTTTGAGAAAAGATGAAAAATGTCGCGAAATAATTGGTTTATAATTCGAGTGAAGGAAAAGCAGTATCGAAATGATGAAAATCGACAACCGAGTAATTTTCGACTGAAGCGCCCCATACATGATATTATACGTGTTCAGAACCGTTTCTTTATTAGCGTGTATAATCCACTGCAAGATTTCGCGTTTGAAAAAGTACGTGAATGTTGAAAAAAAGGGTGGGGAAGAATTGGTCGTCTCTGTCCAAGAAATCCTCAAGACATTCGTAAAGAGTGCGCCCCGACATCTGTCTTTTTGTAACGAGAGCAGACGTCGGGGAAGGACGAAGCGATCGTGCGAGAGAGAGGAGAAAAGGTACGTGTGGCTTCGAGTCCTTTGACCGCGTGTGTCCCCCGTCCTTTTTTTTTCATTCGAAAGAGAGTCGAAGGGGATGCAAAAGCAGCGGGCAAAAGTATTGTGGGCACGCTTTTTACCTCGAACGAAACGGGAAGTGGCAACTGACATCTGCCTTGCGTCACAATTGTGAATTTATCATTGGGGAAAAAAGAAAGTATATTTTTCGAGAGAGAACCCGAGAAAGACGTATGATGGTTTTATAACTTTGTTGCGGGGAAGCACACGCGCGTTCATGTGTTTATGTGCCTGTTACGTATGTTTACATCTAGACACATTTATATATACATGTGTACATTCTCGTATATACATGCCCATAATTTTACCAGCTGATACTTCTTATTTTTTCGAAGCTTTAAAGAACTAAAAAAAATACATCGCACAATCTATAAAAGTCTCGATGAAAAATTTTGCTCTCAATTCCACATCTCGATGATTGACTATTGTTGAAGGAATGTCCGATGACGAGTATCCCTTTGTAAGATACAATAGCGCTTCGCTCAAGAGGGCGCAATCTGTACTGGAAATCATCGGCCTCTTTAGCTCAGTGGTAGAGCACTGGTCTCGTAAACCAGGGGTCGTGAGTTCAAACCTCACAGGAGGCATTTATTTTTTTTCTCACCTACCCCGATAATCAATCAAAATTGACAACGGGACTGTCTCCATAACGTAATTTTCTTTGGTTTATCGCGAATTTGTCGAATTTGAAAATCTGCACCGATTTCGAGGTAAAAAAATGTAATTGACAAGAGTTTTATTCCGCTGCTCGACCGTCTGAGATTCGTGCGCTTCTTTCGAGTTTCTAATCCACGTTTCAAATCAAACGAAAACCGGAAGTTCGCCGTCGAGTCCGAACCGTTGGACAAAAAAGCAGGATTCGAATAATTTGAAAAATAAAGTAGCAGCCACGGAATGGCCCATATCGCCGTATAGGAGAACGAAGGGAATAAATACAGGCAGAGTTTTGCGACCGCGTGAATCGCGTTCCCACGTAAGAACCGCAAAACCTCGCGACGTGAAATCCGTTCTGTATCGGAGTGTCTTTTTTGCTTCTCGCTTGCTCACCGAAATCCAATCTCTGAGACAATAAAAAAGGCGAAAATCTCATCTCAATCTCGCTTCGGCTGTTGCCTAAAATTCACGTTACGATCCTTCGCTCGCAAGTTTCACTCGTACATCCATGTACGGGAGAATAACTGGTTCGATCGTTGGAAAAAAAGCGAGAAAAAAAGATGCACTTTTCCATCGATCCAGGCCACACACGGATTCGTGACCATGTTCGGATAAACCTGTCGCCACCGTGTGCGCTGGAGCCCTCTTGATATAACCGCGTATCAACCTTGAAAGAATCGAGCGAGCATCGAGGAATACGATTTTTGACTCACCACACAGGAATTTTCAAAATTGCGCAGAGTTCATGAATTCATGGTTTTGAAGTTTGCATCGTTGGAAAGCAACGAATGTTCGATAAAGTTCGTATTAATTGTCAATATTCCGCGATGTATGCCAAATATCTTTAAGCGATTGTCGAAATGATGAAACTTGACGAAAAATTGAAAAAAGATATGAAAATTGTGTAAAATTCAATGTAAAAAATCGGGAAGATTTGAATTTTCGTTGAGTTCCAACGATGCAAACTTCAACATCATATGAATTCCGTAACTCGTAAAAAAATCCAACTCGTATTTTTATCGAACAAAAAACATTATTTCCATCAGATGCTTCAACGTTCAAGCACGATGTTAAAAATGGAATATCTGAAGAAAAAAAGGAAAAAAAGGCAAAAAAAAATTTTTTTTTGTGAAAGTATCAATCCGTCTTCCGTGACGTTGAATGGAACGTACTGCCGTTGATACAGCGATAGTTACAGCGGCAAATTCATCTCTGCCAAAAGCTTCTCATAATCCCTCAGTCTCAATTTCCATGCCAACGTAATTATCGAAAGATAAAAAGAAAAAGTACACCCAATTAAGGAGAAACGTATAAATTACACATGGGCACACGCAAATGTATGCGTACCTATTTTTATGCGTTGCACATAGCAAATACATGGCGTCTTAGTCGGCGTAAGCTAGAGACACCGTGATTTCGAATTCAGCGGACGTATGGACGATACGCGAATGCCCGCCACGTAGTGTAAGAGGGCATATAGTGGAAGAGAGTCCTCGGCATCCTGACGACCTCCCTTCCCCCTTAACCTCGCTCGTATACTCGTCGGTATTCAGGAGAATAACCGCGCGAGCCCCCCAAGAGTATACGTACAGTTTCCGTAATATGTACTACGGCAGATATATTCTATACATTATATACCTACATGTATACGTGCCTATGTATCTGGAAAAGTTGGAGAGTTTTTGCGAGAGAGAGAAAGACAGAGGTCTCCCTCTGTCTTTCTTTTCTGTCTTTCGAGAGAGAGAAAGGAAAGGAAAATAAATAATAAGAACGAGAGAAAGAGCAAGAAGTGGCTCCGAGAGTCGAGAGGACTGGTACAGCAAAGTCCAGAAGTTGTTCGTCCTTCCACGCAGCGACAGTTCCAGAATTTCGCAAATCTTATATACTCTTTGAAATTCTATCAATTCCCGCACTGAAAATCGTTGGTACCAAAAATTCTGTTCGACAAAAGTCGATCCCTTTGATTCAAACCCATGTACAAACGGTGTACATTCTCGTCGGATAGATCCTACGAGCGATACGTAAACAATGGACATTACGAGATATCTCAAGATCTCAACGGACCTTGGAGGTAAATAGATGGAAAAAAAAGAGCGGAGATGATACACAGCGAGGTAAAAAAGTAAAACACACGATTTTTATATCTTTTTTATGATATTTTTCTTAATGTACTCCACGAGACAATTTGGCTGACGAATGTTACACATTTTCGGGGGATAATGATTGTACGAAATTCTTTCCTTTCCATTTTTTCGTAATTTATTCGATTGGAAAATGGAACATTTGAAGGAATTGCTCGTTGAACGAGGCGCGCGATATTGGAACAACGATTTTGCCGAGTTTAAAGCGAGACTGTACAGAGTAGAGAAAAGCATAAACGCGCGAGTTCGTCCGATCGGAACCGGTTTGCTTTGCTGGTATAGATACGTACGGTCACGAGACTCTCCTCTCTCTCTTTCTCTCACGCGGAGACCGTCTCCGTCGTTGCTGTTACAACGCGAAAAAAAAGCCCTCACTTCCAACGCTTCTGCACCGCCGTAGCCTCGTCGCGCCCGGGTATATCTACGGGACGTCGCGACTGAGACCGGTACGTAGCCGAGGTAATGGTTGAAACGAACGAAAATATTCTCCTACGTTCTATGAAAATTAATTCGTAGAATAAAAGAAAAAAGCCAAAGCAAATTCGACTTCCGTGAATAAAATAAAAATTGTCAAACAGACGGGAATACGAGAAAAAAAAAGTCACGATGGTAAAACAGTCGTGTCCTATTTTTCTCCCTATTCTTCGACAAGCTTGAAACAAGAATTCCAAAAAGCAACGAAGAACGTTCGCGGGGTTTGTTCTATTTTTCGTTCACTCGTTTGTTTTCGATAAAAAAAAGCATTTGCACGGTGAGAGAGAGAGAGAGAGAGAGAGAGAACGCGAGTAACGAGCTAGTGGCGCTCGAGTCACGTGACGAGCATACATCGAGCGAAAGAGGGCGTTGTGTGACGCGAGGCGCTTCGCCGCTAGGGAAAGAAACGCGCTGCTGCTGCTGCCCACCCTCCCTACCGACATCCGACTCATCCTAATTCCCTCTCTTCGTATTCGGCGTCCATTCGAGTTTTGTATGGAATAAAGTAGGGGTTTACCGTATTCGTCGCGCATTCTCGCACTCGTCGCCGCGTCTTTTGCTCCGCAGAGGGCGTTGGAACGGTCGGGAGATATCGAAGGAACAAAACCGCCGGGGACTCTGGTATTCCGCGCGAGACGCGAGCGTTGGCGTCGCCGATCGCGCGACGCGGTCCATCGCAGTAGGTAGGCGATGAAGAGGGCTAGAGGGGTTAGTACGGGAGGCGGCCGAGAGGACGCCGCGAGCACTCGGAGTACCCTCGGAACTATGAGGATACGTGACGTGCATTGAACCGTTTTTCGCACGCTCCTCAACCTCCCTTAAACCTTACTTCATATACCCGTACGACTACGAATGTCATGTTCGTGTCTCGTTTTTATAAAACCCAAGACTTTTCTTGTGCAACTTTACAGTTGGTGGATTCCGCAATTGAGCCTCTTCTCCTGGAATAACAATAATAACATAACAGACAGTAGCGATAATAAGGTCGCACTGTATTGAGCTTATTTTGCAGATTAGTCAGATTAGTTTGTAGTAACGATTAGGCAAACAGCGAGCTCGTCAGAGCGTTAAAAGTCCTCTTTCGAAGCGACATTTTAACACCCGGTTTTCCCGATCGTCATTGTCGTTTGATTGAGGGAAAAAACGATGCGAGTCTGTGCAAAAAAAAACGAGAAACGTACGAAGGTCGAGAATTAAAGCAAATGAAGAATGATGCTGTTTGAAATTAACTCTCTTAAAGAATTCCTTGGAAGATTCTTCGCGACTTTGAAAAAAAACCACACGTACCCATCGATTTTGAAATTAATTGATGTTCCTTTTTCATCCCGTTACTTTCGATTTAGTTTTGCACGAAAATAACGAGTTTGTCGATTCCATAAAAGCTCCCTTTTTTGACCACGCTCGTGATAAAAAATATTCGCTGTATCGTACATGTGTCTCGTATTTGTTACCTCTTAAAGAATTCCTTGGAAAATTCTACGCGACTTTGAAAAAAAACCACACGTACCCATCGACTTGGAAATGAATTGATGTTCCTTTTTCATCCCGTTACTTCCGATTTAGTTTTGCACGAAAATAACGAGATATCGATGGTATTCCATTAATTACGAGTTAAAAACGTTCCATAAAAGCTCTCTTTTTTGACCACGCTCGTGTTAAAAAATATTCGCTGTATCGTACATGTGTCTCGTATTTCTTACCTCTTAAAGAATTCCTTGGAAAATTCTACGCGACTTTGAAAAAAAACCACACGTACCCATCGACTTGGAAATGAATCGATGTTCCATTTTCATCCCGTTACTTTCGATTTAGTTTTGCACGAAAATAACGAGATGTCGATTCCATAAAAGCTCCCTTTTTTGACCACGCTCGTGTTAAAAAATATTCGCTGTATCGTACATGTGTCTCGTATTTCTTACCTCTTAAAGAATTCCTTGGAAAATTCTACGCGACTTTGAAAAAAAACCACACGTACCCATCGACTTGGAAATGAATTGATGTTCCTTTTTCATCCCGTTACTTTCGATTTAGTTTTGCACGAAAATAACGAGATATCGATGGTTTTATTCCATTAATTACGAGTTAAAAACGTTCCATAAAAGCTCTCTTTTTTGACCACGCTCGTGTTAAAAAATATTCGCTGTATCGTACATGTGTCTCGTATTTGTTACCTCTTAAAGAATTCCTTGGAAAATTCTACGCGACTTTGAAAAAAAACCACACGTACCCATCGACTTGGAAATGAATCGATGTTCCATTTTCATTCCGTTAAATTCGATTTAGTTTTGCACGAAAATAACGAGTTTGTCGATTCCATAAAAGCTCCCTTTTTTGACCACGCTCGTGATAAAAAATATTCGCTGTATCGTACATGTGTCTCGTATTTCTTACCTCTTAAAGAATTCCTTGGAAAATTCTACGCGACTTTGAAAAAAAACCACACGTACCCATCGACTTGGAAATGAATTGATGTTCCTTTTTCATCCCGTTACTTTCGATTTAGTTTTGCACGAAAATAACGAGATATCGATGGTTTTATTCCATTAATTACGAGTTAAAAACGTTCCATAAAAGCTCTCTTTTTTGACCACGCTCGTGTTAAAAAATATTCGCTGTATCGTACATGTGTCTCGTATTTGTTACCTCTTAAAGAATTCCTTGGAAAATTCTACGCGACTTTGAAAAAAAACCACACGTACACATCGACTTGGAAATGAATTGATGTTCCTTTTTCATCCCGTTACTTTCGATTTAGTTTTGCACGAAAATAACGAGATGTCGATTCCATAAAAGCTCCCTTTTTTGACCACGCTCGTGTTAAAAAATATTCGCTATATCGTACATGTGTCTCGTATTTGTTACCCCTGACTATTCACCGTGTAAAGTGACTCTATAATACCTCTCATCTATACATAAAAGCGAGATAACACACAGAGCCTATTAATCATTAAAATTGACAGCGATAAGAAATGATCTCATTTCAATACATATTTTTCCGCATCAGCCTCGTGAAATCTCCGTGAATAACGTCATCGTCGTATCGTTCCCGATAAAAATTCCTCCCCCCTCCCTTATTTATCCTCGTTAAAAATATGCTTACATCAGAAACGAAGGAGAAAAAAGAATTCGTCGATCCTCCGCAAAGTATTCGAAACGCGCCAACGTTTCTCTTTTTTTCCGCCGATCTATCGAGAGAGCTTTGATAAAAATACCAATTTCTCGGCTTTAACGTATTATGACATTCCACCGGCGGTTCCGTTGACGCTCCGATAACGAAATACGTGTACATACGTCTCGAAGCTAAAAAACTCATCGCGATGAGTCGTCGTCGTCGCATACGACAGCTGAGATAATAATAATCGAGTGAACGATAACGTTTTCTCAACCCAGTAAATATATTTATCGTTTCACGCTTCGAATTATCGGAACCGACACGCGAACGCCACGTGCGTATTTTTTTCCGCTGAACATTCCTCATCTCTCTCTCTCTCTCTTTGTTTTTTTTTTCAAATTGCCCGGAATAATTCGGTAAAAATTTATTTAAAATAATATTTTCGCGAGATTCCATTGCTCTTTGAATTATCGCCGTCGAAAGACATAGAAAACAATCCGATATTGTGCAAGAATCTCGCCCGTAAGTGATTGAACGAGAAATATCTGCAGAGACAATAAATAATTTTGTTTTTTCTTCGGAAATTTGAATATATGAAAATTTGAAATTCATAATCTTATATGGATTTATGTACTTTATACTGTCATTATTATTATTATTGTTGTTAATTGTACATCAATGAAGGATTTGTTACTTAAAAAAATACATTTAAATTGTTTCAATATTCCGGTGATTTTGACGCGCAAGGTGCAGTGAAGGTAGGATGAAGCAGAAGGGCGATACGTTTTTAGTCTGAGGAATTTGTCAAGGTCATATGAGAAGCGACCTTAAATATATAATATATATAGTTCACGGTACAATTTTACGCGCTACAGTGATAATAATGTTTCGTGCGCGGAGCGAAATGTGTGCACACGGAAAAATGCCAAAGGGAGAGACGGAGGTCGTATCGCGGAGGAGAAGAGAAAAACGAGACTCGCGAGATTCGACGATGCAGAAGAACAGGATGACCTTGAACAAAAGCCTCGTTTTCTCGCATGCGATTCTCTTCATTTTCATTCTCATCGCCGCCATTTTGTCTCGAAACTGCAAACTCACACCAGCCTACGTGCAATTTCGTAAAAACACTATTTTTTTATCGATCAAACTCATCGCCGCTGGTGCACACAATTTTGCTTTAATGACTTTATCACTCGCTCTGTTTAATTGCCAAAAGCTCGGAAGTTCGCGCGAAAATTCGGCGACTTCTCGTCTTTTTGCGCAATATTGCATTTTTTCAGAATTATTTTCAGATAAAAATAATTTCGCAAATAACTTTGAAATAAAATTGCAAAAATCATTATTTATATTTGAAAAAAAGTACGTTCAGCTCTCGCGCGCGCCTTTCGTCACAAAGTGCCATGCATCGTTTGAAATTCGAAAGGACAGATCTACGTTTGTTCGCAATCTTTGAAAAAATCGCTCCAAGCTGCAATTACGAGAATTTCCGGATAATTGGACAGCCGGCGAGGCATTAAAGAGTGCATCGATGCACGCGAAACAAAGGATCTCCGAAACGTTTGTTCCTACAATTATTTACACCTATATATATGTATATTTGTAACGAGCCTTCTCTGTAATGTCTGCAGGAAACAGCTGTGATTTTCGTCCAGCTGCGAGATGAGAATCACTTCTCATTATTTCGATCTTCGATCACACAAAGTTCCACCATTTTTCTTCTCAATGCAGATTTTTTAAATCCCAAACGAGGGAGAAAATTGAAATTTCCGCTATACGACGTTAAACTTGAAAAAAAAATAATTTTACCATGGAAAAAATGCACCCTTCGGAATTTACCGATGTAGAAAACAGGTTTTTTTTTCTCCGCGATATAATTGAGAAAAAAATGCGAAGGGGAGAAAAAAATTAATCCAATATGTATATTCGATCGCGATATAACAGATCGACAATAGAAACTCTTTTTTTTTCTCGAGTCCTCGAGGGTTTTGCAGCTGTTGGTCTCTCTCCAGGACTCTCGCTTATACTTACTGTGAAAGAGCGTCGATAATCCGGTGGTCAGTTGACCACCGGAAAGTGGCACGTGCGTCTGCCATCTCGTCACACTACTCGTCCCATTGCCCCAAACAGGCTGTTGGAAAAAAAAGAGACGATAAAATTCCAACGAGGAAAGCCTAGGCTGAGGCAAACGAAAAAAAAACCGCGTGATTTCGTGACCGTGAAGATGTAACATTATTTACATTTGACAGAACTATAATTTATCCCTCTCGGCTGGTATCATTAATTTTACTTGGATATCCGATAAAAAGAAAAGGATATAATCCGTCTGATACTGAAAAAGCGAAAAAAGCGCGCAGAAATATATTTACGTCGATGTACGAGTCTCTTTACGCGAAATCACCGAATTTGCAAAAATTATCGCGGCGATTTTCATTCAGTTTTCCGAAAGTTAAAAAAAATCAAGTTGCTGGCAAAATAATCGGAAATATCGGAGAAAAAGAAGTTTTATTCGCGGGACAGACCTCTCGAGAAATCTCGAACTCTTCCTTCGCGTATTATATTTTTTTCTATAAAATTTTCTTTCTCCGTCGATTCTTCATATACCGTTTCCTCGATCTTTCCGCACATCTTTAAACGCTTCTCAGTTTCTTCGGCTCTTTTGCATATCCCGTTATTCTCATTGCTGACCTCTTCTCGTCTTCTCCCACGCATAAAATTTATCAAAAAAAAAGCCATTCAGACTGGAATGACCCATATAATTTCCGTATTTGTCACAAATTTTCCGGTATAAAAAATTCACGCGTGTCTCACCGCTGCAATTCGCGAGATACACGTCTTGCACGACGTGGAAGTGAGAATTATGTCACACACGATACTCATCCGGAGCTCGTTTCGCTTGTTCTATGTAACGTCACGTTTTCGCTATCGTATCTACGTGTGGGATTCGTTACACGCGCTATACGAGTTGACATGTCGTCCACAGGGGAAGGAAAAAATAAGAATACGGGATCCTCTCCACGCGTTACGAATACATCGAGCCGACACGTATTCATATGTACATTACGTTATTTACACATGTACATCGAATATACCGGCATTGATCCGAAAAAGGTTTCCCACAATACGATCGTGGAATTTTTAATGACGCGGGATATCGAAACGAGAATTAACACGTGGCCGATTGCGGCTAATCGACAGCAACGAAAAACAGCGAATTTTCGCAGGAGCATTTCAGTGACCGAGCAATTATTCAATTTTAATTTCACGTCGAAATTCGTCATGAACTTTGCCTTAATCTTCTCCATTTCATCGCGACAAAATAATTTCAAAGTTTTCCGAGATTAGACCGAAAATGTGATGAAACAATCGGCATGTTTTTCAAAGGAAGAATATTTTTTTGAAATATTGCAATTATGATTATTCCTTTGTATCAACGAGAAATATTCAGCCTCCTGCACCGTAAACCGAGTCAGCTGCTGATTACAGCGCGTTAAATCTTGTCTCGAAATCTCACGATTGAAAAAACCGCTGCAGACTTTTCTGCCGGGCTGTACATGGATGTAAGCAGGAACGTAAATGCACCGCGTGCGAGGAGTTGAGACGGGTGAATCATCTCCAGGAGAAGCGAGATGTAGCGGCGAATTTGGGACGGAAAAAAAACAATTTGCGGATAATTAAAAAAAATACTCGATTACATTCATATTTATATGTACCTAATAACGTTGTTATCGTTGTACCCACGACTTATCGAAAAATAATAAAATCGCCGGCTCAGCGTGAGACCTCGCCGCACGTTTGTTTTACATTTTTCGATTTAATTCCGTATTTTCTATAATCGTATCGTTTTTTTTTCGACCGATAATACCGCGTGTCAATAACACGTGACTTTTGTATCGAAAGTACGATAAGAATTTTATTTCACCGATCGCGAGATACATCCGACGTTTTTTCATTCGACAATCCGAGAGAAAGAAGAGAAAAACCAGACGACGATAATACGATGATATTCTTAATCTCAAATTTCCGATAAGGCTAACAGCATTGCAAAGTTTTTTTTTTTTTTGTAACAAACTTTATCTCATCTCGCGCGTTACGCTCGATTTTCGTTATTTTTAAAGCGCGATTTATCGCTCAACCTTTCATTTTTATCTCGCCGAGATAAATGTCGCGAAATCTTTGTTTTTCTCGTTCCGCGAGTCTGCAAAAAGCACTTTTGGGCGATTTATCCGTTCGCAACGTCGCGGACCGTTGTAGAAGCAACAGATTCCTTTGTGTTGCTAAAGTCCAAGGCTGGTATAATCTTGAGAGTATTGTATATATGTATATGTATCTATTTCGAGTAATAGATAGACGGAGCGAGAAGGAGAGAGAGAGAAAGAGAGAGAGAGAGCGTCGAGTCACGACGCCCGAGGAGGGAAGCCTGTAGCCGAGTTGCAGTATAGCTATATATAGAGAATAAAGTGTGAATAACCCCACGGTCTCGTCGTCGATGTTTCATATACTTTCGCCGCGTTTCTGGTCGAAACGAGATCGCGAGACGAGCTCGCGCGCAACCTCGTCGACCGTGAAATATTATTTAAGTGTTGGTAAACGTCACAGTGTCCTTGTCATCGCGTCGTCGCGGGAATAAAAAAAAAAGAAAGAAGATAAAAGAAAAAACACACACACAAACGCACGCACACTGAAAACAGGACGAATTCCAGCGGATTATTGAGAAAAAAAAATACCTCGCGAAGCGTTTCGAAATCACGAAGAAAAAAACCAAAAATGTCGATCGAGCGGAGACCAAAAAAATTCTGGATCGATATTTTAGTTCAGAGAGAGTTCAGTGGAATTTTCAGTTCGAAAAAGTGTGTTTTTTTTTTCTCTTTGACCCACTCGGGATGTTGCAGGAAATTCGGAATTGTTGCAGTTACACCGCTGTTTGAGGTTGAAAGAAAAACCGGCAGGAGCGATAAGATACCGCGATTAGATTGCGATTATCTGGGTTATTTTCGAAATAAAATCAAATATCGATTATCTAATCGCGATTGTTTTTTCCGATCGAAGAATCGATAAGGGACACGAGGCATATATCCGTAATACAAATATATTGACATCGATGAAAATGTCGTCGGAAAACGTCGCGAGCCTCTCGAAATCGGACAATTAAAATCGACTGAAAAGGGGAAAACGATTATTTCTCGCGTCTTTGAAAATAATCGATAATCTTCCTTTCAACGACGAAGAGTGTCAAAATCAACGAATTTGTACGTCAATTTGAAAGTCAACAGTATCTCGATCGACGCAACAATGGGCTGTTTAACGACAATTATAGATTCCGTTTTTTTTTTATCGATCGACGTCGCGTTATTTTCCCCGTCGTTGGATCCTCATTATCAAAAGTATCGAGAAAAAGAAACAAGGATAAAAAGAAATATTTTCACGTAGAGACAGATAGAGATGGAGAGTGAGAGGAAAAAAAAGAAAGAAGAGAGACCGTTTATAACGCTTTCTCTCTCTCTCTCGAAATCGGATAATTAAAATCGACTGAAAAGGGGAAAACGATTATTTCTCGCGTCTTTGAAAATAATCGATAATCTTCCTTTCAACGACGAAGAGTGTCAAAATCAACGAATTTGTACGTCAATTTGAAAGTCAACAGTATCTCGATCGACGCAACAATGGGCTGTTTAACGACAATTATAGATTCCGTTTTTTTTTTATCGATCGACGTCGCGTTATTTCCCCCGTCGTTGGATCCTCATTATCAAAAGTATCGAGAAAAAGAAACGAGGATAAAAAGAAATATTTTCACGTAGAGACAGATAGAGATGGAGAGTGAGAGAAAAAAAAAGAAAGAAGAGAGACCGTTTATAACGCTTTCTCTCTCTCTCTCGAAATCGGATAATTAAAATCGACTCAAAAGGGGAAAACGATTATTTCTCGCGTCTTTGAAAACAATCGATAATCTTCCTTTCAACGACGAAGAGTGTCAAAATCAACGAATTTGTACGTCAATTTGAAAGTCAACAGTATCTCGATCGAGGCAACAATGGGCTGTTTAACGACAATTATAGATTCCGTTTTTTTTTTATCGATCGACGTCGCGTTATTTTCCCCGTCGTTGGATCCTCATTATCAAAAGTATCGAGAAAAAGAAACGAGGATAAAAAGAAATATTTTCACGTAGAGACAGATAGAGATGGAGAGTGAGAGAAAAAAAAGAAAGAAGAGAGACCGTTTATAACGCTTTCTCTCTCTCTCTCGAAATCGGATAATTAAAATCGACTGAAAAGGGGAAAACGATTATTTCTCGCGTCTTTGAAAATAATCGATAATCTTCCTTTCAACGACGAAGAGTGTCAAAATCAACGAATTTGTACGTCAATTTGAAAGTCAACAGTATCTCGATCGACGCAACA
This sequence comes from Heteropelma amictum, assembly GCA_959613375.1. Classification (NCBI taxonomy): domain Eukaryota; kingdom Metazoa; phylum Arthropoda; class Insecta; order Hymenoptera; family Ichneumonidae; genus Heteropelma; species Heteropelma amictum. The sequence goes on from OY390724.1 coordinate 14,521,713, forward strand.
ATGGGCTGTTTAACGACAATTATAGATTCCGTTTTTTTTTTATCGATCGACGTCGCGTAATTTTCCCCGTCGTTGGATCCTCATTATCAAAAGTATCGAGAAAAAGAAACAAGGATAAAAAGAAATATTTTCACGTAGAGACAGATAGAGATGGAGAGTGAGAGAAAAAAAAAGAAAGAAGACCGTTTATAACGCTTTCTCGAGTAGAGGGAGCCCATCTGTTGGGGCACCTGACACGATTCACCTGCCACAGGTATGCGAAGCGCCCTAGCGCGGTCATCATCAGAACGGCTGCGTCAGGTGTTTCTTCTCTAGACCGGTGTTCCTGCTTCTCTCTTTTTTTCTCTCGTTTTTTTCTCTCCTATCCTCCGTTCGGCTTCTCCTTTTTCCATCCTCGTTCCTCTTTTCTGGCTGCTGATTCGATCGGCCTGTAACGGCGCGTTTGCGCACTCTCGCGAACAAAGAAAAGTGAAATTCGCGGGGCAGTCTGCACGCCAAACGGCCGATAATACCGCTGCTGCTGCTGCTGGGTGTGCGTTTGTTTTTCGCGCGTCTGTCGATTATCGCAAACACGCGGCAAATACGCCTTGGGTACGACTTTGCCGCGGAAGTATCGTCGTAAAGCGGGAGGAGAATCGAAGGAGAATCGAAGGCGACTCAAAGAGCACGAAGAATGTAGCTTTTGAATGTTTTTTTTTTGTTGCTTTTAGCGCTGGAAAAATAAACGTTTCGAAAAATCTTCAGGTCCCGTCGAAACGTTATTTCTTTTTATCTCGATGTGAATATCACTTTGAAAAAATTACGAATCGATGAATTAAAATGTTTTTCGAGCAGTCGTTCACCTTCTTCGTATACGTCTCTGCAAATACAGGTGTGCGTTGGATAAATACGAGCCGTAAAAATACATAATCGATATTGGAAAGTTCCTCCGAGTTTTGCACTTATGAAATTGGACGGATATTCGTCACGCGTCTGTGACGCAATGTATTCGAACAGCCAGACTTCGAACACTGCAAAACTAGAGTCGCGTGTTGTTATCACACGCATGGTGGATGGAGAAGCGATAGGAGGAAAAGAAAAAACATGATAACGCCGATAAAACGCCGTCGGCGATATACGCGTTGGCTGATCAATTTTTTTAACGTTCGATTTGATTTTTTTTCAATTTTCTTCAGTCTATCGAATTTTGTCAGCGATTGAACCGATGTTTCGATATATTTTACATTTTCGATACTTTTTTTTTCTTTTTCAAATTTCCTTTAGATACATCGCGCGTCTGTGAAAAGTTCAATTAAACCTTACGAGGAAATACGTTTCGCGTTGAAAAATCGTTTTTTTTTTCACGAACATCATAAATAATGTGTTTTTCGTTCGAAACGTACGAGAACAGAGGGCGCAAAAGCGACATAACCTAAAAAAAGAGGGTATGACGCGTCCTCGCGTCCTTGAGAGCCATCCTCGCGACGCCATGTGAGCGTACCTCTCGCTAAAGTACTATCAATTATACTCGAGGTTGACGAGCATGCGTTGCAGTAAGATGACGTGGACTTGAGCGATTTTCGAAGCCTCGGTTGCACTTTCCCACGCGCCGAGTCAGCGCCGATTCGCGCTATCGGCGTCTGGTCGAAGCGTCGATGCGGTAAAGGAGGAAAAAAAACGCGCTCGTGTACACACGTATGTGCTCATTCCGCATACAATCGTGACTATAAATGAACGAGAAACGAGAAATTGCATCATCGCGCACGTTTCTCGTTCCGCAGACGCTTATATTTGATTTTTTAATTGCTCAATTAAATACCTCCTTGTATATGCGATTGTTTTATCGAGTTTGCAGGAGACGTATATTTTCAAACACGAAGCTCAATCATCGGTGTATCCAAATCTCGTTTGGCTAAAGAATCAATTTTTTCTTTCGATTCTCCCGGAGAAAACAGGTTTCCGATAGTTTTGACAAATTTTGAATATAAATTTTTTGTTTTTTCGCGAGAGTTCCGAAAATCTATCAGGTTTTTCAGATGCTGCGAAAGTTTGAAGAATAATGTTTGCGTTCTTGTATATTTTCCGATTTTCCAAATTTCGTATTTGAATTTAAGCACGACGAAACGAATGGAAAATCACATTTTACTTTTCGATTTATCTCTTCGGTATATCTCTCTGTTTTACCTTTCAACGATTCAAATACGTGAGTAATTCGCGATTTAATTTATGTCGCACGTGGTGAAAAAAAAACAATCTGCGCGTTGCGGAAACGAGACGCTGTTAATGTTGATTCTCCCCGTTTTTGGTATGCATTTTCGTCGTAGTACGCGCGAGGCATTTACATATCGCGTCGCTGCGTGGTTCGTCTCGTTTCGCGACGCCTTACAAACGACGGAGAAGGAGCAAGAAGACTAGCTGAGGTTCGTGCGTCGAGTCATTTAAATGAACAAAAGAAAAGACGGTTAAGAAGAAAAAGAAAAGAAAAATAGCTGTGGCGAGAGAGAGAGAGAGAGAGAGAGAGGAAGTTGAATAAGAGAAAATAAGGACAGAGTGTGGAGAGAACGCGTATACTAGCGTGCCGAATGGCAGTCGTGCGAGTAAAGAGGGAGAAACTCTGGAAAGTTCGCGTGTTCATCCATACGCCGCTTGCACGCGACGCGCCGAAGCAGACCGGAAGTGAGCGAGGAAGAGAGAATCCGTCCGAGAGAGTAATCACGCGATATCGCGTTAGAAGCGTTTCGCCACACCCCGGTCTCGCGTTATATTCGAAAATCACGCTATACCGTATCGTCATCGTATAGGTTATGTATCCCCGATGTCGTTCGCGAGAACTGCAGCTGCGAGTCGACGAGAGGTTAGTTCGTCGTTCGCGCCTTGCCTGCACGAACGACGAGACGTAAAATGCACGGAAAACTTTCTCCTCCGGAGCTCGATACGTTCGGACATTGAATTGATGAAGGAAAAAATAATAATGACGAACGAGGTACTTTGTTTTGTTTGTAAACATGAAAAAATGGGTGATTTCTCGTTTGTAAGAGCTTGGAGATTCATTCGTTAGCGTGGGCAGAGCGTACTGCGTCTTTTCTGTACACAAAACAACAGCAGAAGCCCAGCAGCTGTGTCAGTTATGTAGCTATCGTACCAAAGCCGGAACATCGAGACTGTCGATGCAGCGCAAGAGCAACCGCAGCGCCAGCGGAAATTCAAGAACTTGATGAATTCCTCGTTCCCCTCAACCGCAACTCCTCCCTTCGTCCTGCCCACTTTTCGACGATTTTGCACGACACTACTTTTGCCGTTTTTTGCACACAATGTAAAGTGTGACGTCACACTGCTGCAATCTCACTGGCATCGATGAAGCGACTGTGAGACGATATTATATTTTTTGAAAATATATATGTAACGCGTGTTTACATTCAGGGTTTGGCATGGAAAATGTATTTCGTACCGACGTAATAACCTCACTTTCCATGGTCTGTTCTTTTTACCAGCGTCGAAAAGAAGGTATTCCATACATTTTAATTGAAATTCATCATTTTATTAAAGTTTCTTTTTATCGGAAATTTCTGGACGATTAGTTCGATTACACAAGAAATTCGGAAGAAAGTTGTATCGTTCGTGTGAATTTGCATCTGAAACTTTATGATTTCTCGCACGAGAGAGAAAGTACATGTGAAAATTCCGTTTGTTGTTTTATTTTCAACGAGCTGAAAAAAAACTCGAGAGAAAGAGAGCAAGAGGAAGGCTTACTGATGCTGGGAGAAAGATTGTTTCGGAAAAAAATGAAGGATTGGCAAAATGGCGTGGCACTGGGAGACGAACGGCGGTAGAAGAGAAAACTCGGAGAGTAACCGGAAGTGAGACACCGCTTGACATTGGACGAGGTGCGCAGAATCTTTCGCCAGATATCACCATCCTCGATCTTCGTAGTGTCGCGGGTTACGTAGTAAAAATGTATATAGAACGAATACTTTCTCGACTTTAATAATTCGAAGCTAGCTTCATTTCGTACAAAGCTGAAATTTCGTACAAAGTATGAAAGACGAATGTCCAAACATTGTATCAAATTATCGTGAAATTTGGTGTAGCCCAACCATACCGTTTTCAAATAAATACACAAGTCGACGATGCTGCGTTCTTTGTCCGCGATCCCGCTATACTTCACTCTTTGTCCATATTCTCGTTCTAGTACGTAGTTCAGTCACGAGTCGCCACCGTCGAGCGATTCGCCAATATGTATAACACAGCATGCTGTAGTATCATATAGTATCTCAGCCGTGACTATAGTAACTGGCTGCTCTGAGCTATCCGTGACGTCATCCCTCGTCATACTCTATTCACGCATCGTTGGTGCGTGTGCGTGTCTTCTTATCTCCCTCTCTCTCTCCTCTTTCTTCCTCGCCAGCACCATGCAGGGACATATTTTTTCCCCCCCAACTAGGACAAGCATCGTCGAATTATGAGAATTCGTTCACTCGCGATTATATACTCTCCGACATATAAATATAGGGTAAAGTACCCAGTAGTCGGCCCTGAACCACTAGTCGGCCTTTTTAGAATTTGCGATGCGTGCAAAGAGTGTTGACACTAGTGTTCATACTCTTCGCACGCATCGCAAATTCCAAAAAGGCCGACTAGTGGTTCAGGGCCGACTACTGGGTACTTTACCCTATGATTCGGACAAAAATAAATGGACTCGAATCACGCAGGAGAATTCTCGAAAGGGATATAAAAATGATTCCCGATCGACGGACGGCTACGCACAGAGAGAGAGAGAGAGAGAAGCTAAGCCCATTGCAACGTACGAGTTACGTACTCGAGTTATTGCGCTTTATTCACGATAAAGTCATCTATAAATGGCTCTTGCGGTACGAACAGATGATATACCTGTATGACAATAAACTACGACGAACATTTACGATTAGACGCCATTTTTTTTGGCGCTGCCTTTGTTTACTCCCCACCCCTTTGTCCCGTCGCGATACTTCGAGCAATCGAGCGCTGAACGCACGGCGCTTTTCGTGACGTCATCCCATTGATTCGAGTCAGTCTAAGCGCGCGCCACGGATAGATCTAGAGACAGAGGGAGAGAGAAAGAGCAAGCGACTATTTCTGGCGATAGCCGGGAGCGTGGAACTACCGACACACGGTAAATGAACGCTGCTGAAGCGTTACGCGTATCTTTACCAAATTGTAATATTCTCGAAAGTTCGATAAAAGAAATTATTTCATATCAACATTTGTAGGTTGATTTAATTAAAAAAATGTTTTTACGCAACTGTTATACATCGATTAAATTCCTTTGAAAAATCTTTCTTTTCCCGAGTCATGTGTGACTAAATCGTCGTCACGTTACGCAACGAGAACGTATTTTTGAGGTTAAGCATCCTTCTTCTTCTTCTTCGGGAGAGAGTTGTCTACTAAATTGGACGTATTAAAATTCGTCCTTGCTGGAGCCGAAATATAACATTTCGAATTATCCGAACGTTGAACCCCGTGTTGCTTGAGAAAAAACCTTGTATCGGAGAAAAAGACGGAGAATGCAATAAAAGAAGCGCGTTGGCGAGGATAAAGTAAAAATGGATAAGAGGCGAACAGATGAGAGGTCCTTCGGTGCGCGCAAGCGGCGCAGCGGGACGAGGGGGAGGGGAGATGCGCGTGCCGTACGTGTTTGCCGGTAGGCCAAGGACATGTGCCGAGCTCCGCGGCACGGAGCATCCAACACCATGTGGCGACAGTGTTCGATTATTAATCAAACGTACAATCGATTTCTCATGATAAAAAAATGCAACAAATGTTGACAATCCTCATGATTTAGTGACGTCGAATTTATGATTCACTCAACATATACGAATGGGTTTTTCAGCTTTTCAGTTCATACATTTTTCGATTTATTCGCTATTTTCCGGTGCACGAAATTCGCGACGAATTTCTGTTTAAACACGATTATCAATGAGTCATCTATTATATATATATATAGGGATTAGAGATGCGCGCTCACGCGCGCGACCGGCCGCTTTTTCGCGCTGCAGCGCTCCATCTTGAATTTAGTATAAACCCCTACAGAACACATTATAATTCGGCATAAGTAGCAAATTGTGGAAAGCAAAGAATTTTTGAAAAACTGAACAAAAATTTCCGAAAACCGGACATGGAGCAACTTGTTCAGAGTTGTTTCCTCTATGCGTGGTTAAATTTTGATCGAGTTGTCGATCGTTCTTTCCATTTTCCGCCACCCTTAAGGGGAAAAACTGAAACTAAATTTCCGACAACCGGAAATGAAGCATCTTGTTCAGAGTCGTTTCCTCTATGCGTGGTTAAATTTTGATCGAGTTGTCGATCGTTCTTTCCATCTTCCGCTACCCTTAAGGGGAAAAACTGAAACTAAATTTCCGACAACCGGAAATGAAGCATCTTGTTCAGAGTCGTTTCCTCTATGCGTGGTTAAATTTTCATCGAGTTGTCGATCGTTCTTTCCATCTTCCGCTACCCTTAAGGGGAAAAACTGAAACTAAATTTCCGACAACCGGAAATGAAGCATCTTGTTCAGAGTCGTTTCCTCTATGCGTGGTTAAATTTTGATCGAGTTGTCGATCGTTCTTCCTATCTGCCGCTACCCTTAAGGGGAAAAACTGAAACTAAATTTCCGGCAACCGGAAATGAAGCATCTTGTTCAGAGTCGTTTTCTCTATGCGTGGTTAAATTTTGATCGAGTTGTCGATCGTTCTTCCTATCTGCCGCTACCCTTAAGGGGAAAAACGGAAACTAAATTTCCGGCAACCGGAAATGAAGCATCTTGTTCAGAGTCGTTTTCTCTATGCGTGGTTAAATTTTGATCGAGTTGTCGATCGTTCTTTCCATCTGCCGCTACCCTTAAGGGGAAAAACTGAAACTAAATTTCCGGCAACCGGAAATGAAGCATCTTGTTCAGAGTCGTTTCCTCTATGCGTGGTTAAATTTTCATCGAGTTGTCGATCGTTCTTTCCATCTGCCGCTACCCTTAAGGGGAAAAACTGAAACTAAATTTCCGACAACCGGAAATGAAGCATCTTGTTCAGAGTCGTTTCCTCTATGCGTGGTTAAATTTTGATCGAGTTGTCGATCGTTCTTTCCATCTTCCGCTACCCTTAAGGGGAAAAACTGAAACTAAATTTCCGACAACCGGAAATGAAGCATCTTGTTCAGAGTCGTTTCCTCTATGCGTGGTTAAATTTTGATCGAGTTGTCGATCGTTCTTTCCATCTTCCGCTACCCTTAAGGGGAAAAACTGAAACTAAATTTCCGACAACCGGAAATGAAGCATCTTGTTCAGAGTCGTTTCCTCTATGCGTGGTTAAATTTTCATCGAGTTGTCGATCGTTCTTTTCATCTTCCGCTACCCTTAAGGGGAAAAACTGAAACTAAATTTCCGACAACCGGAAATGAAGCATCTTGTTCAGAGTCGTTTCCTCTATGCGTGGTTAAATTTTGATCGAGTTGTCGATCGTTCTTTCCATCTTCCGCTACCCTTAAGGGGAAAAACTGAAACTAAATTTCCGACAACCGGAAATGAAGCATCTTGTTCAGAGTCGTTTCCTCTATGCGTGGTTAAATTTTCATCGAGTTGTCGATCGTTCTTTTCATCTGCCGCTACTTTGAAGGAAAACGCTTCTCGGGAGATCGTCTGATCGAAGAGTCATTTCTTGTAAATTTTATAAAACATTAATGTGCAAGGGAGAAAGGGAGAAAGGGAGAAAAATTTTCACTTGAAAAAATGGGCAAGAAATGCTAGTTTAGTTTATTCACTCTCATTCTCCCGGACTATCTCTCATTTTCTCTCAGTACAATATAACTTCAACTGTGAAATATAGCACTCTTACTTACTTGATATGGATGATTTCTTTTTCACGGAATGAATTATCGTAGAACTATAACCTTTGCTAACCGTGATTAATGTCACAAGTTGACAACTGTCAAAAACAGCATAAAAAACGGCGCAAATACAGTCTCGCATGAATTTCGCGGCTACGCATATCACCGACCAATCACGAAACGAATAAAACGACAACAAAGCATGCGATATTTCGATATTTCGATAATTTCGATCTATATCTCCTCATCAACTTTTTATTAGAAGGATATGTATCAACGCTGTAATAAATCACATTCAAATTCATTCGCACGTAATTTCGTTTTTTTTTGTTATTCATAAAAGATGTAACATTTGCTGCTTATTTGATTTTCATCTATAATTTGTTCGAAGTAACGCGTTGCGTCTATCTGGAGCACGGTGTACGCATATACGGAAGAGAGTCTCGTTTGGCGGGTACGTATAGTCGTCGCGTCGACGACAACGACGACAACGTTTTTATTGCGCAGACTCCGTTGGCGTATATACGTAGCAGAGGTGCACGAACCTCGCAGAAATAACCTAACGCAACTTCGGGTCAATATCGCAACGCGGCGCGCGGTGAGGAAGCACCAGCGCGATACGAGGGAGAAGAGCGAGAGGAAAGGTAACCTTAAAACCCGACTCGACTTGGACGCTGTTTGTCGCGTGTGTGTGTGTGTGTGAACGCTCGCGGGTTGGTATGGAGTGGTGAAGCCGCAGAGAGGTGGGAGGGCACCGCAGTAGCTCAAAGAAAAAGAAAGAACAAGAGAGAAAACGGGAGAGAAAAAGAGACGGGGATTACCGATTTTTCGCCGGAAGGTTAGCAGAGAGAGCTCAACAAAGCGCGGAGAGTATAGAGAGAAAGACGGCAAGAGACAAAGAGAAAGAGAGAAAAAGGATGGCGCGAGCGTGCACGGGAACCGGATTGATTTTCTCTCCGGGAGCGAAAGACCGACGCCCGTTGCCTCGTTCCTCGGTTCCGCTTACTCTTTCCAACAGTGTTACGTGCCAAAATGCTTTTCCATCTACCCTCCTAACCTCCCCACTACCATTCTTTCATTCCCCTTATCGTTCGCCATTCTTTCGTCTCTCGGCAGTCGTTCTGGACTGATAAATACGACAAAGTTTAACGACGCCACCGATAGGCGGCGCTGCGCTCTTGCAATTTTCAGCCGCTGCAAAATATTCACAATCTTACATGTTATGAATAGTCGCTTTTGTCCTTTGAATTTCCTCGATTCTCTTCGTGGAATTTTCCTATTAGCTTATAACGTCGAGTTTAAGCTTGAATAGGGTTGTATGTAAGAACTGTATGCCAAAGGTTGCTCAGGATACGTTGCACGAATTCCAGTGAAGTTTAATGGCGGCAAGTGCATCGTGTGAACTTTGGGAAAAGAAGGACCTGGGAACTTTGCAATCTCCGTCTGAATTGTCACGAGAACAAGCGAATCGAGAAACAAAATGGCCGTTTGAGAATTCGCGAAACAACTTTCGGCTTCTCGATCGAGATTTTTTATTCGACATTTCTTCTGCATACATTTTTTAAATTTAATACGTGAAATAAAAGTTTTCCGGAGATACGAGAGATCGATCGCTGTCGTAGATGGCGCTTGCGGCACTGACTCACGATTTTCGATGAATTTACGAATAGTCGTTCGTACAAATACTCCTGCGCTCGATGTGAACGCAAATAAATCGTTATGTGAGAAAAAATTAAATCAAGACAAAAAGAAAACTCAATTTTCCAACGTGTTATCCATCGACAAACTTTCCATGCACCCAAACATCGCCGATCGACGATTAGTCTGCGCGAAGTTTTAGCGCGAAAAACTTTTTCGAATGATCTTTTTTTATCCATCGCTTCACTTGATGCTGGTGGCGAGGTATATAACCCATGACGCTGCCGAGAAGCAAAGGAGGACAAATAGAGAGTTTACTATATGAACAGGCAGAGCATTTCCCGCAAACACGCAGTCATGCCAAACAGCCGTCGAGTCATAACGGAATTAGCGATGGCACACAGCCTGGTTGGCGGGCGATTCTCTCTCGAGTAGAGAAAAGAGAAAGAAAGAGAGGGAGAGAGAGAGAGAGCAAAAGAGAACCATATGTATACTTCTTTCCTATCGGCAGCAGGGCGAAAGCGAACCACGGCGTCGAGTAATATCGCGACGACGCGTTTATAACAACACAGAAAACGCGAAAGAGACGCCCGTCGGATTTCCGGCACGTGGGGTTCGATCCGCTGAGCGAACCAGCCCAGCGAGATTACATGTATACACGATGCACTCTCCGTCGCTCTCTTTCGCTCCCTTTCTCTTTTTATACACATAGTAGGTATACAGTAGACAAACGAAAAAATCAAAAAAACAAAGTACAGTCATAACTTGCTTACGCGAATTTTTATGAATATGTGAAAAGCGAACCCGTCCGAGGGAAAATTATTGATCGGCTGTTTGAAAAGTGCCTTCGATCATGGTATAAAATATGATTATTGTAAAATAATCGTAAGGTAACTTTCCTTCGTGAAACTGCCATACGAGGCTTATTTTTTTGTCAACGAAAATTGGTACACAAATATACATGAATATTTCAGACGTAATACACACGCGAATGGCAATAAGATAGAGAAAATTGCTGGTTGCATAAAGGTATCGCGAAAATCTCCTGTGGGATGATAAATACGAATAACATTTTGTTCATAAAATTACGAAAAGCAAAGTCCATCGTTTTCATATCGATCGTTTATGCGAGATTAGACTGTAAAGAAACGACTGGAAACGAGACAGCGTGAAAAAAAAATGGAATCGCGACGAAACGTGGCAACCGTGATATCGGCAACGTTGCAAATATTCCGCGCGCTCGCACACATACATACACGCACGGTATTGCCAGACGTGGCCGCCGGGTGACGTCACACGAAGCCAGAGCTCGACCGTACTGCTTTTGCGCTACGCGGACACGCCATCGAGCCTTCTCTCCTGCCTGTACACGCGGATAATAATAATAACAACAACACACTTGCCTGCGAAACACACGATAGCCACGAACTTACAGACGAACTTACAGACACGCAGACGCGAGGAAAACGGCAAGACGAGTTTCATGCGAGAAACAACTACCATGTATAAATAAATACATACACATATACACGTACAACCGTGAATGTATATAAAATGAGTGTATATTTGTTGCCGACTCGAGCTCGTGGCGTAGCGTGTGACTTACGCTCGGCGAGAACAAAAAAAAGGAAATAATTTATTCGAAAAGAAAAAAATAATAATGACATCAACAAGAAGAACGAGAGAGATGACAGATCGAGCGCATACATAACCGCTTTTGCTCGTCATAGGCATGAACGAGTTGCGCCTTTAAGACCGCAATATCGCGAAACACGAAAGGGAATTTCGTATTGTTCCTTCTTTTTTACTCTCAGCTCGAAAGTTTGCATCGTTTTACTATCTGGACGTTGCGTCACGAGGATTCCATTCATTCAGCCGAAGTTTTCGGTCTTGTTTGTTTATTTGCTCAAGATTTTGGGAGAGGCGATAAAAGAAAGGGATATGAAAAAATCGTCGAGCAGGACTGAGTCCATCTAGCGGATTATTCCTGAAGATTCGTGCGATCGCGATCGATAAAGTCAATGGAAGGGACATACATAAATATAAATATACACGTTTTTGATACACGCGAATGAATGGTGTTTGAATGAAGTATTCAACAAAAAAGTGAACTAACGTATATTTCCAAGTTTTTCAATTGTATCACCCGATCGGTACGCGTCGCAATTTTTATCGCGTAATATACCAACTGCACGTATTTATATATAGACGTGCAGTATAACGTTACATTGGATTATCGATCGGTTTCTCTGTGGAATAATCACTTTGCTCCATCACGTGTGCATCGCGGTATTAGCTGATTGAACGGAGAGTCGCGTGTAAACACGCATCTATACGCTGCTCGAAACTCGTAAAACCAATACGGTACAAAGGCCTCGAGCTGCAATAATCCGCTATCGACGTTGCGCGCAATAACAATCGGCATACGAGAACAATACTCGTATTATTGAGTACGCGACGATTATCCCAATCGAATTTAAAACAATATGAGCGAAACGTGTGTTCACTTTCGTAAAACAGTAAACAAATAATGTTGTCATCTTAACAACGAATCAACGATTGAATCGCGAAAAAAATCGAACAAAGACACTGATAGGTGATTAATTTTAGAGGTTATACGAGAGCTTTGAATAAGATTTCTCCGCCTCGTAATTAGAAAAATGTGCGATTAAAGATTTTGCGAATATCAACATTTTTCGAAAATAATTCGTCTTTGTGAAGAAAATGATCGTCACTGAGTAATAATGATATTCGGGAAATATATTTGTCTATTCTCGGGAGTAAAGTATCAATCGCAAACCGCCATGACACTTTGCGACGCGAGCGCCGCCCTCAACGGCACATCTTCCGAATAGTTTTGTATAAGAATTAGATAAGAGTCAAAGGAGCTCTTTATCCTCCAGTGAGTGTGTATAAACACGTACATGTATATATATACAAACGTCGCGTTATTACGTCACGCCATCGATCGAATCCCGCTCTTTACCCTTCTCTGCATGCCCTGTGTGTCCTCATCGTTAAACGCACAGCGTAAAATCGCGTGTGTATGTACATATACTACACAGAGGCATATACAGATATGCCTAATGTGGATCGTCAGACGCGCGCGCGCACGAATTTTACGACGATCGATATACAACCCAGCCAACTTCACGTCTCTCTCTCTTACAATTTTTCCCCCGCGTCTCTCTCCGCGAAAATCGCCGAGGCGAGGCGCGCCATTATATTCCGAGCGAATACGTTGCGCCTTTTTTTCGTTCCATTTTCTTGACTCTCGGCATGGAAAAAGAGGGAGGATAAGAGAGGAATAAAATCGTTTTAAATCGAGAATTTTACGTCTATATAGACTTGGGTAGCTTTCCATCACGTTTTCCTCGCGATGTTCGCGCGAGCCAATCTCGTGAGGCTCGTCGTTGGCTCGTGACGTTGTATGCATATACATGTAGAACACTCCAGATGGAGAATATCAGTCTGAACCGTGTGTATGTGCCATGTAAATACGTATACATGGATATTGCATGTACGGGAATGTATTAATATACACGAAGCACGTAGCGTTTCGTGTTAAAAGTCAGAGAGACGGGTGGCGAAGTGAAATGCCGCGTATGTGTGAGAGTGTGTCACGTGACGAAGCTTCGATCGCACGCAGTTGCCCCGTTCACTTCTCGTCCTAACCTTCTTTCCTACCCCGCGCCGCTTTCCACAGTCGCACTCGCGTGGAACGGCTCGCCGGTTTGTTACGTCACTTTTAATTATCACTGATTCTCTAGCTCATATACGGTATATAACACATGAAACTGTACGCATAATCAGACGGTATTGTGGCTTCGATTCATGTGCATTTAATGTCGAATCGATCATTTGCATCTTGCGTAACGTGCGATGGTAATTGAGAAATTCAAAATCGAGCGATGCTTCGCATCGAATGTTTCCGGAAGATGATTTTCCTTTAGAAATTTATTCGTGCAACGTTAGCTAATGGCACGTGTAGTCGTTCGTCGTTGAACCCAAAGTATTCCAATTTTATGAAAAAGTTTTGGTAACGAATTTTTCGAGCTCTCAGTCAGCAGCCTCGTTTGTATTGACTTCCGGCTGTAACTATCGTTACAAACGTCATCTCGTCTGGATACTCGATGTATTTGCAATATTCTTCAACGTTTTTCTTCCATCCGAGCTTTATCGTAGAACGGTATCAATGCTTTTTATCCGTTGGACATGATATGTGGAAGAAATTCATATCCAAAACGTTCGTAAATTTGATAGAAACGAAACGGTGGAAACGTTAAATCGATACGGTTCAAGGTCGAGGGTACAATTGCCTCTTGCTGCGCCACGAAACTCCCGGGGACGTACGGAACATTAGAGAGATGGAAATAGATAGAGAGAGAAAGAGAGAGAGAGAGAGGAAGAGACTAGGCAATAGTATAATGTTCCCGTTTATTGTGTACACACCCCTGTACGTTTGTAACGCGCGCGGACATCGCTAGAGGCGCTGGTGTCGTGGCGCCACCTTATTTCATCTCTCTTTCTCTCTCCCTCTATCTCTTTCTAAATACACTCAACGATTTTAGCGTAACAGAGACACAAATCCACGCGTACACGAACCGTCATTGTAGACATCAAGCCCTCTGATGCTGACGCATCATGCACCCTTATGAGAATACATTCAAGGTCATTTACGAGGGTTGGAATTACGAGTGAAACAATAAAACAGGTGATGCTTCGACGGGTTTCGTTTCACCAAAACGACGATAAAATACGCGAAAAATCACATCATTCAAAATAAATTTTACAACTGAACATGACGTTTGTAATGAATATCTTCGGTTCATTAAATCGTGTCACACGCCTCGATTACGATAAATGGAAGTAAAAAGCGTCCCGCTTCCAAGATGATCGTTATTTTTTTTTTAATTCTATTTGTATCCGTACGAAAATAAAACGTATAGGGAATTTTGTTGAATGAAACGTGAGGAAACGAGAAATCGTTGGACCGAAAAAAAACGTCGAGTTTACGATAAAACTCTGGCTTATTTTCGATCGTTTTCCTTTTTTTCGACGAGAATGAACGCTTTGAGGTTATGTACGGAGCGGAGTTTCACGCTACAGCCTCATGTTCGAAACAAACTCTGTTATTGCTAGCTTATTTTTATTAGCGATACACACGTGTGTCGTATATACAACATGTTCAATCTATAAATAGCCGATTCGCGGCAGCTCGACCATATAACGATAATTGTATACAGACGAAATTTTCTAGCAATGATTTTACAGCCTCTAATTTCTACCCGACTCATTTGACATTTAAAAGAGAAATAAACGTGCTTTTTTATGCTTTAATCGTCGTTCAGTAAGGTAAAAGGGAAAAAATCGAACGTTTGCCATAAAAAAATCGTAAATAAAAAAGTGGCACGATTCGAACGAACAAATCAGCCATTTTGAATCGTCATTGACTCAATCGGTACAGGGTTCGAACATTTTTATCGTTCGAGCGCTCATTGCAAAAGTTTTTACGTACACGCGGCTCATGCGTATGTACCGTAATTTCTCGAAGAGTCCGTTATCAATGCGGGGACGAACTCTGGCACAACCGAGCAACTCTCGTCTACGATTCCCCCTTAAATGTAACACGATCTTTCGTCATTGTACTTTTTTTTTTTTATTATCGTCGAGCTCGTCTATCGTCGGCTCGCCTCTGAAGGAGAACCGAAGGACATGGGGGGGGGGGGGGGGGGGATCAGCGAAGACTCAAGAACAAATGTTGTTTACGTCCAATTTGGATAATTCACTGATGTGCCGCCATCTTCAGCGGTGTTTGGACGTTTTCTTCCCTTCGATCGGGCCAATACGAGCAATATCAATGCGAAGAGTATTTCGAAATACGATAGAAAATATTATAGGTTCATTGACTCGAAAACGAAATAAAAAACGCTTAAAACGAACGGAAAACATCTGTATCAATATCAAAACGCGAAAGCATCGTCGAATTTCAGGAATTTATACGATTGTGAGATATCGTGGAATATCGGAATTTTAATAAAATTCAGCCCGACATTGATAGAACGTAACGGCAAACTCCTCGATAATTACTGCTTTATTCGTTTTGAGAATTACTATTGATGAGAAATGAAATGGAAATTTCAGTCTGAATAATTTAACGATTTACGTTTCCGTTTTTACGTTTCCCAATGTTTTCGCTCGCCACGTGCTTAACCCAAGAATATACACGCACACTTGTATATACTTTTTCGGGGAAAAATCGTTTACGTATTACTTCCTTCTCCCGTAAATTCTCGTTCGAATGGAATTGCTCGTGAAACAAATTGCGGAAATCGCCCTGTAAAGATCCACGAGTTTTTTTCTCGTGTTACGAAACAGCAGAGAGCGGAAAAAAAGCCGGAGTAAATTTGGAAGAGTCTCGAACAGCCGTCGACGAACGATACGACGATATTTTCGGTTTTTTTTCCACCGT
The DNA here is from genome assembly GCA_959613375.1 of Heteropelma amictum. Classification (NCBI taxonomy): domain Eukaryota; kingdom Metazoa; phylum Arthropoda; class Insecta; order Hymenoptera; family Ichneumonidae; genus Heteropelma; species Heteropelma amictum. The sequence continues at coordinate 14,537,653 of OY390724.1, forward strand.
TTTTCTTCCTCGTTGCTGGAGAAGGAATGATTACGAGAAAAAGTCGCTCCTCTCGTAACCTCGGGTTTCACGCACGTAGTTTCCTGCGTCCGCGTATATCGAGCTTTCTATGCTGGATTTTCTTGGACGAATTTTTTTTTTTTTAATCTGCCGACGCGCGAGTATTTCTCGCTTCTCGTTGAAAAAAAGAAAACAATCGTGAGAGGCACAAATTTCAAGGACGATGTATGCCGATGGCTGCTCGAAAATTTCGCGAAAAATAAACGTCGAGCGATGCACATTACGTGGTCTCTTTGTGGGTTGTATAGTACACGCGGCAACGCAGGAAACATGCAGGAAACCAAAGTTGCACGGCCGGTTTTATTTACGCTGGTCTACGCCGATAGAGGGCACTCACACTCGCGCGCAGCTGCGTTTTCACCCTCTCTCGTTTTTATAGGTCTCACTGTACGAGGAGACGTCATTCTTCCTTTCACGCTGAGCTCTCGTACACGCGCATGAATATATATATATATACCGTGATCCCTCGTGTATATCTCTTACAAACTGGTGTGAAAATGACGACGCATTAGAAATAGAAAACGTCGTAAACGCCCGTATCGGACAAATCTTATCTAATCTAATGTAAACAGTGGTAAACAAAAGAATACGTAACACTCGAACGCGACTATACGACGATGATTTTCGATCGATGGAGAATTTACGACAATGCCAGCAGAGTCAATGATGTGAGGAATTTTTGTGCGAATTTACACGCGATTGTGAAATACAAAATGGCCGATGGAACGATAGATCGCGCCAGCGTGAAAAATTCATCGGCAATCATTCTGAAAAATACTTTTGATTTTCATTCGTATTTTCGTAAATTCCCGTGTACGTAAGAATTTGCATATGCTGATATCGGGCGAAATTATGATTCGATGTAAAGAAAAAATATCGGTATTTTTTTTTTGTTCGAAAATTCAAATCGAACTTGCCAATTCCCATTGGACTTAATCCGAAAACGGTTATTTCGTCGTTCATGTCGAGACAGGTCCAGGACACGGTTGGCGCTTGGCGCTCGCGCGTCTCGACCTCGGATTCTTTTCAACCTCCCGCGTTGCCTCCCCCCTCCTCGACTCTTCGTTCGTGAGCCGTATCCTCTCTCTTAACGGGTGTGTCTACTGTTACTCTCTTTCCGGGCTCGAGTTCCCTCTGTCCGTCCTTTGCTCGCCGTAGTAGCGAAAATCCTTACGAGCTACTACGGAACATTTTGTCCTGCGCCAACTTTTCCCCCTCCCCCCTTTCCCCCGCCCCTCCCTCACACACAGTTCTCGCCATGTTCCTGTGTGCGCCGTGGTGCAGTGCGCAGTCTGGAATGACCCAAAAACCTAGGAGAGAAGGGGTAAAAGGATTTTTACCGAGTCTTCGTCTTTCCCTCTCTCTCTCTCTCTCTCGGTCTTTTTCTCCCTTTTTTACGACGATGCTTATCGTCACGTTTTACTTTGGCGTAAAAGATGCTGCGCCCTCGTCTCGTTTCCTTCCCAATTCCTCTTCTCGATACCCCGCGTTGCCTCATTTATACATTCCCATGTAAATGACGCATATATATATATATACAATTCTGTAGTAAGCGAAAAAATTGCATAGCCCGTGTAGGTGTGTATTTCGCGTTGAATACAGTTCAAGGCGGTAGACGGTGTGTTTCTATTCCCTCGTGTAATTTCGAGATTCCAAGTATAGGAAATTTCATTGCCAAAATTCACCGAATAATATAGCACGTTGTAATATAATATAATTCCTCCTTCCGCTTAATGTCCCATAATATTGTTCTATATGAAAAAAGTGATAAATGAATAAATTTGATACGGAAAGGCCCATGTGTGTAACGTAGATACACGGTCGTACGTGAGTAACTATAGTACGCCGACGAGGTATCGAAGATACGCCGCGCGCGCGACGTAAAGGGTATATAGACGCGCGAGAACGAGACGTTTCGGGCGGCTCTGTGCGCAAAGATTTCCCCCGCGCACGGGTGTTCGATCACTGAAGCTGTAAATTACGCTATAGTATGTACTACGGTCAAACATATATAGCGATAAAATTGTACGGGACGTTCCGAGTCGAGTGGAATGATTTTCCTACCGAGACTGATGACAAATTACATTTTACCGAATAATGGATTACGAGCTTACTATTTATTCCGTGTAACAAGCGGCACTTTCATCAGTTGCGCGATGACAAAGAACGCGAATTTAATAAGAGCGTCGACATCGGTGTTGTTTCAGTCAAAAATTGGCACAACCGGCGTAGAATGCCCCATACATACATAAAGACGCGTGCGTATACATATATGTGTGTGTGTGTGTGTGTGTGTGTAGTATGTATGCACACACGTTGGGTATGGGCTACGTGTCCTCCCCACCACAATGATTTTTTTGATCCCAGGCGAGCACGGCAAGAGCGAGACAGAGAACCCCCGCGGAATTGCGAATAACAGCTGCGCATGCGCAACCGCGAATCATGACGTCGAACGCCGTGACGCCATGCACGACGATTGGTCGATAGAGAACGGTTCGTGTGTCACGGCGCGGGTGGGGGCGAGAGGGAAACGGTGAAACGACGACGACGGGCGCGCTGAGGGGCAGAGAGGGGAAATCCCCGACACCCGTGAATCCCGCCGAGCCGCCGCATTCTCGAGCGTTCGTCTCGGCTGGTCGCCCAGTTCGTGCGTTTGTAATACCGATTGCGGATCCACTATCTCTCCGTCCGTGTTTGTTAGGAGAGTCATTTCTTTATAATCGCCCATCGTTCGCCGTGGAATTCAACGTTCGCTCGAATTATTCGACGAATGTGCGCGAACGCGTGTGATATATATTTATACGTACATACATACATGTAATTCTTTTTCATCACGTACATCTTTAAGCATTGCGGGAATACATTTTTCGAGTTCGCGTTTCACGTTCGTGCAAACTTTTTTCCTCGAGGTCGAAATCCATCGTTCTTTTTCCTCGCGGAAACGCGAGAACCTCCCGATTTTCGGGCAAAGAAAATTGCGAAAAAGGGATATTCGTCGAGCCGAGGATTCTCCAAGGTCGCGATTCCCACTGCTTCGATTTTGTTGAACGCGAGACGCGACGAATTTCAGAAAGTGTTTGTGCTGGTGATCTTTTACCTGATTTAACATCCTGCTTGTTGGGAGCTTTCTCGGGAGCGAGTTCGCGGAACGCAAAATCGTATTTCGCCCGCCATAATCGAGGTGTAATTTTCGTCGAGTGCGCGCGTGTCTTTCGATGTTGAAATATGGATGAATATTCAGTTTTTCTCAAGAGAATATACGTGCCAGTCTTGAACAGCTTATAGTCATAATGTTCTGAGTGTATTTATGATATAAATATAAATATCGATATATAACTGCATACCCGTAAGATACCATAACCTACAATGTTTACGTCGAAACATTGAAAACCGATAACAGAACTACAATTTTAAGAGAGTGCGTCCAGTGTTCGTCCAATCGACGAAAGACCCAAAACCGACAGTCGATCGACGACGGAAAGAATCTCGAATTTAATTGTGATATCAAAAAAGAAAATCTCAAAATTCGTCGATAGCGCGGGAGAACAAAAAAAGTATCGAAAAACTGTACGCATCGTCGAAGATCCGCGGCGATCGATCAACATTTCGCATTAAAGCGAAGATCGGGGACAAGATCTTCTCCTATTAACGTACGGTAAAGAAGAGCAAAACAGTCTGCGACGAAGCCGCGGAATAAGAAATCACAATTTTCAAGATACCCGTGGAAAAAAAGAAATTCATCAAGATGATGGGTAAAAGAACGCAGTGTTATCTGTGCGATTTGCCGCGCATGCCGTGGGCGATGATAATGGAATTTTCCGAGCCGGTATGTCGCGGTTGCGTGAATTACGAGGGTGCCGATCGCATAGACGTTGTTTTAGAGTCGGCGAAACAACTGAAGAAGGCCCATGGCTTTCAAGACACGAGGCCAAGCGTCGCAGCGAAATCGTACAGATCGACGGGGGGTCACGCCGAGCACAACGGTGGCGGTAACATCGATGTTTTGCCGATACAAAACCCACCGAGTCAGACACACTCGAGACACCACAATCTCGCGAATTACACTCAATTGTCCCATCATCGAAATTCCATAACGGATTTTAATACCGGCGCCAGTAGACAACAACAGGCGCAACAGCAGCAGCAGCAGCAGCAACAACAGCAGCAGCAACAACAGATGTCGCGCCACGACGAGACGACGCACGAAATGGCGAACGGCATGAGAGCCGGCAACAACGTTAGAATATCGAACGCTCATCTCGCTGCTGTCGCCCATCACGTTAATCTGAGTCATACGCGCAGCACGCAATTGAAGCGTGGAATATCATCGATCGACGACGACGAGCATCCTGAAAAAAGATTGTCGCTCGAGGAACAGCATCCCGTTAGACCGCCGCTCACGAGGGGCGATTCATTGCCGGCGGTCAGTCTCGCTGTTAGCTACGTACAAGACAGAAACAAGGATAAACATCCGGTACGAGCGCCGAGCTTCGAGACTGCCACCACATTCAAAGCAAACGGTGAGTCTTTGGCTATTTTCTTCCTTTTTCATCCAGACTGTACGATTTGTTCACGGCTGTAGATTTATTTACAATGTATAAACATAAAAATCTGTATTTCGATGAAATAATAACGAAAAAATAGTCAATAGTCAAATTGCGGCTGAAAAATTAACAATTTCGTGATGAATGTAGCGAAAAAACTTGAAGAACAATTGCGATTTATTCCTTGGATTTCTCACGAGATGCTCGAGTCACGAAGTTTCCGTTTCAAAGTATTTCGGAATAGATACGATATTGCTCTCATTTTTTTCCCGTTATTTCATTGTTCATCGATTTTAAACGACTTCGATGTTGAGCAATCTACGGTGAAATCTTGGAATTGTCAAATCGGAGAAAACGAAATTATTTTCGAATTAGCGGCTTCTCATTCGATTCTTCGTTTAATCGTTCTACGTAACAAGACCCAAAACGTCAATTGCCAAGAGGGAGGAAAAAGAAATTCCGACGATTGTAGAATGTTTTTGTCGTAATATTATTTCCGCTCGATGAGCGAAGAAGAATCCCCCTCGATCGGATTTCCAGCTACTGAAACTTTTGAACGGAAATGACTCAAACCGGCTTTAAACAAAAATAGATCGAAGCGCGAAGAAGAAAAAACGCGCAATGACACGAACGGAAAGCCCGGAGTGTCTGTCGACCATTAAAAAAACGCTACAAACTTTTCTGCTCAGTTGGCAGAAATGGGTATTAAAAAAAATGATAAAAGATGATCCTATTTTCGCAAGAATTATCTGGAAAGAAAATCAAGGCGACTCGGAGGAGAAGAAAAAAAACTGTTCGTGTCATCGTTGCGAATTTATCGTTTATTCTTTTCATTCGTTTTTATGACATCGCACCGGAAATTGAAAGTTTCATAGGCACGACGAGAAACTTCGCGTCTCGCTCGTCGCATGCTCGTGGAATGAAAACAACGGAAATAAACAAATAAATAAATCGGTTATCCTCGTTTTACGAGCAACTGACGCCTTTCCTTTCATCGAGCTTCATCGTCAGACGCGTATAACGTATATTTTCACTTTCATCTCTGGTTCGCTCCTTCGTGAAAAAGCCGAGAGAATAAAAGCGGCAGAATTTATCGATTCACGGGTGGAACGCGTTGTTTACGTATCGCCGACTAATTCGACCCCGGGGTCAATATAATTTCTCGATGTGCACTCGTCCTTTGTATGTTTTTCTTTTTTTGTCCACCCTCTCTCTTCTCCTCCTTCTTTCTTCCACCGCTAGCTACACTGGCGCCGCGAACGCCCATCGCTTTGTGATATTATCCAAGAATAGAATTGACCGAGCCTTGCTCGCGAGTTGAAAAAACTGAGAAACGTGAACACGACCGATGAAACTATACTCACGCGCGGAAATACCGATTTAGCTGAATCGAAAAGTTATTCGTGCACAATTTGTTCGATTTCACGGTGTGACTGCAAAAACAAGCTTTTTTCGTGTGCAATAAATGTCATCGAAACTCGAAGTTTTCTTTTGGAAAGTCACAAAGTTTCGAAGATGCATACTCCGCGAGATAAACTCTTTGCCATGGAATGCTGATCATCGTCATGTTTTTCCGATTCGGGTTTTGATTTCGAGGAGTATTTTACAGACGACAGTGAACGCCGCGTCTGTTTGCGTTTTTTAAAAAGACAAAAAATCCGTCGAACTTTTGACGACTTCACGCAAATTGGTCAATTTGAGCCACGATTACGAGCTGCGTAATTGATTTTCGTTTCGATTACCTGCACCGTTTCCGTAAGAATAGATTTCGTCATTTCAAAGTGACGCCGAGCGCGTGAAGCATGTCATTAATCGACGAGTTATCTCATCGATCGGTAAAAATACTTCCTTATCGGCATCCCCTTTCGACGAAACGATATTACCTCAAGTCGGACAAAAGAACTTTCGTTTTCAAAGTCAATTCCTCAAAGCCAATGCGTCATTATTTCTCGTTAGAAAAAGAACGGGTTCTCCATCTTTTTTTTCGAAACGACGCGGCGAAAGAGCGATACGATCGAATTCATCATTATTTTCGCATATTTTTTCCATTTTTTTAATTTTTCTTATGAAAATCCAAATTTTCTCGACCGCGGATGAACGAGACACGAGTTTTTTTGCCCTTCGTCACCGTTCGAGAGCACCGGAAATGCGGAGCGAAATAAAAACGAACGCGTCGCTTCGTTTCTACTTTGTTTACACGAAAAACCGTTACGCGAATGTGGGCGCCGCGCGCGCTCGTGAGATACGCCGCGAAATTTAGTTCCGCACACGTGATAGTAGGGCGCGCTGTGCTCGATGGAGAGAAAAAGAAAAGAGCAGCGGGAAGCTGAGAAGAAGGGAAAAAAAAACGTAGGAGAAACGGCAAAAATGAGAACACACGATGCCGGCGCAAGGTCCTCGCTACGTGACGTCCGACAGACGAGCGAGTGAGAGAGAACGTGACGTCACACGCTCATACACGAGGAGAAACACGCGCGCATACACGTATCTCGACTGACTTTTGACGCTTATATTTAGACCGATGAATGGCGGGTTCCCCTCCGCCGTCGATTCGACAACGATAATAGCACAAATCGCGTTCCCCCTTACGAAGTTCCCCTCTCTCCTCGCTGCTGCTGCTGCTGCTGCCTCGCTAATGTTCGAGCCTCGAGCGCAAACCAGCTGAGTGATGAGCTCGTCGCTCTTCCGAGCATTTCATCGAGATTGATCCGTTGCCGATGTCAACGTTTTTTCTTCCCATTTTCTTCTTCCATCTCATCTCCACCCACTTGACATCGCGTTTACGTTCGACTTTCGCCAAAGTGCGCGAAACGAGTCCGCGGCTGTTTTTTTTCTTGAGAATCTTTTTATCGACAAGAGACGTGGGCGGAGAAGAAAAAAAAATACACGAACATACGCGTGTGTGTATATCAGCCGTTCTTAAAAAAGGCTAGGGTTTATGGAATTTGAAAGACAGATTTTTTTCCTCTTTCTTTTGCCGCCCCGAGTGGGTGGTCGTATCGCAATTTCGTCCGCGGCTGAATTGCCGTCTGGCATAGGCTTTAGTCAAAGAACAAAGCCGATAAACACGAAAAATATGATCGCGTGAGTCGACGCTTATCAGGATGACTCATATTCCACTGTTTTTTTTTCTCCTCTCTTTCTCTCACACGACATGGTTTTTTTTTCTCATTTCGTTTCTGCGCGATTTTATTTTCGTCGCGATAACGCGTCAACGACACGCGTGTAATAACGGCGATAAAGATTCGCCGTTATCTACGTTGGACTTTTGCATGGATGATTATGAGCTCTGTGCCATTTTTTTGTACTGTTTTTATTCTCTTTTTTTTTCATTCGGATTTTCCGTCACTCGACGAATATTCGCGCTGTTCGACACGCTACGGAATAAGGAAACTTTCTATCCCTCTCTTAGCCGATGCTTTTTTTCATCTCATCTCAGCGATAATTCGTACGAATTTTCGTGTGAATTTAATTGCGTCAATAATCGGTGTATTTTTCGGTCACGCGACGATTTTCATTGATTTCTGAATGAAGATCGATTTTCTTTTATTGTTTTTGGTGCGTCCATCTGATTACGATGATTAGGTCGATTTTGAAAAACATTGAACGTCAGAGAATCGTCACAGTGAGTGTGACGGGACGGAAGAAAAATTGAAATTCTTCCGACGCGATCGTGAAAGTTTTTCAAGGTCGGGAACGATTTGTCCGCGCCGAAACGGTGACTTTTACGGTTCATTGTAGACGCAATGCCAGCGGACGCCATAAAAGCCCCATGGAAGTCTGAGGATTTCCCTCGAAAGTAAGGAAAATCCCCCAAAGAGATTAGCGAGGGAAAACATGCCCGAAACTTTCCCAGCTGACGAACAACCGCTCCGTTGCGTTGCGCAAACGCCGTTGCCGTGTACGATTTCGTGAATGAAATCACGTTAATTACCGTTATTTGGCTTTAAGGCGGAATCCTCGGGTATCGAAGGGGGGAAAAGGACGAAGAGGCGAGATGGCAATTAAGCTCTCGCGTACTACAGTTACATTTATCGACTCCTTAAATTCCAACGGTACTTTTTACGAGCATGGGAAAATATCGTTCTCGGACACGCAGGCGAGAAATAATCAAACTTCTGGTTTTTCACGTGTATACTTACGGAAAAGGGTATTTCGACGTGGAAAGGCTGAAATATTTCTCCATTTTTTTTTCTTTTCGTTTTTACTCACGTCTGTACGACTCGCGCAAAAAGTCGAGGAGGACGGGGGGAGACACGACACGCGCCTTTTTTTCCTATTTCCGGTTCGCGAGCCCGTCGCGCGTCACGATAAATATCCGCCCGGGACCTCCGCGGTTATGTCAAGCTGTACAGCTTGAATTTACATAGATACGCGTATTTGCATTCGTGTGTACGTTGTGTACGCGCGAGATTTTCAAGCCCGCGCGCGCGCTCGATATAAATTGTCTGTGTCATGCGTGTGTCGAATTCCTGATTCCACTGACACACAAGCGTTGCCGATTAATAATAGAACTTTCCGGCTTTCTGGGCGATATATATCCCCCCTTCGCGTCTGGAAATAAACGAGATGTGTCCGAGAAAAACTGAGCGAACCAGACCGAGAGAGAAGCGCGGATATTTACGAAAAGAAAAAATGTATAAGCGATCGTTGGTTGAGACGAAAAAATTGTCAAGCGCTCGCACACGATCTCGTCTTTTCTGAAAAGTATCGTGGTGTTATTAATTTGCGTTACGCGTGTATTCGATCGTCGATAATATTCGGAATAAACACGAGAATACGAGGACATGGAGAGAACGCGTGTGAAAGATAAATAAAACATTGTCTAATCAAAGGTCCGGTTCAGAGCGATGAAACAATTTTGTTTTTCGTAATTCTCTACGAAGATAATGATAACGAGAGAGGCGAATGTAATGCCCGCGGGACACTCGAGATATCCACGAATTAGCCACGTGCTTGAAGAGAATTGCGTCATGTTAATGACTGGCTGCATTAATAATCCGGATTACCGGTTGTCTTGGCTGACGCACGAATCCCAAAGGAGTGGGAATCATCGAACGCGACACGCATGATTCTTTTTTCTTGTTTCATTTCTCGACCGCTTTTTTTTTTTATTTTTATTCGTCTCGTTCCTTTCGCTTTTCGTGCCACGAGCTACAGACGATAATCATGATAATACAGACTGTTTAAAGCGATTTTACAAACCGCTCTCGTGACCACTTGAACGCGCAGAAAATCAACCTCCGTCGACACGCTACGTCTTTCGCTAAACTGCCTCGCTTTCTCTCTCTCTCTCTCTCTCTGACTGGCTAACGCGTAGAGGTCATTGCGCGAAGAGCAAAAATTGAAATAAAATCGCAATCGCGAGAGAAATAAATTTCGAATTTGAGCAAAGCCAACGAAATGTACGATAAACTTCTCTTTTGTTGTCATTATTCTACGCCGATATATCTTTCATCAATTTATTGGAATTAAGCCACTCGTGATGAGAGGAAAAAAATCCGAAAAAATCCGCGATACGTTAATTACTCGTTCTTTGTTCGATTCGGCAGAATTGTGTTCGTCAGGAAATGAATAACCTGATGAAATCTGCAGCCGCTGATTAAAAAAAAAATGTGAAAATTGCAACGATTTTTTAATCCTAACTGATACGAGAAGCGTTAATTATGTATCAAGGCCAGTTATTTTCGACGATCATTAATTATACCGTTCCGTGTAATGATTTATTATCGTTTGTATCACAGCGTAATTGCTTGGAGATTTCTGAATCGTTGAGAAAATGCAAAAAAAAAGCAGCGATTCGTCGAGTCGCCGTTTATCGATGATGAATAATGGCCCGAACGCTCAGACACATTGGTAGTTACCAAGCGTCGAATGTTGCGAGCGATGGCGTTGTAGTCGCCCACTCTCGTTCTTCTCTTTTTTTTTTCTCGTGCTTCTCTCGTGGGTACGTTTCGCACAAACGATGCTCTGTGTTGTGGCGACGAAATCGAATGTTGACGCGTCGTCGCGGTCGAGAAATCTTTCGCGACTATCGTAAGGACTTTTTTCCTTATCCGTGTATGTTTTTTTTTTCTCGACGAGAATGAGAGAGAGAAGAGAGGGACGGGAGGAACGTTGCTGAGCTTCGTTTATACCGTAGTTTGGTTACGTCACTAATATCGCGTTTACACACACACAAACGAGACACGCGAGCGGATCTAATTTATGGATAAAACCGTACGAATCAGGGTCATTGCACTTGTAAAATAAACCTTGGAGAATTTCAAGTATTTTTTCTCGAAAGTTACTCAATCTTTCTTATTTCCAGGGCATAACAATTTATGTCTCATCAGGGAGAAAAAAAAGTCAATCGGTGTATATGTTTCAAAAGTGCGTGTGGAGTGATCGTTTTTTCAATTGTACTAGAGTTGCCCTTCTAACCTCCAACCTTGAACTTTGCTCGCAAAAAAAAACTTGGACAATACCCTGACGTTTCGATCGCGCGCTTGTACTTTCGTTCCGTTAAATAAGCTCTTGAGAGAATAATAATTGTTGCTCAGGTGAGCACGTTACCTCAATTTTCGATGTTATATACACTCGAGAAGAGGGCAAGGGGGAAGGAACTGTCGCGAGATGCGCGCCTCGTCGCCGTTAGCAGCGACGTTAACGGCGGTGGCTTGTACTTTGGAAACAAGGCCACAACTCGACGCAACGACCGGTGACTAAGCCATACACTGTCGCACACACCGCAATTCTCTTCTCTCTTCTGTCCTGTCTTCCTCCCCCTTCCTCACTGCGTCTTTTTCTTCTTTATTTATCGCTACGCGGCTACATCACCATCCAATACTGTGCAACAGAAACAGCCGGCCGCCGCGAGTACAATCTTCACTGCGTAGCTTGGTGTGCGCGCGCAGCGCCCCCTTCACTGTCCCCGCTTCTCTTCTTATCCGGCATGAGGCGGCGCGAAGAACCGCGTCATCGGTGCGTAGCGAGAAGCTTCGCATGCGTGCACACACGCGGTGCTGTGTGCCAGTGGCACGCACGTATCTCGCATCATCATCCTATCGCGTCGCCTTTTGTGTGCATAGTATAAATATATACACGCGGTACACATTGGCGTTACGTTGCCTATGCGCACGCAAAGTTTCTTTGAAACCTGTATTTCAGTATTCAAAGATCGAAGTAAGATTTTCTGTTGAGAGAAAATACATTGAATCATCGTCACCTGTCGCACTTGGTCAAGGTCAAGAATTTTTCGGAACAAACCAAAGTGTTGAAATGAAAAAGCCAAGCGGACAGTCAAAACTTTACGCGGTGTTTCGAACCTAACCTCCAAATGATGCTTTCATGTCGATTTCCGCGCGTACACCTTCCAGTCTATAAACGTGAAACGTTGTATTCAACGAAACTTGTTTCGCGGACTAATGCCGTACAGATTTTCTCCGCACGAGAGAGCTTATTTTTATTCTTTTCGCAATTCCGACTACTCGTGCAAAAGTATGGAGATAAAGCGTCGCGAGCCGGCACGCGAAACCTTCGCGAACGCTCACGCACATATCGTAAAATGTGTTCCGCATACGTATATGTATGCTTGAAATAATATACGTATATACCTATGCGCGCATGCATGTACGTAAAGTCGAAGAACAGGACAGCCTTGTTGCTCGACGAGAGCCGACTTCGTATCTCAGTCGTCACGGAAAAGTACCAGTCACGTGTTCTGACGTCCGATTGCGTGCTCTTCTAAAAGCATCGTTTCGTTCGTAAACACGTTTCTCTCGTCGCTCGATTCGCTCGACTGCTTCCTATATATAGCGTACAAATACGTTTTTTCTTCTTCTCGACTTCCATACTCGAGCGTACCAAGAATCGGTCGCCATTCGCAATTCCTCTGGGCGTAAACCGCTCGTAGTCCGAAATGTTATTTTATTCTCTTTTTGCTCTCCTAGGTCGTGGTCTCGAGGTTACAAACGATAATCGTTCCACACTCGCGTCGTTATTATAATTCGTTTTCTTTTTCAAATTATTGTTGGAGATAAATGAGATTGCTCACTTATTTTTTCTTTTACCCTCTTAATATGTTACATCACGTTCAAGAATGCCTTTTGAATGCTTGACACTACATTCAAGGATATTATTTTCAACGATGACGAAAAAAATGTCTACTCGTTATTCGCTATTAGAGAAATAACGTGAAAACTTTTTCTCACGGGCACGTAATGTGCTTTGTAATCAGTCGCAGGCCTGGTCTCATTAAGTATTCGTGATGAATTAAAGAATCGTAAGATACTTAAAATTCCCAACTATTCCAAAATTTCGAGTCTCAACCGACCGAAAATCCAAAAACGTGTTTGAATTCATCATTCCTTCGCGACTCTCTCTCTCTCTCTCTGACATTTCATTTTCACTTCATTTCGTATGCTCTCTGTTCTGTCTCGCATTCACAGCCGTCTCGTTTCTTCTATATCGGTCTCGAATAATCGTACACGTCACATAATCCGATTAAATCGGTATTATTCGTATGTAATTAAGTCTAGCTGCGTGTGTACAATTTTTATGATAGCCTTAGCCATATATAGGTTATGTGTGTTCATTCGATCCTCGTGAAACCGGTTTCGCCAGTCGTTGGAAAAAAAAAGTACAATTTCCAATCTCCGAAGCACCAAAGTATGAAATATCGTACGAAACTTTTGAAGATTTTTTTTTTTTCACGAATTTGTACATTCCGTTACACAATTCGACCTTGGAAAAGAAGTGAAGATGATGCGAGCATTTTTATTTCGTTTTTTCTCTTTCTTCTTTCATTGAAATTTTCATTTTTTCCCTTTTGCCAATTTTATTCACGTTTATCCTCGGATCTGCTCGATCGGTAATTCAGGGCCCCTCCGGCGCTGGGACGTAACACGCGTCGAATACCGCTGTGGTACGAGGAAGTCATACGACATTCATAGACGAATGTGTAATAATTATGCTCCGTATATACATGTCCTTATACGCGACGTATAGAAAATGTGACGATGGAAACCTCGATCGATAAAAAAGGAAGAAAAGCGAGTAAATAAAGTACGTGTGAAAAATAATACAAGATAAAAACGAATATTCAGCATTCCGTCAGGTTTTATCGTTTTTGTGCGTGCATCCGTGACGCGAATTCATAAATATCCTCTCTAGCGGATACATCATCGCGGGAATACGATTAAGCATTTCGAGATTACAGTAACGTTCAAAAGTTTACGATTCAACGGAAATCGAAAGTGAATTGCGATCTTGTTTTGTTTTTAACTTTTGCAAAGGTGAACCGAAATGAATCCTTTGTCAAATATTCAGGTCTTTTGATTATTTTGGTCGGTTTCGAAAATGGTAATTTTGAAAAAAAAATCACAGTCACTGTGTTTCCACGTAGAAAATTCACTGTTGAAATCGAATAAAGAGCGACGATGAAAATAATAATAACAACAATGAGGAATCTCATCTCGAGTATTCCGAACTGACCACCTCTCGAAGCATTGAGCTCTGAATGTTTAATGAACATTTAAAATTCAGCGATGTATTCCTGTTAGCCGACAAGTCGTGATGCGAATGTTGAAATGATTTTTTTTTCCGGACACGTTTTTTCCTTCTCCTCGCTTCTCTCTGCTTGTATCCAGACTCGATTTCCGATAATAGAAAAAAAAGCCAATGCTCACGGTGCTCGAAACGTTTTTGTAAAAAAAAAACATCGCAGCATATTTTAATTTAAGAAAAAAGTAATCAAATCGGTGCCATTCACGAATAATGATAAAATGCAACAATCTAAGTAATCACCTCGGCGTAAAACATTGAAAATCATCGCTTGATTCTAAAAGCAGCTTGATTTATTCAGTCGACGCTCTCGAAATGTCGTTTCGAATTCCCTCATGCGCTTCTCTCGCGATCGTTTCGTGAAATGCATTAAATTTCGTCGCTATTGCGAGTACTCTCCAGTGCACGAGTATGAATGTACACGTGCGTACACAGTTTTAGCATTGCGTGAATGGAGTGCGCTCTCACGAGCCTGAAAAACGACGCGGAAAATCGTCGGCTTTGATTTTGTATGACGAATCACGTATTTCACGATACGCGAAATCCCAACGATAAATACACAAGACTATAACTTTGTCAGTTCAGATATTTCCATCGCGATACGTTCGGGGCCTGGTTCCCGTTTCAAGGTTTCTAAAACATCCCGCCAATTCCGTCATTTACATTTCTCGCACGAACAAATCTCCAATCTTATCACGATCATATTTATATATAGATACATCATCGCGGTGTCGACCTGAAAAAAAATCTCGCGTTTCGTCCTCTGCAACATTGTAGCGAGAATTTTTCTTTTTTTTTCAGAATTCATTACCGCAATTAATTCCAATCGTTTGGAATCCCAGTTACGTCATCCTCCAATGAAAAAAATCGTTAAAAATTCGTTAGCTAGGAGTCGATTGATTTGAAATTCTTCATATCGACGACTGTTTCAGTCAAATAGGTCTCGTCGATGAAAATTCTGATTTGATAAAAAAGCTTTCACCTCCGAGAATAAAAAAGCGAAGATGCAGGTGCGAAGAATTATCAATTAAAGTGACTTAGCATATTCTACTGGGCCAGATTATACTTCTTTTTTTTTTATTTTCTTGAATATTAGTGGTTCTAAAAATTTCTTATCTTCATTTTACGACGTGGATGTAAATTTGTCGATCGATTGCTTTCAGGCGGATACGTCGGACCGTCGATTCCTCTGGCACCGGCAAACGTTGCTACCAACGGTGGTGGTGGTTCGCCCCTTCGTCCAAGGACGAGTCCACCACCACCCCCACCGCCTACCCAAGAATCTGGCGTTGGAAATCCACAATCGAATCATCATCAGGTTTGTTTAAAATGTTTTCTACTCGCGCTGTTGCATCATCTTTTTCTTTCAACCCATTTATTCATTTTTCGTGTACCCTCGCTCGTCCGTTATTCCTGTCTCACGCTGATATCGCAGCAGAGAAGTAGACTACGCGTTATCGCAGTTTCATTCTCGCATACCTCGGAATCGCTGACTCCACGCTCTCTCAACATCCGCTGTCCTTGAAGCCACGGGCTCGGTTACGCCAGCTCGTGAAAATTCCTCCTTCTTTGCGCTTCTTTCCTCAAAATTATAGACAAAATTACCAGATTTCCCTGATGAAGAGAGTCGCGTTGCGAAGAAAAAAAAATGCATCCTCAACGCGGTGACTTTTGGAATGAAATTGACGGGTCCGAAACGCTGCTTGATAAATGTCTTTGCACGATAATCTCACGATCTCGTTGTCTTATTTTATTCAATTTTTGTATTTATATTATTTTTGGTACTTTTTCACGAGGTATGAACGAAGTGAATTTTTTATTCTTGTCAATTCTCAAACAGGGTACGGCGAGTGGACCTTCACCGATGGCTGCACTCATGTCCGTTGCTGATACGCTAACGTCTCCGGAACCGGTGCCGCAGCCACCGAACAATCCGAGCCCGACAAGCAGAAGTCCACCCACGACAGCCTCGAATGCTCAGCAGCGAAGCGTTTCGAGAGGATCCCAGCACAGTCCAAACAGTTCGGGTGATTAAAAATTGTCGATATTTCGGATCATTTGAGAATAAATTTTGTCAATCGCGGGACTTTTCGTCCGAGGCTGTTCGTTCCCTTCCGCTTGACAGTCTTTTCACGTGTTGTCGGTTTTCATTATTTATCTTTTCACAATATTTTCATGATTTTTATTCGAAAATTCGTAACGCAGGTCCGGGATCGGGGAGACGACCGAGCGGCGCAAACTCCAGACACGTGCCCTCGACGACGGTAATGACTTCGTCCGAAGGTGCAACGACGCAGCCGGCAACGGCCGCCGGTACCGAACCGGTCTCGGCACCGGCGCTCAAGTGTACACTTTGTCAAGGTCGACTCGAGGACACGCATTTCGTACAGTGTCCCAGCGTGCCGCATCACAAATTCTGCTTCCCGTGCAGTCGCGACAGCATAAAGAGGCAGGGTGCGGGATCGGAGGTGAGCGAAATTCACGATTTTCCGGTAAAACCCGCATTGAAGGAAAAAAATCATTTCTCGTCATCAAAAAATCAATTTCTCGGATCTTTCCTACTTTTGACCGACGATATTTTCGAATTTGCTCACGTTTGTCGCGAATCGTTGCAGGTTTATTGTCCGAGCGGTGAGAAATGTCCATTGGCCGACAGTCAAGTACCGTGGGCTTTCATGCAGGGTGAAATAGCGACGATACTGGCGGAGGACACTGCCGGTACCAGTCTCAAGGTCAAGAAAGAACGAGAAACTTAAGGGGACCTTCGTTAACGAATGGTGTTTTCGAGGCTCAAATTTTCGACCCGCCCTTCATCATCGGCGATGCGCAATCGACGATGAAGTCGCGATCGGGCGCAATGTCCGATTACGACGAGGGGTTTGGTTAATTGTTTCGGTGGAAAACCGTGAAGGGTACCGCCGGACGCGACTTTTGGTAAAGCTGTGTTGGGAACGAATATTAGTTGGCTCCGTGCAAGAAATTACGAGGAAATGGAGGTTGTAACGATACGGTAAATAACGAGAGAGAGAGAGAGAGAGATAAAGATAAAGATAAAGATAAAGAGAGAAAAATGGAAAAGAGGAGAGAGATTCAAATGAGCCAACTAAAATTGGGAGTCGGAGCCGAAGATGTTGACGTGAAATTGAAAACGAGGCGCGCGTTATGTTGTTGCTGTGATCCCGAGATCCGGGTTATGTATATACATGCATATATAGACATATGTATTATGTATATACATACACACATATATATATATATATATATATATATAAAAATCTGTATATATACATTTAAATATACACACATATATATATTTCTTTTCGTTTGCATTCTCTCGCTTCTCTACGAAGTATAAAAAGAGATTTCTTTTCTTATTCCGATCCTACGTCAATTTTTAAAGCGCTCGAACGAGAACCGTTTCCGCGACGAGCGTGGTGTATTTATTTTTCTAGTTTTTTTTTTTTCCTCTTCAACACCCGGATCTCTCGGACTATCGGGGAAGGGGGGGGGGGCTGAGAGGCGTGGAAAAGAGTGAGACTATGATCGAGATTTTCACACGCGCCCGAAGTAAACGCGAACCGGCACAGCTGGCGCTTTTGCGGAGAAATCTCGGGGCTGATTTATAAGCTGGCACATCCGCGAATTCGATGTGCGATTAGTTTGTTGTAAATATTTGAGTCGGACTCTGCGACCCTCGGTACGAGCGGAATGCGAATTTTCCGTTTTTTTTTTTTCGTTTCGCACGCGGTTTGTCATTTTTTTCGTACGCCCGACATCGCAAAAACGGGTTTTCGTACTTGGGCTTGATCGCCCGCTTGTCTCTCTCTCTCTTGCTGCTCGCTCGACGAACGTCGAGGAAACACAACGAGCGGAACGGAAAATGACTGTATTTTTTAACGATCATTGTCGAGACGGGGGGGAGGGAGGCGGCGATGATGATCGTCGAGAGAAATCGAGCGGATTTTGCTTTCCTTCTTGTTTACTTCGCACGAGACGCGTTTCAGACGCACCCTGTGTGTTTCGATATTTTTTTACGTCGAAAACGACGTATTAATCGCGCTGAAAATGGACGATGAGAAAGCTTCCTTTTTTTTCCGTAGCCGCGTAATCCTGAACGAGTATCTTTCGCGTTCAGCACAGTCGCACGTGTCGCACTTTTCGATCGCGTAAACAAGAATTTGAAAAAAGAAAAACACGTGGCTCCCTCTCGAGCCATCGAGCGAAATCTCACGAAGCAACAACGAGAAGGAGAAAAAAAAAAGTCGCTCAAAAGAGTTTCTCTTTTTCTGTACATTGTGTATATGTGTACATATGACATTGATTAATAAATCGTACGAGTAAAAAAACACGAAAAAAAAGTAACGAGTAACCATTTCTCAAATGTACAAAAAAAAAAGCAAGTAGAAGAAGAAGAACAGGATGAATCTTTCGTTTTACTCTCGCGTTTATTTCGGCAAAGTTTCCATCGTTTTCTTCATTTTCTTCGAACATCCAAATTACGATGTGATATATTATTCTATACCTTGAAGTTTCCACGTTGAAAACGTGAAAGACAAAAGCAAAACGAGAGGGAAAAAAAAAACAATCGAAGAAGAAGAAACCGTCGTCAATAACGGCGCATCGAGCTTCGCAGCGGTATTTCCACCTCGATTCCTTTTCTTCTTCCGTTTTAACGTTCTTTCGTTGAACAAAAAACAAAACGTAAATTTCCAACAAAAACGACGCGCGATCTTTCCGGCCCCCGGACCGTTCGTCGAGAGTTACGAATAATATAACGTAGGGCTCGAATTATAAAGGAAAAAAAAGAGCGAAACAAAAAAAACACACGAGTCGGTTCTTCCGTAAAATCCGCGAAATTCGTTCGTTTTATTTTCTTCTTTCGCTTCTGTTCCTTTTTTCGTTTTACTTTAACGCTAGGGTTTTATAAGTGAAATGGAGGGCGCTCTTGAAAATTGTTCATTTATCCGATGAAGAAAGTGTACGCCCCCGACGAATAGGAACCACACACTCGCTATGTCAGAAAAAAAAACGTAATAATAAAAAAGAATGAAACGAAGAGAACGAGTTTTGCTGCCGCCCAGGGACGTGCTTTATTTTACCGTTTTTTTTTTGTTTTCTTTCATCGTTCATTCAGTTTTTTCCCTCTTCGTTTTTTTTTGTTCTTCATGTGAGAAAGTATACAGAGAGTGGACATTATTGACGAGATGTTGCGAGTGATCGAGTTTCGAGAGCGAGGAAAATTGTTGTTTTCGTGCGCCGCGTAGGGAATCGTCAAAGTCTCTCGTTGTAGAGAGCCCTGGACAGCAAGCGGTTCTTCATTCTTTTTCTTTTCTTCGTTTGTTTATTTTCTTTCTCGTTTTATCTTTGTATATATTTGTACAGACGAAAAAAATCGGCACGACAGGACGAAAGATTTGAAACGTGTATGTATGTCATTTTATTTGTAAGAGTATGATAAAAGAGGAAACAAAAGCGTCGTTTTATACAGGGAGGAGGACGAAGGGAAAAATTCGCGTGGTTCGCCGTGTCCCGCGACTTTTTTATTCCTCTTTTTTTTCGCTTCTTGCGTCTTTAGTCCGGTTGGATACGTTTTTTTTTTAATTCCGCCGTATCCGATGCGATGCAACGGACGAAGGATGTACGAGAGTTAATGGAGAGAGAGAATAAATCGAACAGATTATATATATACATATATATATATGTATGTATGTACGTATATATGTATGTATGTATGTATGTATGTATATATACAAAAGAAAGAACTTTTTCGCATAACCCCACAAAAAAAGCATATGTACGCCGATATTTCAGAAAATAACGATGAAGACGACGCGAGTGCGAGAAATCGTCGGCATCGAGCTGAGATTAATAATTTCGTATGAATTAATGGTGATAAAAAAAAAGCAGTTTGACAAAAATCGTGTTGAATCCGTTCGCTGAATTTGAATTCGCGTCTCCTCGTCTCTTCATCGGTAGTTCCTATCCTCCGTGGACTCGATCTTGTCCACGAAAATTTATACATCACTAGAGTCATTTCTAAGATTGGCGAAGAAGACAAAGAAAAAACAAAAACATTAGGGAGAAATCGTCAGTTTTTTTACAATATCAATATCTTTTGCATAGTTTGACTGTACGCGAGCGTTATCTTCTTATTTCGCTCGAATCATGGAGCGATTTTTTCGAACAGTTCCGCAAATCGCGAGTTTTACTTTTTATTTTTCACAGTTTTTTTTGTTTTTCGTTTCAACCACCTTGGGAAATTCTCGGGTAAGATGTGACGAGAAGTTTCATTCGCGTTTTCGCGTTTAACAACGTTAATTGCGCGCGTACGAACGTTGAAACGGGTTTCACGACGTCGCGTATGACTTTTTTGTTTCACGAGAGACGACGGGATTTTTGGGAAATTTTTTCACGTCGCAAGTCGATTAACGTACATTCGTCCACCGAGTGCATTCTTTTTCTACCGGAATTTCGAGCGCAACAACGCCGAATATCACTCGAACCATGCAATTTTCAAACCGTCAATCGTGTACATCGAGATTCAATGGAAAAAGTATAATGAATCTTTTATTATTCGCAAATTTACAGACTGTCGTATTTTCAATGGGTTTCGATGAAAGTTTCCCCGCGACGGAAGAACGTTGCCATGGTTTTCTTTTTCGTTCTTGCTAAAGGTTGCATATGACTCTTGTACAGTCAAGCATACGATAACGAAATAAAAAAGTAACAATTTTGACGCTGAGACCAGCGATTTGTAGTAGTCTCGGATTACGGCGAGAACGAAGCGAGTAAAACCGAAATAATAACAATGGCAGAAAGAAAAACCATAAACATAAAGTGAAAAATTTTCTAGTGTATCATAAACTTGATGAAAAAAACTGAAATAAAAATTGTGTAACATTGTACTGTTTATCGTATGTATGCAGACATGCAAAAAAAATATATGTGTTGATGTGTAAACTATTTTGACTCTTTATTACTACGAAAACCTGCAGATATTTGTCCCAGATAATTATTCCTATCGATTAAACTATCGTAGACGGGGAGATGAATTTTTGCAACTCCAAAAGTACCGAAAAATACAAATTTTCGATTTACTCCCCGATTGACTATCTTTTTCCTCTCTGATATTCGTCGAATTACCAAATTTCTTCTTTCACTGATTATATCGCTGATTAAACGTTTTTACGAGTCGATTAAAGATTTTTTTTTATTTACAATTTTAAATGTTTTTTTATGAAAATACCCCTGACGAAGAAAATATTACAGCGCAATGGAAAACGTGGATCCATGATAATGGTTCGCTGGGGTTGGTTCAATTCAAGAGGGAGAAAAAGGGAAATGGGAAAAAGTATCCAAAGGGATGAGAGAGCGTGATGGTGAATGTAATATTGATCTGTCAAGTCCAGACTCCGACTGCTGGGACTCTGGATTTTCGAGCACAATTTTTCCGGCGGAAACTGCTAAAATTGGAGGGAATATCGTTTCAACACCCTTGCGGTTAATGAATCTTCGATATTCATCGAATTACGAATATCCCGTTTGTTATTAATATCCGTTTTGTTTGAAATAAACCTCGATATCTTGTAATGCTATTTTCTCCCTGTTTGAGGCATAATTCGCTCGTAAAATAGAAAGAGAATTATCGTATGTTAACACGTAGTGAATAATTCGTATTTTTACGTATCCAGCCAAAATTCTCATTGAATGCCGGATTATTCAATTCTGAAATAAAATATTCACGATCCTCTTGTTTCTTAATGAATATTCCTCAATGCATATTCATTTTACTACAAAGAGCGGAGTGTGTTTCACGGAGTAAGGCTGAATTTTTAATCAATAACGATAGCTTGGCGGGGTTCCAATGTCTCGTCCCCGCTTGCCGCACGGAATTGTCTCTCAGCTTTAAGGGTCAACACACTCGCGCGCCACTTTTTTTTTCGAACTCTACGCGATAATCCTCGGGATGCAGACGTGAATTTCCACGAGCGGAAATTTTCCCCACCTCATCATTGACGCTCGTCGAGTTTGTTGTTAAATTTTAATCAACCAACAGAGTAAACGGTAATGAAAATGCTTTCGCCATTTTCTCTTACATTCCCTTCAATTGTCTCGTCGCATCTTGGACGAAATTCATTGTTTCGCTGAAGGCGAAATTCATTGTTATATTCGCTCGGACGGTCGTATTTATTCGAGCATTAAATAATTGTTATTCCACCGTTCGGTAGAATAAACATATTCTATTCGCCTTTAATTCGTCAATGTACATTCCCTTTAAGAATCAATATCGAGTCTCGTAACAGCGCGGACGAACTGCAGAGGGGTCAGCCGTGACTACGTCACGGGGTGGAAGAAGAACGATCGTTTTGGAAGAACAAATATTATCGCGAAATTCATCGATTTAATGCCCAAACTTGGATTTGCTCCACATTTTTATCAGTAGTCATGATGCTTGAATGATTTTGTTTTTGTTTTTCGTAGCGACAAAACAAACAAGAGATTACGAAAATCTCAGTCTCAGCCTCAGTCTGAAAGAAACGCGAAGAAAATTCCATCGGAAAATTTGATATACGATATTTCAAACGAACGGAATTGTAGCTTCTGCAATTTGTTATTTTAATGCCTTTGGAATATCACATTTTTAAAACAATTTGAATTTATGATTAATTTTTTTACGTTTTTTTTGTTTTGCAGAGGCAAAACATCCGAGACGCAGCCAGAAGCGACAAAACAGTGTGCAATGCGAAAGAAGACGCTTCGACCGTGTTGCAGCACGAGTCGTAGCGCAGCTGACGGGCAAACGACCGCACCGAACAAACGTGAGGTCGTTTCTCACGTGCGAACCCGCTCGTTGGATCGATCTTCGCCACGGGTTAAAAGGTCCGGCAAACGTGAACCACCCGCCGACGACCTAGCTCAAAGCATCACGAAAAAACTCCAAGATTATTCGCCGGTAGTTTTTCCAACGAAGCAGAAATATTAATTCTTATTTAAAAAAACACCGCACGATGAAAAACATGATGTTTATCACGGAAAATGTTATTCTTAATTCAAGTTTTACGTTACTAAAGAAAAGAGCCAAATTTTTTCATAATTAATAATGATATTAAAGTTTGAAAAATGTTGAACGTAAGCGTAGTTAAAGCGTAATATCGATTTTATCGTTTTTATTATAATTCGTTTGACGGCGATTTATTATTCAGCGAAAATCAAGGAAAAACGCGACGGTAAAGTTTCCGCCGAGTCCACTTTACAGTCCGGACACTTTGGAAGCTTTGGAGAACGCTGAAAAATTAATCAAAGAAGCCCAGAAGAAAATTCTCGAAGCCAGCTACGACGTAACTTCGAGTCCCGAGCGAGATATTTCCAAAGGGTAAATTAATCTTTCTTTTTTTTACTGATAATTCATTTATTATTAATTATTAAGATTTCCAGGAGAGGACCTTGTTAAATACCTCGTTCTTCGCTCAATAACGTTTACGTTTACTCTGTATTTTATTTCGCTTCGTTTCTTACGCTTTCTTTTCTTCAAATTCGTAATAAATACCGTCCCTCGTATTTCAGACCTTCAGAAAAAAATAAAACGACGGAAGAGGACTCTCTGTACATTCGTGATATCGTGGCAATGAGATTTCACGAGGCGAACGAATCGGGGAGAATTTTCACGAGGCCCTCAGCGAGACGCCCGATCGAACGATCTTACAGACCGGAAGTACGTCAAAGACGATACAAACGAGTGGTGGAACAGAGTGAAAAGGGGTGTAGCGATGACCGGAAGAGTCCAAAACGTTTGGAGACGAGAAGTAAAAAAACGAAAAGGTCACCGGACGAGTTTCGGAAAAAACGTCAAACTTCGTCACTGCCGAAGCATCGCAGTCTCGTCGATGAAATTCAAACGCGAATCGCTCGAGCCAACGAAGCAGCGACGGAGAAAAAACAATTGACAAGTTCTTGCGTGAAAAAGGACGATCAGACGCCGAGCAAGTCGTTTCGAGTTCAGGAAGGTCCTCACGTTGATATACGCAACGAATTGACCATGACGAATCTCGAAAACATCGATATTTCACCGTGTCCTCGCTCACTTCCGGTCCCATGTAACAACAAGACTTACGAGTTCCGTCACGAGTCTCACGTCGATAAAGACGCCGAGAGTCGTGGAGAGCAGCCCCGAGTCGGTGAATCGACGCGTGAAAAACCGAAAACGGATGAAACATCACGAAAAATCACGGACGCGAGTGGAGCGTTCGAGCCTGTGTCCTCGAACGAGCGAGGGTCGAGCTCTGACCTCGTCGAAAATAAATCAGGTCAATCAATTCAAGCGGAATGTCGCCAAGGACGCGAAGATACGAGAATATCGTGTCACGACGTGGAAGCGTCGAGCGCAAAACTCGATAATGCGAGAGAATCGTTTATCGAATTTTTACAGCGCGTTGGGAAGAACGAGGACAAAATGTCGAACGATAATTCTCGTAATAACGAATCGCCGAAGAGTTCCGAGGTCAGAAGACGCATCGACACGTTTGATCGTGCTTTTCAGCAATTTTTTCGGAAATTTCGACCGGAAGATCGACATCGTGACGATCGTCAACCGGAAATTGACGACGTTGACGGAAAAATACCCATGGATAATGGTATTCCTGAAAAACTCGATGATTCCTCGATAAACGAATATTCCGAAGATGCGAATTATCTCGCGGATCACTGGAAACCCGATGACGTTTATTTGGACCCTCCGAATATCGGGGAATTGGACGATGCGTTGAAAAAAATTGATCGTACGATGAAGCGAGTGTTACACGGCGCGAGAAATCTCGAAGCTTTATTGTCCGAATATTCGAGCGATGAGGAAATTTCAGAGGCCTTGAAAAGTCATCGGATTGACGGAGAGTCGTGCTCGATCGATCGACGAAAAATGTCCGCGATGCTGACTGAGGAAAAACCGAGCGATGAGAAAAAAGTGGAAACCGAGAGCAACTCGAGAATAAAAAATTTAACGAAGAATGATAATCTTCCAATTTTTCGCTCAACGAATAGCGGAGACTCGACGAATTCTAGTGAATTTTTCAACGAGACTTCTCGACTCGGCCAATCTCAAAATGGAAATAAAGTTTCACCGGTGAAAGACATTCCTAGCAAAAAAATCGACGCTCCACGATTTTCCACACCGTTGAAAAATGATTTAAAAATCGGTAAATCTGTCGGTAACAGCGCCGAGCGCAACTCGAACGAATTCACCAACTTTTTCCATGGTATCCATGGAGTTGCGGCGAATTGCGATGATGAATCATCGGGAAGTTGTGATTTTTCGAAAAACGAGAAAAACGGGGATGACAAAAGTGTCACTTGTAACGAAAACGTTACCGCCCCGTCCGCTGCTGCGAAGAACAATTTAACGATGGAGAAAAAAATCGTTCTCGACGAAATAGAGAAGCGATGTAATTTCGAATCTTTATTCAGTCGCGATCGATCGAGACTCGATGTGGACCACGAGACCCGCGAGACAATTACGTTCCCGACATGCTCAATGGATAAAAAACACGCGGCTTTGATTCAAGATTCTCCGTTTGAAGGGAATTCCAAAGAAAATGAAAAATCATCTTCCGTTGGACCGAATTTGATCGACGAATATTTCACGCGAAAAGATTCCAGCAAATCCGGACGTTCCGCTGCGGGGAAAACTGTCGAATTGTCGGAAAATCAAAGTATGCGAAATAAAAATATGGAATTAACGAAATCCGGGACTGTCGTGGAGGAAAAAAAATCCACCGAAGAGGAATTTTTGAAAAAAGAGAAAAACAGCGGAAAATTGAATGTCTCTGTAATCTCGGAAAATGTTCAGAGGACAATTACGATAATTCCCGCGGTTGACGAAGCAATAAAAAATAACGTTGGCAAGAAGGACGAAACGCAAAATTCTTCGATCAAGGGCGAAGAAGCGAGAAATAAGCATCCGACCTCAAGCTCTTCGGGATCATCTCGGCGAGATCGAACCTCGTTCGATATATCGACTGCTTACTCCGAGGACTTTGAGGATCTAACTGGGAGTGAAAAAAAATGGAAATCTCGCGAAAAAACAAATTCGAAGAAAGATTCGTCCGTAAAATCTCTCTCGCAGAAATTGCAGAGTCAAATTGAGGAGCCAATGAAAATTAACGCGAGCCAGGAAATCAAAGCTTCCGCGAGATCGCCGACGGCGATTCAAAGCGAAGTCGAAAAAGCAATTGGTTCTTTAGAAAAAACGGTCTCGAATTCGCTGAAAATTTCGAATGAGAATAATGGAGATGAAAAAACCGACGACGAGGGCAGCAAGTTGCGAAATTCGATCGTCGCGGAAAATGTGGTCAAAAGTTTTGAGGAAAAACAGGAAAACGCGAAAGGAGATGAAGAAAAATCGAGCGAAGCCTCGTCGATGATATCCACGAAAGGATCCCAATCGAGGTCAGTCGACTGTAGTCAAAATTGCGAATATATTTATCTGTATTTCGAACAATTAAATACCCGCGATACTTTGACGATGTATGAAGGAGTAAAATATAAATATTTTATAATATAATATAAAATATAAAATATAAAATATAAAATATATAATATTTTATAATATAATATAAAATATTATATTTTCATTTCCAGCTCACCTGCCGAAGAATCACCTCAGGATGGACCAAAAGTAAGACGACATTTATCTCGCAAAGATCATCGTTGCAAATATTCCGTCAATTAAATCCTCTGTTTCTCTTGCACCGATATTTTTCCCAGCTCGTCAAAAATTTCGTACCAACGATCAATTCAATCCCTCCTGATTCCAAAAAATACACCGCGCGTATGGAGAACGAAGATGATCTGGGAAAATCTGAAGAATCTATTGAAATAATTTTCGACGATTCCGATGGTGTTCATGTGCGAACGATCGCGACTCAAAAACCCCCGAGTTTGAGGAAGAACACAAAATCTTTTGACCCGAAAAATGACGACGATTCAAAAGAACCCGAGATCAATGTTCAACCGGATGTGAAATTCGTGAATATTGACAAAAATCAAGAAACGAAAAAAACGTGCGAGCATTTTGAAGCAAATTTTGAGGAATTTGCTCATTTCCAATCTTGCTCTCTGATTCATTCAACCCCGAAAAAAAAGGCTTCTACGTACGCGAGTGAAAAATCAGATTGTTCCCGTCCCGTTCCGATTTCCAATGACTCATGGGTAACGAGAAATTCGTGAAGAAAATTTTGAATTTTCACGACGAAATAAGCCAGTCTATAACGAAATCATATTCTATTTTTATACATATTTTTATGCAAACAGGTTAAACCACCTAGGAATTCTGTATTATAGGCAATCGACACGTGCGCGGAAAATTACTCAGAGGGTGAGCTTTACATGCCAAGTTCGTGCTCTTACTCTCTTGGAGAAATAAGAATTTCCGATCTGGGCACGTGTGCAACTTCCGGTGCCGGTACTGAATCCTCATTGAGAAACGCAGATGGTGCAAAAATGTTTTTAAGCAAAACTTTAGTTCACGGACGTTCTTCCGACGACACGAATAATCCTGTCGATGTAAGTTTTATTCTACATCTGTTTAAAATGATAATTTGGTTTTACATACAAATTTGTACGTTTGAAAATTCGTCGTTTCTTTTTTCTTCTTATATCTATCAATTGACGCTAATTTCAATTAGAAACAAAAGTCGTTTCGCAATTCCAATCGGCAATTAAATCATTTCGTTTTTCTACAGTCGCCAATTCAGAGCCCCGGCGAGGTGCAAGAAACCGACGTGGAGTCGATTTGTAGTAAGCATTTATCGATATTAAATCGATTGAAAAAATTTGTATGAGAAAATTGGATTTATAATTTCGATTAATTCGGCAATTATATTCAAAGGTTCTCATGCGGTTTCGGAGGGCCAGTGTCAAGGAAACGAAGGACAGACGAAACTTTCGTAGAAAGGATTAGGACCATTTTGGTGTACACAATTTCTTAGCAAAATAATTGTATTCGATCTATAAACTGATGTCACGTATTCGATGTTTTTCGTTAATAAAAAGAAAACAAACGGATTTTCCTGGCTTTACTTCATTTTTTCCAAAGTTTTTCAATGCTTTTCATATTCGATTCAATCGAATGAAATACAAAAATGGTGCAGGAAACCGGCTCAACCTCAAGGTCATTTTTCCGTAAACATGCATTATATATAGGAGAGTGTGAATGAACATAACCTCGTATAGACTTAGTGCAGCAAGCATGTGTGGTGGTTTGCGGCGGTGTTGAAACCAATATCACATGTAACTTTATCTACGCCGCAGATTAGAATAATCAGTTCGTCATCATCATCGTCATGGGTTCGTAATCGCTTCGGAATATTGCCTTCAGCAATCGCTCGTGTATAAACTTAAAAAAACAACGTTACATCACCAAAATGTTAGAATTCCGATTGGGGGACGGGTTTGAAAGTAATAGCGATTTAAAGTTATTGTTTGGCAGCTGAAGGACCATTTTCCTGTATAGTGAGCTGCTGCGACACGTCAGCACATCATTGAACCAGCTTTTTTTTCTAATTGTCGGCTAGATCATTGAACGTTTTACGCCGGTATCTACGAAAATGCCTGTTACATCCCAATTGTGATAACGCGAGAACCAAGTGAAAATTCGTTAAAATGAGCGAAAGATGTGTCATCGGTTATTGGATATCCGAGAAGAAGAGGCAAAAGCTAAATTGCAATGAATTTCACAATATTTGCGCCAAGGAGGGTCTAATTCTGAAACAGGTAGGCAAAGTTTTACAGATTATCCGTATCGACGTGTTAAAATATGCCGCCTGCTGTGCGTAAGATAACGAGGTTAGAAACACGTAAACGATGCGTTCGTTGTTTCTGCAATAAAAAATCAATTTTCTTCGAGCTACAGCCCGTTTGATTCGTAAAATGATTCAATTTCGTTGATGAAAGTATTGAATTTCATTGACGCGTGTAGAGATCAAATTTATTTTCGTGACATTAAAATTAAGTTATGTTTTCAACAAAGCTGCAAAAGATAGTTTTCTGAATACTTCAAAATGACTATAACCCTCCGTTTTCGTGACATTAAAATTACATTAAGGAATTATGTTTTCAACAAAGCTGCGAAAGATAGTTTTCTGAATACTTCAAAATGAACATGACCCACCGTTCACCGTTCATAGGTGGACATTAACGCTGATCTGGAATCTCAGGGACCATTTCATGTATTCATTCACAAGCTGACCGATGTACTCGCCCATGCGCAAAGAGGAGACCACAATGTACGTGACGATTAACGCGGTGATTCGGTAAACGATCGAGGCTTCGTCTATTCTCTAAAAACTGAAAAAAAAATCTTGTTATCCTCAAACAGGCGAAAACCGTGGTCGCGAGAGTACAAGAATATATTCGCAGACATCCGGAGATGATTGTTATAGATCCGATCGAGAATGTAAAAAATGTGAGCAACAGACACAAGTCTTACGAAATGATACAAGCAGGTTTACACTGTAAAGGTAAACGAACAAAATGAAAAATTCGCCGTGGACCAAGAATCGATTACAATATCGACACAAATTTTTCTCTCGTTTCAGAAGTCTTTACACCCAATTCCGTCGAGTTGACGTCTATAAACATAGCGGAAAATCTGTCGCATCTAAGGATGGCGGGCATCAAATTTCCATTCATATGCAAACCACTCTTGGCCCATGGCTCCAGCGATGCGCACAAGGTATGTTGAACGATCGTCACATTTAGAACAAAGTTTCTCGACGAATTTTCATCATTCGATCATAGATTTTGATAGATTGTTCTTTTCTCCTTGCTTTCGCTCATAGATGATGGTAATATTCAATGAGAAAGGCT
Source organism: Heteropelma amictum (assembly GCA_959613375.1). Lineage (NCBI taxonomy): Eukaryota > Metazoa > Arthropoda > Insecta > Hymenoptera > Ichneumonidae > Heteropelma > Heteropelma amictum. Next base: position 14,567,658 of record OY390724.1, read on the forward strand.
TAAAGGACTGCCAACCGCCTTGCGTCGCTCAAAACTTTGTTAATCACAGCGCGATACTGTACAAAGTGTTCATAGTCGGGAATAGTTATCAGGTCGTTGAACGACCGAGTTTGAAGAATTTTTACGCGGAAGATTGCAAAATTCGAGACACACTTTTTTTCAGTTCTCACGACATATCAAAAAGCGGTTCAAACTCCGAATGGTCGGTTATAACAGCGGAGGATGAGGCATTGCGGGTGCAACCGAATTACGAAATAATCGAGACTATAGTGAGCACGGTTACAAAGATCTTTGGCCTCGTGCTCGTCGGTGTTGATATAGTCATTGAAAATCATACCGAAAGATATGCCATTATCGATATCAATGTTTTTCCCGGATACGACGGTTATCCACAGTTTTTCAAAAAGCTCGTCGACGTTGTTAAGAGACTGCTGATGGAGCAGCGAAACGATCGGCAAAATTCACACGATTGTACACTGAAAAAGTGCCTCAGCGACGATTTAGATTCGGGCTTTGAGAGCGATGAGAAAAAAAAAACTTGTTTGTGAAATTGCGACGGACACTGCGACTGAAAAGAGAAACGAGAAAGACAGAGGTATACACTCGGGAAGGTTTGCGAAAGAAAAAAAACTCGTATTTTCAATTCCGTTTGAGGTTTCTTTTTTTACCTGTCAATTCAAAAAATCGGAATTTTCGATATTTATTCAAAATTTTGTTACCAACCTGGTGAAAAAATGGCAATTTCTTTGTACGTTACTTGTTTTTCGTCGCATACAAAGGTACAAAATTCGTAATGTACAACGGGATCCAGCAGGTGGGTTGTGTGTGTGTGTTTTTTTAAATCTTTCACTTATACATAAGTTATTCGGATAAAAGAGAAACATCATTTCGATGATGAATTTTTAACTTGAGAAGGATATAAATATCGCTTCGACGGTTACGAGTGGGGAATCCAACGTTTCTCGCTAATTGTGCTAATAAAAATCGCAGATAAGAGCCAACGGTCGTTGATCGAGCGCTTTCGCGATTTTCCAGTCAATGGCTTTGCCTGAGAAAAATGACAAATTTTTCTTCGATCCCATTTTATCGCAATGCCAATTGTAGTTCGACGTTATTTCGGAACTACCGAAGAAATTAATAACAACTGCCGTGTTACGAAACATCACAATCCGCTCTTATAATCTTATTTTACGAAACAATGGAATTTATTCAAGGTAATACAAAAGTGGATGCGCAACGCGTTGATGCGAGAGAAAAAAAACGTATACATATTTCATGAACGGCGAGAGAAAATGAAATTAGTGTCTCGTGACCGGGGCATGGTGTATTTTATCAGATGATACATCCAAACCTTCCGATTGATCAGGCAGATCAAACACGATAATCAGTCTCCTTGAATTTTTTTACGAACGACGGTTTTTCCCATTCGTTTAGCGATGAGAAAAATCATTTTCATCTTGCGAGTATCGTTGCGTTTTATTTCACATTTTACACGAATTGTATATTTTTATAAACGAATTGGCTCTGCCTAAAATCTCTGGAGAATGTCTCTCCGACTGTGAGGAATTGAACGCGCGGCAAAAGAGGAAATATTGAAAGATTGAAGCAAAAAAAATAAAATAAAAGAGTCCATCCGGTGTAACAACTGGCGCTTGTCGCTGAAGTACGAAGCAAAAGTATGAGACAAAACGAAAGAACCGCATTTTTGGTATCGTACTTATGTTGTAATTAATTTATCCATCGTTTTGATGATGACCGAAATATTTATCTTCCCGCTGGTGTCTGCAGTTTTTGTATCTTCGTATATACATTCTGACATTTCTTATCAATAAACTGTACAAAATATATATATAATAAAAAAATTGGTATCTTTGTAAACAATGTCTCAGCTTCTCCTCACGAATATGCTCGTGTTTATATAATCGTATAAAAGAGTGTCCTTTCTCACATCGATCCTAACGTAATATTTAAAAAAAAGCGCTATTTGTCTCGCCGTTTCTGCGTCGCGACGATCCAACGTGGAAAAATAAAACTATGCAAATACTTTTTGGATCAATTTATGGTTTTCGTTTCACGCTCCGTCATATTGGACATATAAATCCTTGGCTTTTTTGTTCGCATTTTAAAGGAGAAAAAATAACATACAACGATTATGGAGAATATTTTATTGACGTCAGGTTGATAATGCGATCAGAACCCCTTCGTCTATGCTTGTGTATGAGAAAAAAAAAACCGCGAATCTGCGCTCAGGGGCGAGCTTCCGTCCGTTCTAATGACTTTATAACATGTTTCATTACAAACGATTACGCTAAGATGGTAATTTTATATGTACATCTATAATCCAATATGGTCGTCATTTCTCTATATACGTCTATTTACGTAATAAATTTATCTATTTGGATATACACACATATGTATCTATAATCTCAATTCCTAGATATACATATATGTGTGTGTATATATATATATATATATATATAAATGTATATATAATCGATACATAATGGTAATTATCAACATACGAAGCTCAACGAGTTTCGTTCGATCCTGCCCGATGGGTTATCGGAGTCAAAATAATTTCCCGCTTACCCTCGACAACGGCGAGATATTTTATTGTTCAATCGGGGGGGAAAAAGAAGGATTATCTTGTTGTTAAAATTTGCCAATCTATCAATGATTAATAAATTCGTTATTTACGTCTCTTACGGTGGAATCGCGACAGTTTCGTACCCTCCGTCATTCGGATAAATCGTCGAGTTGCAAGTGTTCGGTACGACAGTGCGGATCGTATCATCTGTGATAGGACAAGAGGGTCGCGGCCCATAGGAGGCGCTGCCATATCCATTGTGGTACTCTGCATGGTCCGAGATTCGCCATTGAACCGACGAAATGTCGCATCCAGTCCCATATTCCCCACGGCGGGTGTCCACCGTTGATGTAAAGAACATAGGTAAAACCATCCTCGCACTGTCCATCGATGTTGTAATAATACGGAAGAAAACTGTGCAGTCGAAAATTTCGTCTTTGGTAGAATAGAATGGCGGGTGCGTTTCTCGAAAGAACGTGAAGAAATACGGCTTTAACGGTGGAACGTTCGGGCGCCGTTACATGAGCCAACAATTGATCCAGAAGAAGCGACGCTATGCCGTTTCTTCTGTAAGCGCGTCGCACTCCGAGACTCAGTATGTAACCGATGAGAGAATCTTTTCCCAGGCTCGAGCAGAGAATTCCGCGGTCTTCCTTGTTCAATTTTGGCGACGGCTTTATTTCAGCTACAATCAGACCTATTATATCGCCGCCGAACACAGCCGCGAGGGCGTAGAATCTCGACGAGCTCGTTATGTCTTCGTACCATGTGTATGGATAATCTGAAAGCAGGCGGATAAGGGAGGTACATCAGAAAAATATGGATGTTTCGCGCAGAGACTTTTGCAGGAACTTTTCAAATGCCGCTTTTGTTCTTTTTGCAGTTTTTTTCAAGAACAAAGTTATCTTTGAGAGAATCGACGAAGAGCGAAAATTGGCGTTGCGCCAAAGTTCTAATCATTGAAAGCTCTGCTTTTGTCCTTATCCGCATGATGTAAAAGTTTGTGGAAGTGAAAGAGAGGTATGAAAATTGAGATAAATGCGATAGAAAAGATCGGGAGAATTTGAATTTTCGTTGAGTTCCAACGATGCGAACTTCGACTCGGCTTATAACTGAAGAAAGAAAACTCGATTGTGCTTCCATTACATTACGGGATACAAACTTTAGCATTCTGCAAAAGTTTTTTTTTTGTTACTTTATTATTAATAAAACTGAATGACTTTTTCAATGTGCCTGTTGCACGGATACGAATCATAATAATGAACAAGGTGAAGGTTTATTGACGAACGAAAAACTTTTGTGACGTATCGTTTTTTAAATTTCATTGTCTTTTACTCGACGCGGAAACAGTGTATCGTATTTTTTTCCGCATTCGGGAGAATATAATTTTTTTTTCAAAATATCGTATAGGTACACCTTTTTTTAACAATATTTCCATGGGAAAATCATGATTGCTCGCTGGGTGAAAACGATCTGCCCAAGTACGCGTCATTTCGCGAACCATAACCTTCGAAATTTTCTCATTTTTGGCAAATATGAAAGAAAATGCGTTTCTTGACAAAATGTTGAGACAAATCGCTTCTAATGATTTCATTACTATTTTTGTGTATGAAAATGGTGATGTTTATTATTATTATTAATACTCACTTATAGGAAACCAATCTTCGCAGAGTTCTCGCACCTCCTCGAGATCTTCCGGGCATAAAAAACGCAGCTGTACCTCGCCGAGTACGCAAAGCGGCACTGTCACCGATTTCGTGTGATTTATCGTTGCTTTCGCGTGGTAATGATCACGCGAATAATTATTAATATTCGAACAGGCACTCGCGGTGTTGTTAACGGAATCAACGAGCTCGGATTTATCGGACTCTGGCAGGCTAAGGGCGTACCGGTTAAAGGAGACGGCCATAGCGCCACAATTCCGCTTGCATTTTAATGATCATTTGTAACAGCTACTTTCTGTTTTCTTTTATTTTTATCAACAGTGAATATACAAGCATACCGTCACGTTACGAGTCGTTCGTCTATTACCGTAAACATATCACAGATCGCGGACATATTGATGTTGTAACGCACACGATCTTGTATTGCCAGTAGCGACACACCTATATGAAAACGTCATTCGAGGAAAACTCAACGAGGAAAATAACCACACACGCACACTCGTCGTAGCTGAAAGTTGTCAGTCGATTGCTTCGAAAGTTCTTTACATTGTTTTCATGATTATTTCATCGAAATGTCTTTGTTAAATTTGGTTATTCGAGTTTCGGTACTTTCTCACCGACACTCTTGTTGTTTCAAGTTTGTAAAACAAAACCTTCTGCGTATAACCTCTGAAAGAACTGATTTTACGACCGAAATTATTCACTGAGCTCGCTGATAGTTTCGTATCTTCAAAAAAGCACTTGGAAATTTCGATGGTGCTCTAAATACGCACAACTCGTCCGTTATTGTTGTTAAAAACACGTACAAGGACAAGCAAGGACGATTTTGAAACCCGAACCTCATGAATCAACTACGGACATTTTTTTTTGTCGATCGGAGTTTCTCACTGTCGTGTATTTAATTTTTGTAAACACTTTGCGAATCCTCACGTGTATTTCTCAATCTCAATAAAAAAAAAGTCCATACCAGTCTTCAAAACAATTCAGAACAATTATACATACACTAACAAATTAACAAATTCCTTTGCGTTTATACAAGAACTCCGCGCGGCGGCGCCACTTGACGGCGGATACTGCGCACAAGATCGCTGCGTTTAAAAGAAAAAAAAGAAAACAGCTGTTTGTGCACACTGCTCCTATTATTAGTCTTTAGGAAAAACGACGACGACGACGACGACGACGTCCTGAAAAACGTGAATTCGCAGCAGACTTCAGTCTACCATGGCGGCGAATAGGAGTGTCACGGTACTCGCACCGAACGGGCGTCGTCAAAATGTCAAAGTCACCCCGAACAGCACGATATCACAGGTAAATCAACATTTAACACACCGACGGTATTTCCCGTTCCAATTTCTTCAAAAGTCGCGTTTTAAAAAGCCCAGTTATCTTGTGTAAAATCTCCATACAAATATCGCACGAACGATTCGATCGATTATCGTTTGTAATTCCGTCGTTACGTTTTCGTTTCATTGCACACACACGTACGAATAAACAATTAGCATGGTGAACAATTTTCTTCAACATATCTACACGACTTTCACAGGTACTGGAGGAAGTCTGTCGCAAGCAAGGATTTAACCCTCAGAGATACGATGTCAAGTCAGTATTTTGAAACTGATTTTTTTTTTTCAAATAAATTTTACACTCTACAACGATTAAGATTTATTTCTGAACAAAATTCAATCGAGATTTCATCCATAATCTTCCAGACATCTGAATCAAGTATTAGATACAAATGCGATTCTGCGTTTTACCGCGTTGCCCAACAATGCGACATTGGAAATGGTGCCGTGCGCCAAAGAGCGAGAGGTATCGAACGTTACGATATGTCTTCAATTGGAAAACGGCTCGAGACTCACGGGTGATTTTCTTCCGTCCGTTTCGTTGTCTCAAATAATGGAGAATTTGTGTTCCGATCAAGAAACACAAAATGCCATATTGATCTACATGCATCAAGAGGTAAATACATGAAAAATAGGAACATTGATCATTTTTCTTTGTTTCCATCCACCCTTTTCATCGAATGTTCGGTTTTGGAACAGGTTTACGGAAAAGAAGCTTTGGAATCGACGACCCTGAAGACATTGGGTCTTACGAGCGGAAGAGCGATGCTACGGCTGATGCATAGAAATCCGGAAGCTTTAAAGTCGCAAGCTCACGTTTATCGTCCCGCAGTGGCAAAGCCACCGCCCAAGGAGAACAAAAAATCGGGCAAGAACGACTCTGCGGCGAAGAGAACATCGTCGACCGTTCAAAATTATCTCAGTAAAGCCATGGCCGATCCTCTCTCGCTGCTGAAGACGGAAAAGTCGAAATTCAAAAATGTAGGACCCGGCCACGTGATTGGCAGGAGGCCAGAAGAAACGGAGAAGAAAGACGATTCCTCGAGGCAATCGTTGTCCGAGAGCGAAGCGCCGATTCCGAAAAACGAGAAAATAGCGAAAAAAGAGGACGCGAATGAAAATTTTAGAAACGACCATATTTCCCTCGAGCATAACATGGAATTTGTAAGATTTTCCCATTTTTTCATTCAAATCGAATTACAGGATCGTTGTAATTGAATAGAACAAAATTTAACATTCAATTGTTCGTTCGCAGTTGGGCGAGAGGAACGCGTTGTTGTTCAATCAAGCGGGAGCCAAAGCCTTACCGCGCGAAGATCTGCCCGACAATTTTTTCGATCTCACCGTCGACGATGCTAAAGCTTTGTTGCGCGACGCCCAGCGCCAACGCGAGGAACTCGAAGAAGCTCCATTCGCGACCGAAGCTCAGCGTCAATTCGAAGCCGACAGATCAACTTTGAGCAAAATTCACAAATATCGTCGCGCAGTCATTAGAATCCAATTCCCACATCAAATGGTGTTGCAAGGATTGTTCGGACCGTTGGAAACCATCGAGACCGTTAAAGATTTCGTCAGAGAATATTTAGCGAATCCCGAAAGTGAATTCGTCCTCTGTAAGATTCGCTATAAAAATGTCTTCCGTCTCGCGAAAAGAGACCAACAAATATTGTGAAAATTCTCCTGCATTTGCAGATACTACACCACCGAGAAAGGATCTCATTTGCGGTAAACGCTTGGTCGACGAGAATTTGGTACCTTCCGCTATAATATATTATTCCGGTCAGTCTGATTTGAAACCCGAATTAAAGTCCAAGCTAACGGATCCCCGCGCAGCTGGAGCCGAGGCGGTTAAATCGAGGTAATTTCTACAAATTGTCATAAACTCTGCACTTGTGTATATCGCGAAAAAAATGTTGAAAGACGAAGCCGAAAAACATGCGCGCTTTTGCGAATACCGAGTGATTCAACGGGTGTTTTGTCTCTCTCAGAATCGCAATGACTCGCGAAACCACTCAAGAATCCATGGACGACGATACCTCTTCACCGATCGAAACGTCAAACAGCGCAGTGATCAGAGAAGAACGGCGAATCGTCGAACCTTTGCCGGGTCCAAGCAGAAGAGGTTCGGCGACTCAATCCGAGTCATCCAATCAAGCGCCCAAGTGGTTCAAGCGATTTTTAAAATAACCGCGTACTTTCAAAGCCACTGCGTAGCGTAACGTAACAGCTATGCCAATGTCTCCTCGAATTACATGCACGATAAAAATTGAAGAATTGAAAAGAAACTTAATTGTCGGGGATCGCGAAAGATTTTTCCTCTTGTGCGCATTTTTAATTGCAGAAATTGAAAAGGCTTCGAGTCAACGTCGCGATACGCTATTCCCACCATATTTCCGATTCTTATTTATTTTTATCATCGTTATTTACAAAAGAAAAAAATACGTCGATGTGAATCATGTTAAAAAAATTAACTAAACACTGGTGATGAACCAACTGAAACAATAAAAATACAACGGTTCCTCTTTCGATCGGAGACTTGGAATAATTGGTAGCGCGTATCTTTATCAGGACGTTATCGTTGAGTGAGCAAGCTGGTGATTTTTTTCCTCTCGTATCGTCATCGCCCGATGAACGACGCGAAAAACATTCGAGTTAAAAGTGCGGAAGATCAAATGTTTAAGTACTATGAATTAACGTTCCATATGCTTATGATATGTTCCTCGCTCTGCTTATCGATGTTCCGGAGATGCAATGCCAACGAAATGAAAATGGAACGCAAATTTCAGATAACAGCATCAAAAAGTTCGAATATTTAACACTTTTTCCTCATTTTTTCATCGTACTGACAATTTTTTTGGTGAATTTTGAAAAATTTATAAAAGCTGACAGCTTGCTAATAGCTCGCGTACACGATGATTCTCTTTCGTTCAACAATTTATTAATCATTTTTCGATGTTGATATTCGTACTCTATTTGCGGTTTCATCGGGATCGTACCTTCGGAACATTCTTAAATATCTCATTTGTCATGGAAAATACTACTATGCTTGGAAACTTTTCGTCGTTTCTGGAAGGCTTAAATCGTCGTGGCTATTAATTACGGCGTAATTTTTTTTAGCGTTACGCATTGTGCAACGGGAGTAATAAAGAGCTGATGGAGAGACTTGATGGTCTTTCGCGTATGATAAGATATTACGATGTTGAGATTGAAAAAAAAGGCGACGATATCGTAACGATATTAGCTTTGCAAATCAGGTGGCACGCAATTCGTTGGCGATTGAAGCTGTAGATGCATGAGTCTTCGTACCGGACCGCCTATTATGTTACCAGCTGGTCCAGCTCCTCCGTCCTCCTCCTGCACGCTCTGCAAGAGATTTTTCTCGACCGGATCGTCACGATCGTTCGGGGCGAGACTCTCGTCTTTTTCCATTTTCATTTGTAGCTCGGAGCCGAGTAAGCGCATGTACTTGTCCATTTCGCCGCCTCTGTCGTCGTCGTCGCCGCCTAAAGAACCTTCCGAGCTACCGTCGAATTCACCATCACCCCCGGGCACCACAAGATCGAGTATGTCGCGTAAAGTACTGTCGAAAACGTCGGTATCGAAATCTATACGACCACCCTCGTCGTGTTCGTGTTTCGCTTCTTCGTTTCCCCTGAAAAACAGAAAAAAACACAAAATTAATGACGGAAAATGGTGATCGTCCTGGAACCGTGAAAACTTTAGGTTTTTTTTTGTGTATAAGACGAAAGTGGTACCCAGGAAATTGCACGCCATCGACGTCGCTCGAGTGATTGAGAAAAGCTTGAACCTTTTCCCTGAGACTGACGGGATTATGCGGCTCGGATTTTTTGTCTCCGATACTCCAGTGTTGTCCCAGCATAGCTTCCAACTGTGCTGGATCGACGCTCAACCAATTATCACTGTCCGGAGGACTCAACGACGCTTCATCCTGGGCTACAATGAAAAAACAAACATGTCCGTAATACGAGCTGTTGAGGGAATTCAACCAACGTTCGGGAGTTTGAAGAATTCGTATCAAATACTCCGCGAGGCTTTTGATAAAGAAAAATCGATCGATCTACGGAAATTACCGTGCATTTCAAAGTCGTTCGTTTGCACGTTTTGCCAAACTTTGAGAATTTTTTCTGCCTCGCTTTCGTTAGCGTCATTTGTACATTTTTCCGATCCAACCTGCGTTTCGAAATATTCTTTAGCGACGGACAAAAGTTTCTCCCTCTCTTGGCTGCCCTCGAGAAGACCTCTGAAGTACCCGCTTAGCTCGAGGCGTCGTACAAAAGTTGTCCAAGCTTGCTCGTTAATACCCGGTTTTTCTTCGCCGTTTGCTTCTCCCCCCTTTCGCCTACGTTCCTCATTTGCCCGAGCGACAAGCATCTCCAAGCCGCAAGCTATTTTTATACCCAACAAGTGGGCATTGTATTTCGGGCTGTTTGTCGGAGGAAAATTCCATCCGGTTCTCGGATCTCCCGTGTAACGACAATGCGTCGCCATTGCGTACAAACATCGTGTCATTTTAACGTTCACCATTGTTCGCTGCTCGGGTGGAAAATATCTCATGGCTCGGCATACCTGATGAATTTTTAATCCGCCATGAATCGACGATTCGCCGGTCTTATTAAAATAATTAACTGCTAAAGAATTTAATTTTCATACAACACGAAAAAATCAAGATTCGTCTTGATTACTCTCGGTAACTTTTCACAAAGCAAAACGTAAAACATTTGTCAAATATATAATATTTGAAAAAAAGGCTTCGGGCTATTATATACCGATTCAGATCTGAAATTTTTCTACGAGTAATTGCGAGAATGACATTGCACCTTTCTCTCCAGAGGATCAGAGTTGACGATGCTCCTGATAGCGCACGCTATTAACCCCGGCTCTTGAGCGAGAATCGACGCAGCTTTTTCGGGAAGAAAAGCTCGCGCTTTGTGTCTTCTTTTCTGTATCTCTTCGGGATAAACGGAAATACGTTTTTTCAATGCCGTCTGCACTTTGTCCGACATAACGGATATGTGAGGCTTGTCCGTGACGCTTCTCAACAAATCCGGCAATGTTTTGCCTCTCGTCACGCTGTCGTGAACTACGTGTATCTCGCCGTTTCTGATGAAAACACGATCCTGGCAAGCTTCGGGGCTGGCCCACGGCGGCAAAAAATCCGCCGCTTCTATGAGAAGGAATTCTCCGTCTCCGTCGACTACTCTAGCGACGAGACCTTCGAAAGTTTCCGTCAGTTTGAATATTAAAAATACGACGAACCACTCGTCCCCTATGTCTTCGTCGAAGCGCAGAATGGAGTGTATGTGCGGTACCATGGAGCGATCTTCGGAATCAACAGTCACGACACACAGGATCGTTATACGGAATTTATCATTGACGAGACAAAAAATGGAATATTATTTCGACATTTTTCGATCTTATTTAAGACAAGATTAACTACCAAATGTTGATACTTTTTTTTTTTTAATTCACGATTTTTCTGTTGACTACACTGTTCCAATTATCGAGCTGTACGCGAAAAGTGATAATGATAATAATTTTGACGAAAAAAAAACATTTTTACAAATCACTGGCCGTACGAAAGAACTCACCGTCGGTAATTGATGATCCTTCCAGGACTCTGTCCAACAACAATGCTTGCTTGGTCCTAGGACGAAACACCAGAGAATCTCGGTGCCAAATATAGTCGTTTGTGTACTTGTCAATAAACTGAATGAACTTACTGATCTCGTCAGTGAGCAAAGCTTCGCTAATTTGTTCAGGATTCGATGTGAAACAAAACTTTGGATATAAAAAACACTCGATGACATCCTCCTGTCTCGGAGCTTGCGTCGTTGTCGCCATTGTTCGCATATAATATTTTTAACACTTTGAAATATCAAAACTGTTCTTTGCGTTCGATCATTTGTTTCTTTATCCTCGTGTTTCTCGCGTCGTGTTTCTCCTACCATCCAACGTAACCGACGCCCTGTTACAAACGTTTCTCATCACACTTCACACAGGTTAGTCCCATCTATTTAGAAAAGTCCCGAGATGAAGATTTTGATGCTTTTGTTCTATACGTTTGCATCGGTAAGATTACCACACCAAAAAATGGAATAAATCCGCCATGGGGGGGGGGGGGGATACCGCTTTACTGGTAAAGAAGTCTCGGAAACTTGCTTATCGACATAGGAAGTGGTACATTTTTTTTTGCTATTTTCAAAAAGGCAACGTATTTTCGGGAATTGGTAAGTTCACAAAATCGCGATTTCCATAAAAGTGAGGCTTGACTTCTTAATCAGCGTGAGGATTCCCACAAACTAAGTATTGGAGTTACAGACGAAACTTGGGGGACATTAAAAAAAAACTATTATTTCCGCTAAATTTGAAAATATTTGCATGATTATCATTATAATAATGAACGAATTAGAAGAAGAAAATCTATAAAAAATACACGTAGCCTTTTCCCGAACTTCATTTTCCAGCTCGTGGGTTTCTTTGTTGGGTGTTTTACGTGAATGAAAATGCACAAATTATGCGAATAAATCAAATCATTTTATTGGTTTCGATATATTTTTCGTGTTTCTCTTGATCGTTTTTACTAAAGCAGCAAGATCCGAGCTCATGTTTCCATCTCGCTTCGTTTGTTTCCGCGGTGATTCCTGAAACAAAGTCGTGTTCAAAACGAAATTTCGTGACGAGAAGTACGAAAGAAAAAAAGGAAGAAATTTAAAGGTCCCGTTGAAAATTCACCTCGCTGATATTTTCATCGGCTCGTCTTTTTAATTTTTCCGCAATTAAAGCTTCGGTCCCTTTGGTCTTTCTGTAATGAGGATCAGCAGGATCCAAATTGTAATGATGGGATGTGTATAGAGCAGTGAATCTTGGATCCGTTACATCAACTTGAAATTCATCCTGGATCACTTCTTTCTCATTAATCTTTTTATTCTTTTTGCTGAAACGTTTTTTCTTGGACTTTGACAAAGTGGATTCCTCTTCGATTTTCTTGATATTAAAATGTCGCTTTCCCTCGTCGTCCTGTTTATCCAACATGAGCAGCTCCAGTTCAGCCTTCCTTCGATCCTCGTCCTCTTTGTCCGACAAATTATTGTCAATTTCATTGTTTTTCTTTTTCTTTCTCGTTTTGTCCTTCGATTTCGCAGTCTTCATTTCCTCAGCGAAATAAGGATCGTTCATGTCTATGTCCGAAGGTACGGAATCGTCGCTGGTCGAATTTCCCTCATCGTCCTTGTTGCCCAGCTTCTTACGCTCGTCCCTCTTCGCTTTTTTCTTCTCTCGACGTTTTTCGAGATACTTCTCGAACGGAGTTAACTCGTCAGCTTTGCTCATTCTTTCCTTCACGAGTTTTTCCGATTTTTCCTTAGTGCCGAGTCCCCAAGTGAACTCGAGCTGGACCTCTTGCTTCTTCTTGGATTCCTCTTCATCCTCGATCGATTTTAACAAAAGCTTGTACTTGTCTATTGTATTTTTATTTGTCGTCGCATCGATCTCGGAATTGTTTTCTTCTCGATTCGTTCTCTCATCGTCTTGTGTAACATTTTGAAAAGTCATTACGAGATGTCAAGTTGAATTATTTTTTTAATTCTTCATTTTATAAATGCACAAACCTGATTCCTCGTCGCTCGTTCCGCTGGCTAAGTAAGCTTGCATATCGTTCTCGTTTATCTCGTCGAGCTTTCCCGAATTAATTTTTTGCGCGACTTCCTGCCGCTCGGGATTCGTTTCGTCCCACGTTAACTCGACTTTCACCTGTTGCAGGGCCGTTGTCGTGAATTGTCTCGGCTGATACTTTGAAAGATCGGGCAGCTTGTCGCAGACTTCTTTCGGCTCCTGGAATTATTGTAAAAAGTCGAAAAACATGACGAGCAACGTGTCAGAATCAATATTGGCCATTTCTGTCCTCGTTAAAAGAATTACGTGTTCGAACTCCATGTCGGGGGGAATAAAGCGAAGGTCGAGCTTCGTCGAGGTCGACTCGTACTCGATGCCATCGCATTCGGTGTAAATTTTGTTCGCAGTTTCCGCCGAATCGCACTCCATCACCGCGTAATAATATTTCAATCTGTTTAATTGATACTGTCGCATTTTCTCCATGTGATACTCGGATCCTTCTTCGTTCTGGAACGAAATATACATATGTGTTTTTTTTTATCAAAAAGTACACAGCTTTTTATCATTTTATCTATGAAAATGAGGATTTTTTCGCTTCATCGAATTAACCACACGTATTTGCGGATTTCTTTCAAAGCTCCGAGCGAAATATTTTTTTCCAGCGTGTCTAACCTCGTCCTCGGACTCGTCGTCTCTTTCTCGCTTTTCCGAATCAACCAACTCTATAGGTCCCTTGATTTCTTCTTCCTTCATCCTTTGCAGGCCGAACTCGGATGGATAAATCTGTAGAAGAGTTTTAGATCATGGTTTTAACAGTTTTTCGAGTTAATTTTGACAAATAATTGAAACGAATGAATTAAGAAGCATATATATTTACCGTTATTGATTTTATGAGACCGCCTGGGGGTAGGAATGAATTGAAAAGAACCAACAGATCTACAGCTCGTATTCTATCCCAGTCCATGTTGCATATCGCCAAACGACGTGTTACTTCGTCTGTAGTTCCAGCTTCTTTGTCCAACTCACCCCAGTTGTGCTCGATTTCTTCTTCTTCTTCGTCTAGATGCACAGAAAGAGGCAAGAAAACGTTTTCCATTAGACAAATTATTGAATTTCAAGGTAACGATCGAACCTCGATTAGATTTACCATCCTCGTTTTCTGTGCTTTCTTCGTCGGAAGAACTATCCGTTAGCAATACACCGTCTCCCCTGGCGTAATCGATAGTCAAATCTCGCAATTTTTGTTTAACGTTTTTATCTATTTTGCCTTTGTCGTCTTTTTCTTCGACAAACAGTTGTTTTTCATTCTCTTCAAGCTCCGCATCCTCGACGTTCTTCTCTGCTTCGTCATCCGGATCCGAGGCTTCCGAGTCTCCGTCAGAATTCATCCCGGAACCGTCGTCATCTGCTTTCTCACATTTGGACGACTCTTTGACGATTTTCTTCTGAGATTTTGACTTTCTGATCTTTGAAAAACTTGACTTTTCCTCAGGTGGTTTCTCATCGTTGTCTTCATCTTCGCTGCTCGACAAGTCGTAATACTTTCTGAGATTCTCCGTCGATGTTTGATTCACCGGCCTGCCGCGTTTGTCTATCGTATATTTAACGGTGAATTTCTTATCCTCGAACATGGAACGAAATCTCTTGTCGATTTTGACTTTGCGCTCGCTCTTTGGGATCCTCCGAAATTTCGGATCCTTCGCGATGTGAGCGAAACGCTTGTCTTTCAAAACTTCCTCCATGATTGAGAAATTCTACCGAGTTTTAAGGAAAACAATGATGTTTCGCTGGAATTTCGCCGAAAAACCACTCGTCGTTGCTCCAAAAGTGATTTGCACTCGTGCTTTATAGGTTACCTAACCTAAAAATGTGTTCTTACTGTCGAACGCGTCAGTGGTATTTACAATAATCGGATACCATATACTTTCAAAACGGGAATGAGTGAGTAACAACTAAATAATTATAGTGTTTAAACATTTATTTATCACTGCAAAATATATATTATTTTCGGGGATCAGGTTGTTTTGTTTTTATGATCGATCACGCACACGTGCGACAGCAAAACTTGAAGCTGGTCGAGGATGGAGCTGCAGCGGTGGTTGCTGGGAAATCTGTCGCGCGGTAAAAGTTCGATTTTTCCGACAAAAGTTTTCAATGCTTGCATATGTCGAACAACAAGCTTTTCCTTATTCAAAGTGATATAGTTAATCAGCTTACATAATTTATTTACGTTCGGTATAAAATATTTAAAAAAAACCTCAAATTTACCGCTGTTTCGTAATTATTAACTTGAATCATAAATCTAAAAATATATCCAAGGGTATAACAGCACACTGAGGGAATAATATTCACCCGACAAATAATTACCACCAGTTTTCGATGTTTAAATTTTAATTTCTCTACACACATTACATTCATTTTCAATAATATTTACAGTAAAATATTCTTCGTGGTCATCCAATCGTTTTTCCCCATTGACGATTCGTGTCTTCCGTCAAAAAACGAAATCGACGAAACGACGAGAAACGTCATTGCGTTCGCAATGGCTAATTCGGTGTGAATCCACCATGCTTTCGTCAATAATTATCCAAATAAATACAGAAAAGAGATCGTTCGTAAATTCTCCCGTCACATATGTGAAGTAACGTATGAATATACATATGTCTGTAGTAGTAGAGAGATGTACGAAAAAAAACGTGCCGAGAGTATTGTAAAATGAAAATCGAGCATAAAAATTCAGTAGTCAACGATCTCGTAGTGAACTTCAAACTCTCCGATGAAATTTCCTTCCACGCGCCATGCGTTTGTCATTGAAAGGACTATTTCAATAACTATCTTCTTTGCCGTCAAAGGGCGTTGTGACGAAATACGTCGTGAGAGTGCCCTTGCCTTTCACATGCGTCGGGCCACGACAGACAAGTTCGTAACCGGCATTTCGCAAAATTGTCGCAGTTTCTTCCGTCACTTGGAGCCTTCCTATTTCGCCACAGCTGTCCATTCTCGATGCAACGTTCACCGTGTTTCCCCAAATATCATACTGAGGTTTCTGCGCTCCGACTACGCCTGCTATTACAGGCCCGTGATGGAGCCCTTAAAAATAAATGAAAATTTGCGATTAAGTCAATCGAGTAATTCCGCTATTGTCGTCGTTATAATATTTTGTTCGAAAAATGTGTGAAAAATTGAAATAATAGAAATCCCCTTTACCCATTCTCAGTTTGAACCTCTGAAAAGATTCTCGGTTGATTTGATCGAGTATCGTCATTAATGCAATTGCAAATTCGACTAGAACGATAACGTTATGATCCTGTTGCTTCGTCCGATCCTAAACGTTGATAAATCGAATGTAAAGAGACGCGATTTTATCTACAATTACGTGAACGAGAAGAACCTCGAGTTAATGATGCGAAATGTACTCGCCTTTTCACCGAGTTCTTCTTTTCCCGGTATCAAACCGGAAGCGAGCATATACGTACTGCCGATAGTCTTAATTTTCTCGATACCCGAGAATTTCGGTTTGAGAAGCAATTTGTCAAAATCGCATATGATTTCGTTCAATAATCTAAGACACTCGAGGCCTTGCTTGTTGATGTCCGTCTCGTCGTAAAATTCTTTGTAGTTTGGTATAGATGCGAACATGACGGCTACGCTGTTGTATCTCTCGTGATAGAGATCCTGAAGAACGGAAAGAATATAAAAGCAAAAAAATACAAGTTTCAACGTTTGTACGCCATGTTGCTGAAGATCGTGGTGAACAATTTTCATTCGCGTCGTATTTGCTTCCTGAAAAACTCATTCAACTCACTTGATTGGTTCTCGTAGCGAGAAAGTGTTCGGCCACGTGAGCCGGAAGTATGTTTTCCAATAAAATTTTATTAATGCCTCTCATAGTTTCGACCTCGTCCTGCTCAAACTTGAGCTTGTTTTTCCACATGAAATCGGTTCTCGAGGTGAATTCTACTTGGCGATCGAGCACGTGAAGAATCAAAGCGACGAGAAGCAGAAGATAACCGATCTGTACGAGATAATGGATTCCGAGGAAGCTGTAGGGAACGATATCGTGATTACCGAGAGAGCGGAGCTTTTTTCCTCTCTGCAAATCGGTGATGGAGAAACTCACTCGTGCTTGTAACTGGAATAGTATAAGGCGACAACCGACGATTGCGAGAGAACGACGAGAACAGCGACGATCGACAAAATCATCACACCGAGTTTCAGGAGGGAGCCGATTCTCAGATGGGTCCAGCCGACCAGCAAAGCTATTGCCGCTGACTGCAAGTAAACCTGAAAACCCAGAAGTCATAAAAGTTCAGCGTTTTATACATATTGTTGTTATTTTTTCTCGTTTTTTTCGATCCATAATACGAAAATACTGTAGAATTCATTTAAAAATTGTTACCGGTGTAATATACGATCTCGAATCATCGAGGTCGATGAGGCTCATCAGGGACGACGAAACGGCCAACACGGCAGTGATGAGATAAACGGAAAATCTTATTCCACAAGTGAGAGCAGTTTTTCCCGGCTCGTCTGTGGAATTTCCAAATTTTCCAGCGTACCAAGATATTCCAGCGAATATCGCGAGGGACACGAGACCAGCGGAGAAGCACCCGTAAACTGTGATGCTCCTATCGTAAAATGTTGATAAAAAAAATGGTAAATACGTCAATATGTCTTTTTTTTGTTCCTTCCGTATACCACGTTTTAAAACAATAATATATAAATTACTAATTTTTCATCGTTTTAGTGAAAATGTTAAATTCAAGCCGTCATCGATCGTTCATTCGGCTGACAAATTTTTTCATTACCTTGGCAGATGTATGACCTGAATTAGAAACATCGTCGAGTAGAGAACATTCGACGCTAGAACGTACCAAGGATACTGCTCGTCCTTTTGTTCTCTGTACTGAATTTCTTGGCTTTTATCGTTGAACCAATAAGTTATTGGTGACATGCCTTCATTTCCGGTCAGCCAGTGTCTGATGATCAAAATTATTCATGCATATACACATACACACACGCGCGCATATACACATATATATATATAAGATACATGTACGTGCAACTTACTTGACGTCGAAACAATTGGTGCTGTTCGGTAATAAATTTGACTCGATCATAGCGATGCTCTGAAAAACAAATCCATAAGTTGTAAATGATGTAAATTGAAAAGATATATACGAAAAGTTTTATTCACGCGTATTCCATTTCGATTTTTTTACTCGAGATGATGACGAAAAAAAAAATATATATGTACTCTTTGACTCACCGTTAATCCGATGTTTTTCGCGAGAGTAGATTCCGTGATGTTGGCGAATGGCTTATCAGCACCCCAGCACTCGACGTACTTGGTCATTTTGCTGCTCGGCCTGGATCTTCATAAATATTGACGTTTTTTTAAAATAGTTCATTCGTCGTTTCTTTTAACAATGCGATTAATCGAAGAATAAGAATTTTTATACCTCGAGGGTATCGGTCCGGGCACGTTAGTTTTTCCATTCTCTTGCGAGGCATTATCCTCCTTTGTCCTCTGATAAATAATGCAATAAATTCAAATAGAAGCGCGGAAAACTTTCAAGCAGTCTAGCGATCTACGGGGATACGAGATGATATTTTTCGCAACCCTCTGACATTCGCCTCGGGGATCTCAAGGGATGAGAACAAGTTTGCAACGGATGAACATTGCGGCAACGATCTCTTGGATAAATAAAAACAATTGTTTCCGAAGAAACTAGAAATCGAAGTAAAATTGTAAAAACGGAGCTGATGTTCATTTCTCAAAGTAATTCCCGTTCTTTTCTTTCGTAGAAACTTTATTCTTCGGTAATTCTCCGTTGATGTTTCAATAATCCGTTACTTCATAATCTGTTAATTAATTACCTTTGGTGGAACTATTAAAAATGTTTCGATTTTATGATCGGCTAGGTAAGTCTCTCGCGAGCCACCCTCGCCAGGCTCAACTTCGAATTTGTCCCCGAGTTGCTGAAGAGTCGCTTTGGTTACATGGACTCTTCTAAAAAAAAAACATTTCGAACGTAAACATTGCGAAAGCTCGAACGAAAAAATAGATATCGAAGAGCGGATGCTGCAAGTGAATTTTTGTCTCCAATTTTGTTTCCGAGTATCGATATTTCTTTGCTATTTTAGAAACTATTCGTGTGGGAAAAAATCATACGTTTTCCCGCATTTTTTTACTTCTAATTTAATAAAAACTGTACCCCGGAAGTCCTCCGCTTTCCATGTGATTCGCAAGAGTGACATCGTCGCTCCATACGTCGAATTGCCATTTTCGAAGGCCCAGGACGCCGCACAGCACGTTTCCCGTGTGTATGCCAATCCTCATGTCGACGTTAAATCCAGTAGCTTCGCGCACGAATCTAGAAAGGTGAAAAAAAAAAACAAAAATAATTCCTCGATATCGACGTTCGTCGTGAAACTGTCATTCAACACGGCGTTTTAAAATCCGCATGTAAATTCCTCACGAACGGATTACGGAAACTAAAATGATTCTGTTTTATAATTTGTTTATAAAAACATTTCACGAAAACGACACAGTCTGTGTGAATTTTGTTCTCGTGTTTTTATTGGGGAAGACCGCGCGTTAAAATTTTTTTCGGGGCTGGGAAAAGCGGTGGTCCAAGCGAGGAAAGATATCGGATATCTTTGAAGAGAAATTGAGAATATTTATTAGTCCTCTTGGCGCACTTTAGCTCGAGAGTCAAGGAGAGGAGATAACCTTCCTTTAAGGGGAGAATGCAATTATGACCCGACAACCCGAAGCATAATGCTCGTGTAAGGTTCAAAGGGACTGTGGACTTAATATTTCAGAGCAACAAGAGATTTCCGTAACGAAGCTCCTGCGAGGAAGCTTCGACCTTGCCGATTGAAAATTTCATGGAAAAATCCTGATGATCAAAGATAACGCTATTATTATTCGATAATCTTCTACGTTTATTGCACCAGTTTTTTTTAAAACCGTAATCGATTTTCCCACAATGTTACTTGGATGCAAATGAAGTTAAAGCCGCATTTCCCAATTTGTCGCTGTATTTTACGGAAACTTTGGAGTTTCTCCGCGTCTCGCCCTCTGGCGGATCTGATCAGATTTTCCAACATTCACGACAATATCCCCTGCGGGGATTCCGGTACATGAAAAAACAGGAGGGTGGAATACTCGTGGAGTTTGAAACTCTCACATTGTCTTTTACAAAATGACGTCATTTTTGGCTTCGATATTTCGGATTGACACAATGTGGGAAGAATTTTTGGTGTGGCGATTTATTTGTAATCGTGTAAAATCCATTAATACCTTATGGCTTCGATCATTTCGAGTCCCATATTGACGCAGTTGTAGGCGTGATTCGGTCGAGAGACTGGCAATCCGGAAACGCAGTAATAACAATCGCCAAGAATTTTGATTCTCATGCACTGATTATCCTGCGAAGTGAGAATTGCGTTTTTATCGATCGATCAATTTTGATGTATCAACTCGCAGCGTCAAAATATCATTAAAGCGAATTTCTCCAGGGAACTTTGAGGAAAAAGGAAATTGGAGGTCTCTCAATTCTTCGCCAATTTTTTTCATCTCATTCGAGGGATTTTCAGTAATAAAGCTTTTGACAATCATCCTGCGTGATAAAAATTCACTGTGAATTCGGTGAAAAATGGTTGAGCGATTGGAAGAGGATGCATAAATTCATAGAAAATTATTCGTCGGAAAGCTGGCAACAAATCCGAGAGAAAAGATGAATTGATATCGATGCGCGAGGACAGGTAGATTGATGGAAATGATTTTCCTTCCCACGGCAAAGAATGATCGATTCGTAACCTGCAATGAATGTACTATATATTGTCCATTTTATATAAAGAATCCTTCAACTCATACAAAAGTACATATTTCAATGTCTAAAAATCGATTTTTGCGGCAATCAATAACGCCAGGTGTCCCCGCGCGATATTTTCGCGAGAAATAAAATGATTGTTCGAGCTTCGCGACACATTTTTGCCTCTCCGGGTAGAATCGATATTCGAAATTTTCCAGGGTAATTTTAAAATGAAAAAAATGAAAAACATAAAAGCACGATTGATCACATCTTCAAAATTCCAGAGAATTGAAAAAAATTGCTTCTAAAAATTGCAATCTTTTCTCGTCTCTTTGCTTCACTCACTAAAATGCGATATTGCATGAGCTGTAAATTGAACGCTATGTGGGCTTGGAGAAAATAAACTTTGTCTTTAAAGGCGTAGTAGACGAAGGCTGCAATATTCCCGAAGTAGCACGATGCTTGGACAGGAAATTCATTCGAGCCAAATAATATGTTCGATCGGAGCTAGCACGAAAACGATAAAAATTCGAAATAAAATTCTAAAGAATTAATCAAACTGATCAAAGATTATTCCGAAACAAACTTGGCCGGAGGAAAAAATGAAGCATCAGATGCGTGAAAAAAACAATCATCATTTTTTGTTTTCTCATCGGCATTACGAAGCTCGATTTTTTCTATCTGCTCGTGTCTTTCCCTACTTATCGCGACTTTATACATTTTTCGTGTTATACCGGTATGGATGAGAAATTTTTAAGGTCGCGAGATGAGAGAAAAAAGGGTCGTTCGATAAGCCAAGACAACCATCAGGTCGAGTTGCTTCCATACTTTACAGAGATTGAGGATCATCGAACAGAATCCACGTTTCTCTTTTTTTTGGCAACGATAAAGTCACTTTACGCACAGAGAGAATTTTCAAGCAAAATTCACCCCATCCTCGAAGATTCGCAACCCTCGGGGATTTTCTACGCGTATTCCCCCATTTTTTGTGTCTGCTTTCCGCATTGTCCCGTCGTTCATACGCTGTTCCCCTTGTTTTTTTAGAGCCGATTATTTTTTATGCGTTCAATCCCACTTTTCCGCTAAAATTCAATTCTTTTTCGTCAAACGCCCCAAAGTGACTTTGCGAATATCGATCATTAAATTAGGACGATATTTCATCCCGTAATAATATTACCCATTATTACTGTGGCATACGAAAAAAAATAAGGACGAACGATTTTTTCCGAATAAAGCACAATATTGATTTGGTTCGTTGAAAATAATTGAATAGAATTGTTTGATTGATTTATAAATCGTAATAGCCGAAAAGTATTATTACTTTTCGAGAAGATGGTTTTGGGCAAATAATTTGAAACTTTCCACGGATATAAACGCGTATACAAGCGTATAAATTCGATGGACCATGATCTCGTTTTGCACCAGTTGCAGGCGAGTGAGACGAGGTTATACGACCTCCGAGAAACGATCGTCGGCTTTACTGCTATACACGTATTTTCCAGATGTTATCTCTCCGTTTCTCTCTCTCTCTTCCGTTTACGTAGTTCACCGGAAGTAGCCGACGCTCGACAAAATTGGGCAGAATATTGGCCGCCCATACTGCAAGTTCATACGTTTTACGATCTTGCACCGGGCATCAATTTTCCAAGTGCATAATTAAAAAGGATCGCTCTTCTCGTGAAGTTTATTCCGCCACTTTGATCGCCCAAAGTTACCGGGAGTATAAATAAAATAATGCACTTTTATCCGCTTTTTCATCAATTTTATTAATTCACGGGTGAAAAATGTTGTTTTTCTATTTTGACTTTGCTGAATTTAGATCTTTTCGTTTCATTTTTCTTTCCGCCCGAGCACACGGATTCCGATGGAGATGTGTGATTATAGAATTAATTATATATCTCGTCACCTTGGAATTTCCAATGAGAGAGAGAGAGAGAAAGATGTTTGTGGTATTTGCCACTGGCATTTCCCACCCCTCTTCGTTACGAGTCTCATTAGCTTGCCCACAAATTTATTCGAATTCTAACCGCAAGGATGGATGATCGCGATGCCGAGAGAATCTTCGATCGCATATTTTTGGTTTTTTTCATCGACATATTTCCATCGTTAAAATAAATTCATCGCCAGTTTATCCTCCTTCGGTGAAACGAATGAGAACCAAACTTTTCACGGTTTATAATAAATTTATAGATTTTTTAAATTCTCGAAACAATTCAATGCGTCGCGGGCAATCAACGTTTTTGGTTTTTTATATTTTCCAAAGCCACAAAAATCGTTGATGAAAACGAAAAATTGTTCCGTCCAGGAAGCCTTTCAAATTCATCCGACATTTCGATGATTAAAAAAAAAACCATCGTCTGACCAAGAGAAAAAAGAAAATCTACTACAATTATTTCGTTAAAAAAAAAGTGCGTTTAGACGAAGACGAAGACGTTTGAAAAAAACGCTTTTTTTGCTATTTCGATGACAAAGTTTCGACCGTTTGGAGTCAGTCTTTTGGAGCAATTTTTGCATAATTCACTGAAGGCAAATGAAAATGGACAAAACCCGAAAAACGTAATGTTGTTTGCACTGTAAATTGATGCAGCAATCGCAGAGTCAGCTCGCAAATTTTATTTGCAATAGCAGCCATGATACCTAGGACGACGGTACTAGGATGGAAAATTCGATTCTTTAGAAGTGACTGGAGCACAATAAGTAAATATTCGGAACGAAAATCGGAGGAGAAAAATACTCGGAGCGGCAATTTCTCGTGCAAATATTTACGAGCTCCGCAAGATTGTGTATTATTACCGTTAAAGAAGGGGGAGGGGCAAGCGGAGGTGGAGATGCGAAGCTCGGACAGTGATATTTACCGCGAGACTCCGAGGAGAGTAGATAAACGTCGAGAGACGGCGAAGCAATCATTTTTTCATGCCTCTCATCGTCAGATTTATTTGTACTCCCATAATATCGAAATAAATACGTTCGATTTTGCAATTGGTAGAAACGAAAAAAAAAATCAATGATCATTGAATCAATCAGTGTCGACAGATTCTTCGAAACAAACGTCTCCGAGTCAGAGCTCGAAATCGCTCGATTTTCGATTTTTTTTCTCGTTAATTTACGAAAAAAAAAAAGAGAAGCAAAAATGTAAATCTTTGAAAATTGGAAAAAAAATCGAGAAATTCGGAATTCCATACTTTTTATGCTGCTCAAGACGACGTTTGCTTCTTTGAGGAATTTATGTGACGCTGGATGAATTTGAGAAAAAATTTGTTGAGAAGTCGAGACGATTAGCCGGCGACGATGGAAAAAATGTTTGAGTCCGTTGATGGAAAATCGATGAAAAGAGGGAGAGGGGGCGGAGAGGAAATGGGATCCTCCATTTTCCACTATCGCTTGTCACATTGTACTCTCGTATTACGTACTGTTAAAGGTAATGTACGTTCGAGAGGCTCGTGGAAGGAGGAAGAGAACCCGAAGGCTTTCGGGACACGTCGCTTCGTTCTATCGCGAGCTTCTGCGACATATACGTACAGACGTTTGAGAGGATTCTTCTCGCGTAAGTAGGATAACTTGATACGCACGATTTTTTGCTAATTAAATTTTTCCCGGCAAGATTACACATCGATTTCGAGAATCGTTGAAACAAATGAAAATAAGAGATATAATAACAATCGAAGACGACAAAAATAATATTATAAACAATCAAGGTCGAAAAATGAATTAACCTGCGCTATCTGATCGAATCTACCGAAAAGTTCGTTGAGCGTCTTGACGAGGTCCGAGGCTGAGAGTTGCTCCGATAGGGGAGTAAAATTTACGATGTCCGCGTACAATATGCTGGAAGGACAAAAGAATACACGAGATTCAGTTGATAATCAATCGAGAAAATTCCAATTAATTATCAAAGTAAATCATTTATGTTCGCACGGTAGATAAATTTAGTCTTTCTCTTTTTTCGTCCGTAACGTGATTTTTCCCATCACCGGAAAAATATAATAGCGCGAAGGAAGAGAATCGTCGATCGACAAAATTGAGTAAAACTGCGAAAAGTTCGAGTTGCGTTGTGTTTTTTTTTTTTAATTCGAAGAGCCGCCCTCGTGAATCGACCAAGTGCATCGATTTGGTGGAAATGAATTTGCACCGTGAGAGTGACACGTAATCTGAGGAGATTTACATTTTCATTTCCCCCGTTACTTCCTGTGCATCGTACGTTCTTATCGTTTCCAGTCGAACGAACATGGGTGGAATTTTGTCGATCGACGCGTCTTTATTCGCCCGTTCGATATCGCGCGAGAGGACGTGGGGAAAGGGATGCGTGTACGAGGAGACGAAAAAAAATGAAAAAACCTCGTAAATGTCTCACCTGACGTTGTTGTGACGCTGCACGTACATCTCGTGAAATCTCGTTTGCTTGTGCCTGCTCGCTTCCTGACAAGCGTCAGCCATTTTCAGCATGATACTCCGTTTTACCTTCGACATGAAACGAGCGTAAAAAAGCATTCAATTATTCTTCCCTGCTCCGAGAATCACTCTCGTACGAATTGAATTAAGCGCGATGAATTTACCCGGCGGATATTACGCGGATCTTTTGTCACGTTCGTACAAAGAATTTTTCAATTTCCCCATAGAGCCATAAAACAAAAATGAAGAAAATCCTGCGAAATTGAGTCCCGAGAGTTTTCGGCAGACGTTGTTACATCGTTGAGTGCAGAAAATAACGAAAAAATCAGCTTTCTCCCTTTTGATCCTGAAAACTTTTGACTTTGCGAATTTTCGTTACCTCCCCGCGATGCGAATAAGACGGATAGAAATCGTATATGTGGTTGCGTGAAAATGACCTTTTTTTTTCTTATCGCGCGAAAACTTCGGAATCGTCGGGCGCAAACGGTATATTGTTTGTTTCTGTTGAAGGAATTTTGAGAGAAAAAAAAAACGAGGGATAATAAAGTCGAGCGTAATCACGTTATGCTCGAGTGAAGTGGAGCTTATTCATCCCCCGGACACGGAATCGCGCTCAGCCGGAGATATCCTATATCCAGAATGATGGAATTGAAGGGAGAAAAATACGAGAGAGCGAGATGAATCCGGATTCACGCGATTCATCTCCTTCTATGGAATTTGCTTATGTGATGCATATATCCATACTGTGTGTGTTATCTATAGTCAACGGATTCGTCGCGGTTTGACGTTCTGGCACAAATATATATATATATATCGTTTGAGCACGTCGTTTTGAGCACTTTGATGCTCTTTTCGAATGGCACATATGCCCACGGACATCTATATATATATGTATTGTATGGGGCATTCCAGGTTGATGGGACAAAATTACATCAAATTTCGAAAACAACATGCCAAATTTTGAAAAACCTTCCCTTCAGCTGCGCAAAATTTGACGCGTTTAACTTCGTAAGAAAATTCCACAATGTGTCTTCACCGAAAATCAAACATATCCTGAAATCGATTGAACGCCGGGCAAATGGCTATTCTTTTTTTACCAACGTTTTCGAAACTAAATTGGCACGATTTTGCCATTTTATTTTCCTACATTTTCCTATTAATTTTTGCCAGCAAACGGAAACTTGTTTGTAATTATTGAAATCGAATGCCTTATATATATATATGCAGAGATGCTATACGGGGCACGTGACTGGGAAAAAACGCGAGCCATTATCGAATTCGAAAAAATGAGATGAAATTCCTACGCGCGTCAGACTCGCGACGACCGTATTATGCGGCATTGTTGTATATTCTTCGCGTCCCTGACCTACTGTCTGTCGATCATCGACGATGCGGGATCGGAAAAAAGTTTTTCTTATTTATATTTTGCATTTTCGTTCCGCTTTTTCTCAGCAAACTGCAATTCCGCATACACGTCGACGGAAAAAGTCGACCGTTCCAGCGGAGATGAAAAGGATCTTGCGAACGAAAAAAAACGTCGCTTTTCTCTTTGAAATATGTTAATCGCGATGCATTTCTACGCAAAATAAAAAACGCCGATTTTAAGGCTACGAAACTCGCTGTTTTCGACCGTTGTATAGCTCGAAAAATGTTTATCGATAAGAATTTCGCTGGACAATGCGATGCGTGAAAATGAAAAGAAAAAGAGACAACAAATGAGAGGAGAAGACTCACCTCAGCTGCGATATAGGCCGGAATAACGCTGAGCAACAGTTGTTCCTGCTGTTCTCTCTCGCATTCGAGCTTTATTCTCGATTCAATGACGACTTTCGTGCCGGCGAAGGTTCTTTGATGTGCGCGAGCGGTCAGATATCGATAATAAATACCAGCCAGTATCGCCGACGCGAGGAAGACTGAATCGCCACCGATCTAAAGTATCAAACGTTATCACGACAGTTTCTCTCTCCCTCTCTCTTTCTCTCTGTGTTCTTCTCGCGTCAATGCGGACGTTATCGTTTTTTTTATTCAAAAAAAGAAGAAAAAAATCGAAAAAAAACGCGATGACGTGAAAATTCGTCTCTTTTTGCATAAACAAATATATATTTCCGAAGAATCAATGTAATCGATAAAGTTTCGGGAAATTTATTGATTTATCGATGTCTTTCATCGTCCTTACTTGGTAATAAACGTTGAAATCCTCGTCGCGGTATACGAAGAGATTTACGGCGAGGTAGAGCACGGCGATCGTCACTGGGAGAAACGTCGGTCGTTGCCTTCGCAGTCTCGGCAGAGCAGCGATGATGGCGATGATGCAGGCAAAAAGTGGCAATGATCCACCGAGTACGAGGACCGCCGAGCCGAGAATCAACGATGAGGCAAAACCGAGAGCGAATCTGGCACCCGTTGACGTTATTATCGTCGGGAATTGCGTTACGACGAGGAGACTCAGCGACGAGACGAGTATCACCGCGAGACTCGACGCAGGTAACACAACGTACGTTAAATCCTGCGAAACGTAAAAAAAAAACATAAAAAAATAGGAGAGAAAAAAAAAGTACTCGATCGAGATAAACGTTGTAGAATAATAATAGAATTTTCGAAGAGGGGAAAATTTCGCGAAATAAAATTGCGGGAGCCATCGGCACGACGGTGTCGCATGACACGCGTATTAAATAACAACTTTTTTTTATATTCAATATCGGGCAAACTCCGCCAAAACAGAAAAAAATGAAAAAAACATTGTGCAGATATTCGAAATCGGATTTTTCGGACGGAATTCGAAAAATTGCTGAATACCTCGAATTTTTTATGTATCATGTTTTTTGTGTATATTTTAACGTTGTTATTTGTAAAAGGAGTATAAAATATAATGATGAAAGTTCGTACGATAATGTGCGGAGGTTTGAAAAAACGGTAAATCGAGTATTACGATAATGGACATTTTTTATTACAGAATCGTCATTTTTTATGAAGAATTTGCTGTATTACGAGGAAGGACGAGCAGATATTAAATTTTACCTTCGTGTGTGTTTCAATCATGAGAGGAAGAGAAAAGGAGAGAAAGCTGAAAAAAGAGTTCGCGCCGCACGCGAGCGCGTCGAGTAGAAAAATCGCGATTAGGTCAGACGCGCGTCGTTGCGTCACTCGTATCGTTCAGCTCACGAGAGAAAATTGCTATCGCGATTTTCCTCTCAAAATACGCGAATCTGTTCAAGATTCAACCTTATTTTATTCCTCAAAAACGAAAAAAAAACTACGCTCGTTATTTTTGTTATTTTTATTCATTAAACCGCAGAGAAGAATGACATTCGCGAATTCTGCCCTTCGCGGATTCATTTATACGCTTCACGCTGCGCGTTCTCTTTTTTTATTATTCTTTTCTCTCGAGCTTGCGAAATGAACCGCGAAATGGGAAAATTAGTTCGTGCTCCGAAGTATGTATAACGTGAGACCGAGGGCGGAAAAAAGAGGGCGTTGCGGTCGACGTAATGTTCTTCAAGCGGATTTCGTTGTTAAACGCGTTATCATTATTTTTTCATCGATTACAGCTGTACATGCGTACTGCACGTGTACAAAATTACACAGGGATATTGAAAAAAGCATCACGGATCTCACAGAGGACTCTGCAGAATTTTGAAAAATTATAGGAAATCGCCGAAATTCGTCTCGTTCCGGATCTCAAAATAAACGATCGAAATAGAAGGTTTTCGACTAACGCCGGACAATGAGGATCAGGTTCAATGGTCTTGTGTCAAAGTCCGCGAGAATTGCGATAAGCATCACCGCAATCATCTGATATAAACGATCGAATTTCAGGACGGTCTCGCTGAAATTGTTTTCATTATACATGCGAGCTCTAATGGATTTTCATCCCCCGACGGCCGACGGAGCGACACGACGAATGTCACGTCACACGCGCACGACAAACGTCCGTCGGTCGGACGAAAATTCGTGCGGATAATTTTGAAAAATGTCCAATCGTGACAAATTTTTTAGACCCTTTTTACACGCGGTTTTCGAGCGAGACGAGCGACGGAAATTTGTGTTAACGCTCATTCGGACACGTGGGTAAATTACTCACGTTGAAACGAAGCACGCAGAGTGCCACGAGAGCCACCAGCGACGCGAGAGTAGCCACTAAGAGAGTTCCCGTGTAGAGCGAGGCTGTCACCTTACCCTCGTATCTGTCGCGAAGTTTTCGCAGCTCCCTCGCTCTGCCGTCTTCACTCACACCCTCCTTGGGACTCTCTGCAATATAATTCAACAGAGAATAATAAAAAGATCGTCACGGCGGAAAAATAATTTTTTTTTTTTCAAATAAATCGAGAAAAAAAGAAATTCAAGATCTCGGGAGAAATAAATAAATAATCGTACCCACGATTATGCAATACACGACGTATTGCATAATTGTAATTGAATGAAATTAAATATTATGAAAGTGGGAGATTTGGGAATAACGGAGCGTCGATTATTGCGAATAAATCGGAAATTTCGAGTGTCGAAAAGCGGAGAGGAGGAATATAACGATACGTCGTAGTGTCACGTGACTATATACGCAATTTGCGTGTTGTTAATTTTTTCGCGGATGCACGATATAATCCGTTATCCTCGTGGATAAAACGAGAATGCATTAAGTTAATTAATCGAATCGCAAGGAGACTCGCGGGAGTGTCCAGCCCGGATAATGAGGTGGTCAGAGCCATAGAAACGGAATGAACGCCGATATAGCCATCGTGACGTTCATGCACACGATATTATTGCGTTATCTCATTGCAGAATCAAGGCAAACAACGACGAGGCTATCGGTGGATAACGGAAAATCATTCGGTCAAGATTATTCAATGAAATTGCGTGGAAAAGGAAAGAACGTTAATTAAACATCTCCCTCATTGATCGATGAATTCGATAATTGGCTTTTCTTGACGAATAATGCAAAAATCCCTCGATTTTCTATCGCGAAAAGTTTCGTTTTTATTTTCGACGATTTTTATCATATTCTATCGAACCGGATATGGCGAATTTACGGTTTATTGCAACGTTATGGTTTTATTATTATACAGTAATGAATTAATTCGCTTTAAACACGAGCGATATTTTATTGGCCCAGCAAACGAATGCCTCCCATGCTCCAGCTTTGGCAATCCTCTTTTTACACGATATTTTGCCGCCCGGTATTGGACGAAGCTGTTGATTGCTCGAAAAGCTCAAAATTGAATCGTACGCGTCGTGCATATTTATTTCGTGGAATTAAACATAACGTATCACGTCGTTTTCGTCGTTTTTCATCGCGAGTGGGATCTGGCGTTTATAATTGAATCGACAAATTTAATTTAATTACACACCATATGTGAATTAAATTATAAAAATTAGTCGTTACTCGGAGGAACGATCTGCCGAGGGATCGATGATGGAGAAAAATCGGGTATATTACTGTTTGAAAGTTTCTCAAATTCCGAAATGCCCAAAAAATGTAAAATCTCGCGTTTCGACGTATGGAAACGATCACTGGCTCGATAATCGCGTATGGATCAAACGTATGTACGCGGGAAAGGTGTGTGTGCAAGCTGCGCAAGCAATGCCTGTAGGCCTGACGGCACTGACGGGTGATGCGAGTGAGTAACGTCGATGACTGGACAGGCGAGAAATCACGATGGACGTTGATCGAGTGATGCGTCCATCAAATCGTGTCCCAGACATTGGTCGTCACTTTTATCGCGAAAATTCGTGCTTGCACGTGTTACAAAGTGCGTGTACGTAAAATTCAACGCTCGAACTCGATTAATTACTATTTTCTCATTGAAATATCGAGTTTTCGAGAAAAAGTCGGTGGGTTTCGCGATCAGCGGAAAATTTCCGATCGAACAAGCTCTTGAAATATTGAAAATTTGAGAAAAAAAATGTCGACTCATTTTTCGCCACTTTTCCAGAATCGTCGAAAAGTCGAAATTTCAAATGACCATAACTTCCTCCCGCATGAAGCTACATAGGTTTTTTGGGGGTGTTTTGAAAAGCCCTCGAGTAGACTTAAACAATGGTGAAAGTTAAATGTCGATAGCTCGATTGCTTCACCCTGAAAATCGGTGTTGAAAATCGGCGAAAAAAACGCAAAGGGGTATGTATGGGAAAATTGGCGAAAATCGAAGGGCCAACTTTAAAAATCTGCCAAAAATCGAAAAATCAAGATATCTGGACAAACCAAACGGCATTTTGAAGCCTCATCGATTGCCAAGAGAATGAGCACAAGTCGGGGTGTCCATCTCGAACGAAAAAAAAATGGCAACCATTTTAGTGAACCAACTCAGTCCGGCAAAAAATGACGAAAAATTTTGGACTTCAAAACTGATTTTCAATGGTCCATATCGACGTATTTTTTCCCGCTGATTACGAAACACACCGGTATTTCATCGAAAACCCAATATTTCCGTTGAAAAATGCGATAATACGAATTTTATCGATTAATTACTATTTTCTCAATGAAATATCGAGTTTTCGAGAAAAAGTCGGTGGGTTTCGTGATCAGCGGAAAATTTCCGACCGAATAAGCTCCTAAAAAATTGAAAATTTGAAAAAAAAAATTTCGACTCATTCTTCGCTTGTGTTTAAATTATTAAATGCGTACGATAAAATTACGTAAAAAATCAAGGCGCTGCAGCGCGAGCACCCATCCCTCGTATATGCATACATATATATATGTACACCCTTTCACTCGAAGTATAAGAGTAGATTAAGTAGATTAACCCCCCCCCCCCTAAGTAGATTAACGCGATCTCTGCGCAACCTGGCCCTTAAGAGAAAAGCAACTTATCAGAAGCTACATCTCTATTATATACGTGTATATATACGTGTAGAGCCGCAGATATGGCAAGGGAATTATCAAAGTTAAAGTTCATGATATGCTTTTCGAGTTCACGCTTCCTGTCAACTCACTTTATCGTTTCCAGCGGAGCCTCCATGCACCTACCGTAAGTACACTTCCTTAACTTCGTTTCCAACGATACGGGACGAGCTCTCGCGCGAAATATCGCCCGACACGTACGAGCGATCTCATACATGCGACTATCGCGACGAAGAATAAATCAAGGACGGTCTATGAATTTTCAAAAAAAAAATTTGCCCCAAAATCTCACCGAATCGAACGAGCCTTTTCGATAAACATTTCCCATTCGTTCGACGAGTGCTCGACAATTTTGATTAAATTTTTCCAACGTTCGATATTCGATATTATACGGTACGTAACGAAGTGATTGAAAAATGATAATTAAAGAGACCATTTAATGAGGAAGAAAAATTGTTTTCTTCTTCGCCGGAATTTATCGACGTTTGCTCGACGAGTGAGCGACATTTTTTAATAACTTTTTTCAATTTCGGTTGCAAAGTGGATTTCTCGGTGAATAATTATTTCATCTCTTACGTCGAACAGTGGAGCAGTCGATAAATGATGAGAGGACGAGGAATTTAATGAGAAAAAAAATGCTCTCTTTTCCCATGAGAATTGATCGAGGAAAAAGCGACGATGGACGAATCGTTAAAGTTGACAGATCGTTACGACCGATATCTCGTTTCTTGTCCGACTATTTTCTTCTTGGCAATTTGCCAGATGGACAGCTGTTTCGTTTCGTGCGATACACGCGGGTGTCTGTGCGAGCCAACAATCTCTTAGGTTTCGGCTTTTGAACCGGGTCGTGCTACACGTGAAATTCCTCCTCCCTTCAGGCTGAATATCGATAGACGATAGTGTTAATTCATCACTTTCGAGGCGAGTGTCGTACACGGGAAACTTTGTTTCACACTCTCGTGCTCCATCCTCGCGATTCATCTTTTACGCCCGAACGGAGATGAAAAGTCCGAGGACCGCGAAAAAAAAAATACACAACGAAATTCGGATATTATTCATCTTGGAAATGAACGATTTTGAATTTTACTCGAAGCCTCCGATTAAACGCAAATTTTGCAAAATTATGCAGTTTTGACATTCAAGAACTTTCAATTAAAAAATAAGCATTGCAATCAGCGCCTGAATGAAAATTGAAAATGTTTTTTTTTTTTGTCAAAAGTACAGTCACGCTCTGACGAAAGACCGATCGTTTCGGGGCCCGTAAAAAAAAGCCCGACGAATTTTCGGCAAAATGAAAGAAAAAAAAAAATTCCCACGAGTCTTGCCGTATCATAATTTCTTTGGTACATGAAAAAATCATTGGCCAACTTATCACGTGACGTGAATTACTCGGAAAGTAATAACAAAACAATGTCCACGTACGAAACGAGGTTCGACGATCGAGCACGATTCGAGTCGTGGGATCGATTGTGAACGAGATAACGTAATTGTGTAAGAGCAAAAACGTTAAGGGACACGCGAGCCACTCATCATCTCATCGTCGTTATAAATAGAGCTCGTGTACCGTCGAAAATGAGCCAAGCTCCGTTTCAACCTATTTCGAGCATCATTTTCTCTCGATGTTTGCAAAATTTACGATCTCAAGATCGATTTTCGAGTAATTCGTCGATATCTCAACATTTTATCAGCCTCCTTCACAATTATCGACGCCGTCGGCGAGAAAAATAATAATAACACGAAAATTTTTGACGAAAACATTTTTTTTACGTTTTATTTACAAAAATAAACGTTATCGTTGTTATTATTATTATTTTTATTACGAGTGATCAAGATCGACTCGCGATTATCTTTGGTTTCCGGTGCGGCGTGTTTCGCGATTGTCCGGAGCTCGTCCGGAACTCGTCCGGACCTCCTGGCTCGCTGGACAATTTTACACCGCCGCGGTGGAAGCCAATAAGAGAAACGAAAGACCGCGCGAAGAAAAGTTCGACGAAGTGAGAGATCAAGAGCGTTGAAAGCGTTTAACGACGCTCGTAAACACTGTGCTTTGCTCAACGCTCCGGTTTGGCACGCTGCCGGAAAAACCTATTTTCAATGTTGCCTTGTGCATACGTTTAATTAACGAAAACAAAAAAATTATAATAAATGAACCGGAATTCCCTCGGCTCGCGGTTTAATCGCGAAAGAGAGGAAAATCGGGATAATTTTTTTCGCCATTCGCGAAACTGCCAACGCGCTTCCGTAAATTTTCTTCAAGGATTTCACGGACGGAGAGGGCGTTGCGAGTCACGATTCGAAAAGCCGAAAATATTTATGAAAATTCGAGACTCGCGACTCGCCAGATTTTTTCCGACAAACTTTGTTCTTTTTTGTTGCCTCCTTCGATCAATCGCGATGACTACAAGTATACCCAATTTTTTATCGAATTCAATTTTCTCGAAGAAATTGAAGTTTAAGAAACCGAAAAAAACGCCGTACGAAGTCAAAAAATAAAAATAACTTACAATTTCGCGACAAGTAAAGATATCGAGAATGTAAAAAAGGCGTGTTCTCATCAGCGGCTATTCGTGAATGCAGAATCGTTGTAAAATGCAAAAAAAACACTTTACGATTTTTTTCGCGCTTTACGGTCGGTTGTCCCTATTATTTTTGGGTAATTCGAAAAAACAACTCTACCTTCGATGAGTAACTGAAAGAGTGTGTTTTTTAATAGTTTTCTTAAACTGTTATTTTTTCATTTATTTCCTCGTTTTTTTGTTATTTTTAATAAACACAACGATGCTTTATGCCTCGTCAATTTTTCCGACGAATAAAGGGGCTTTTATTGTACGTGCAACGCTCCGGGCTCTTTCAATCTTGTCCCGACAATCGCGAGCATCGTTTATGTGTAATTAACGTGAACTGCGAGCGTATTCGAGCTCGAAGGTCCGGGACAATTCTTCTTAACTACGGTTCAAGTTCATCGACGACAGGAATACGACCAGTCCGTCGAGATATCGTTGTATCTATGCGTTTATACCGATATCGGAATTTTTTTTCGTCCCTCCACCATCAAACCACGAAAAGAGCCAGAAAAGCTTCTTTTTCATTCTTTCGTTACGAAAACAACGCGATGATACGATTTTTTCTTTCGTCACTTCGCGTCTTTCGCCGTTCAGGCAAAAGAGCGTCTCGATCTCTTCGGGCATATCAGTTTTTCCTCATATTCGTATTTTTCTTACAGCTCCCCTAGACCCTGATAAAACCAAGAGCCACGAAAATCTTGATTTTTCTCATCGCAGCCTCCCGTCCCCCTCTAAAATCGCAGCCCCGAGATAAGAAATTACATTTTTCTCGCTCCCTTACGTATCGTCGTCTTTGTCATACGATTCTCGTCGGATGTAAAAAAAAAACACCAGGCTCGATCAAACTTGGCAATTTTCGCTCGTTTCCTGAATTTTCCTGAACTTTCATGACGTTCTCTCGGTTGTTATACAGAAAATATCTGGCGAATCGCGGAATATCGACAATGAAAATGAAGTTTACGGTACATTTCCTTGGATTTCAACGAAGGATTCACGAAAAACATCGTACGAATGACATCGAGGAAGAAAGAAGTTTATGTCGCGAGAAATCTGAGAAAGTGGTTAGGCACCACTGTGTGTGTATATTTTACGAGAGAAAGAGAGGCCTCTCCCCCTCTCTTGGAGAGAGTTAAAGGAAAATGCGGAAAGCCACAAGGGAGACAACGCGTCAAATATAACGAGGACGAAGAAGATGGCGCTACTAGCACCCCACAAGAATTTATAGCGACAAGCAACGTTGAATTTATGGTACACATTATCGTTCCTAACGTGTTACACCCGACTCTTGTCGCCCGAGGGAAAAATATCCTTCGCGGGGAATACACACGCGCCATATGTATATTTTTCTCTGTTTCGCCGGAAGAAATATTCCGACGATCACGCGTCAAGAATTTCCAAAGTTTCGCAACGCGAGAGGCATCACCGACGCGTGTTTGCGCGCGAGCGTGAAGGCTCGCTTTGTTTGCGCCACACACGGCGCTGTACGGAACCTGTGGGAACCTCGGTGCGACGAAAAATAATAGGGACCGATAGAAATCTCGTCTCGCGTTGTTTGAACGACTTTGACAGGTCCGTTGAAGGTCACTCGGATTTGTTTTCTTTTTCCGCGGTTGTTGCCGTATCCCGCAACGACCGTTATGGATACTAGAATCGAAAACATGTATTCGCGTCGGCTGATTTGATTTTTCCCGTTATTAAGGGGGGACTGACGACTAAAAATGAACTTTTTTTTTTCTGAGCATTTCGTTTGGGATCAAAGAAGAGGTGTGTTACCGGAAGTGGTTAAACGTGGATCAAAGTGCATTTGAACGATAAATCACGATGGATGAATCGTGAAGAAAATTTTACGATTTTTCGATTACAATTTTTGGCAATCTTCGTTCGATATTTTTTCGTCGCTTTTTTTCTGCGACTGTGATCATTTTGAAAATTGCACAAATATATTTGGCACGTGTGCCGAAAGCTCATGACGAAACCGAGATTTGCTCGTCGCTCTCAAACGATGCGAATTTAAAAATCCTCGTAAATTACTTCGCCGTCATTCGACCCTGAAAAAATTCTGGAAAAAGAACGCTTATTTTTTATCGCATTCACCGCCGTGTTGAATGAAGATCGAACTCGTTTTTCAGGCCTTTTTAAAAATCTTCGAAGGAAGGAGCGCGTGTGTATTTTTCTCTCTTCAAATGGAGAGAAAAATACGTCACGTGACGCCGCGTGCTGTACTGGACACTCGCGGTGGTATCGACAGCTCATTGTCTACATTTCGAGCTCTGCATGCCACAGCAGACGCGCGCGCCCGAGACGTTCGACGAGTGAAAAATTCATAAATAAAATTCACGTCTTGGACGATATTCCATGGAAAATAATTGCAAAAAGTGGGGCATTACTCGAAGAGTATATTTCTCGGAAAATTTCGATTACTATTTTTCGTCCTGAGGTTTTTTTTTCAATAACGGGGCCACATCCAATCATTCGATTTATCGTTGTTTTCTTCGATCTGAATCTTGAAGGTCATTCGAATATTGAAAAAAAAACAAATTCCGAAGCCTCAATTTAAAAATGTAAATGTCGGTTTCAGGGTTTTCTCAGTCGGTAATACGACATCGAAGGAACTTTTCCTCCGCAATATTGACAGTATCGACGTGTTACAACGTGACGTGCATTTTTCTCTCGTTTGATCGAGTTTTCAATTGAATTAACGCCCCGCGCGGTATTTTCTCGTCTCGTGGGGTATTTTTGCTCGAGGAAAAGAAAGTTTCGTCGCGGACGACTCTCCGTTTTCGAGAATGTTCCGTTCGTTCATCGGCGGAATAAAAAGGAGACTGGATGAGTGATGACGCTTTTATTGCATTTTTTATTTCGATGGGTCGTCGATACGATGATAGATTCGGTTTGAGAAAAAAATGAGAAAACGAGGATGAAAAGCGTGCGAGTGACGGCTCGGCTCGGCTCGCGCGGGAGGTATGGCGAGGGTCCTCGAAGTTTGCAGTGGAAGAACGAGCTGGGAATCGAGTCGCGCTCCGTCATTGAGGAAAAAAAACAGAGACGCGACGAGAGAGAAAGACGAACGTTGGGATAATGACGATTGAATAATAAAACTTGGTATTTGATAAAATGCCTATGAAGAATTCACAACAGAAACGAGGAGACGTTGGGGCGAGGAAATGAGAATCGTGACGAAAGGGCATTACGAAATCCCACTGAAATCAAGGGGGAAATTGGAACCGTGAAAAAATGGCCTTACGAAAAACGAGAAAGTATGATAATCAAACGGAAATAAAAGTTCGCGTTTCAACGAAAGTTTCGTGTCTGTTCCGGTTCGAACCATCGGATAAATATGGCTACTGTGATTATTGCTATATAAAAATATCGTTTAAATGATAATAATGATAATACAGGTACGATAGCCAAATTTTGTATTATTATTTTCGGTAGAATCGCAAAAAGATGATTTATTTATTGGATTTATTGTTGTTAATATAAAAATCATACTGGTGATAATAATAAGAATAACGATAATCTGTTTTATCGACGGCGTTACGATTCGAAAGATTGGAAGAGTGTCGGATTCAAAAAATCACATGCTTCAATCTGAAAACTACGAGAAATCTTTTACGCGTTACTTACCTTCTTCGTCCATGACGCTTTCGCGGAGAATCGTCGTTTTTAATCCACCGTCGAATTATATATCGCGAGGCTCCTTGAAAAGTCCTCAACGATCGTCACTTTTCGGTTAAATCTTTTATTCGACGATTTTTGTATTCTTTCTCATTGTTCTTCACGTGCCTCCTTCGCGAGCGACATATACGAGATTATCGACGGATGCGTGCAGAGCTTCGATGAATTTTGATCACCGTTTAACGCACTGCTTGTTTCGCGGTCTTCGTACAAATTAACGATGTGACAGGTGTATTTGTTTTCCTTCCGCGCGCGATAAGGATTAAAGGTCGATTAGCAACTCGAGGGGTAAACACACGGGATCTCAGATCCGAGAGAATAATACAAGAAAAAGAAGAGAAATGTAACGGCTAATATGCTGGCGGAAAGTTCGCGAAAAACGCACGGTTCGTGCGTGTGTTTATTCACGGTTATCCGAAAGGCCGGAGTGTCGCGGAACGCTCCGCTCGCTCGCTCAATGGGACGAAAATAAATGCGATTTTTATTATTAAAAGAAAAAAGTTTGTCGGGCGGATAAACTTGACACTCGCGAGTCTCAGCTTGGAATCGCAACGTCACGTGTATGTCTCTCGTTTCGCGTGTAGAATTCACGGTGGATTTCATTTAAAATCTTTTTTACCGAACAAACGCGATTTCCCGAGTTTTTTTCGCACCCAACGGGACGCGCGTCTCGTACAAATCGGCTCAACGCGACCGCGTCGCTCGCTCAACTGGTGGTGAAACGAACACGTCCGGCGAGAGAGAAGAAGCCGAAATATACGATTTCGCACGCACGCGCGCGCACGACGCAGCACGCGCTCGTGTCTTTTTGGCTTGCGTACGCGAGATCGCAAGGACGAAAAAAACGGTTTTTTTTAAATTTACGCAGCTCGTGTTTCATCATGATTCTCAACGAGGGTCCGGAATTTCTCGTGTTTTGTGGTTTCGATCGTTCGAGCGGGGGTAGCCATGTTTTTTTCGAACCTGCACAAAGTAAGTTGGGTGAAAAAATATTGTAGAAAAAATACGAAATTGTTTATCTCGTGGGATGGATGCGAACGTTATCCGTATCGGGATATCGAGACTCGTCCGCCACTCTCCCGCTGCGATTCTGGGTTAATTAGTTGGTTAATTATTCGCAAGGTGGCGCTCGTCTGCCCAGCGTGCGAGTCTCGAGGCTTTTTCGCCGTCTATATATATCTCCGAACGATATAATTATACGAGTATGGATCGAACGTGATGATGAATAGACGAGCGTTTGCATCGAGCAGTTTTATCGCTTGACGCTTCTGGAAAATTCTTTTATTTCTATTTACATCAAATCGAAAGAAAAAATCATTTCCGTTAAATCGTTACATTGAATTAACTCGCAACATACGCCATCTTGAAAAATCGATACCGCCTTAGTAACGACATTTTACAAAATAACATCGATGTAATTAGCGCTCATTGGCGAATTCGATCGCTCGTGAAAATATTACGCGAAATAATTCGCTGAAAAAGTACATTTCAAAATTCATATAAATTCTTCGTAATATCATCGAATTTCGGTAGTATCTCGAAAAGAGATATCGTAATCCTATAAATCGTTTTTTTTCAGGATTTCGTCTAAATTTCTCGTTTTTTTTGTTTTCGTTAATTCGATACATCGGTCTTGTAATTGAAAATGACACGTCGCCAATCGCAAAGCCATCATGTACATGTTACATGGTACATGTGTTCAATGTATATATATATATATATCCTTCTATATAATAAAATGTTATGTAACTTGATCGGAGGTAAGATACGTCCTCAAAGTTACATTTCAATATTCTTCAATCACGGTGGATAAAGAATTATTATGTACAATCGGATCGAAGCGATAATCCATTTGCGATAATTTGACATCACAGAAATTCCATTTCGCGTTCTATGCCCACGAATTTCAGCTGTTCCGTAGGCCCGTATCTGCCAATGAAAAAAGAAGAAAAAAACGATGAATAAAATCACGCATTGCGGCATTTTTGATTTTTCCATTCGAACGAAATTTCGTTTTTCATCGTAAAGATCGTAAAAGCTGTAGAATATCGCGGAAATTTCTTCGTTTTTTTCCCTCACCTGTAATCGAAAAACAGCTCCTCGCCCGGCTGTATGGCTCTCTTGGCGAAAATACCGATTCTGTGATCGCCGTTGACCATCATGACCTTGGCGTAACAATTAGGATTGATCGAGTGATTGGCGAATCTGATTTTGTTTCCCTTTCTCGTTGCGTCGACGACGAAATCGTTGTTCAGATTGAAGAGGAAGCTGCACATGTACTTGTCGTAAACTTTGCCGCGACGGTCGGCCTCGTCCTGGCTTATTATCTCGCCGCAATATTCCGATATGAATTCGTTTTTACCGGCGGAATCTTTGAGGAATATACCCCAGCCGGCGACGTCAGATGGCGCCATTAACAAATGTTTGTCTGCGATGATTTTGGGGAAGAAAAAACAAACGGGATTTTAGCGAAATTCTTCATCGACCTTTTTTGTTTACTCGTTTCTCGTTCTCTTCGGTGATTCGATACTCACGGAGACCGCGTTGCACGCTGACGTTTTTGCACGATATCCTCGTTATGTGAAACTGATCGGCGCCGCACGTCTGACACAGGTCGGGGTCGCATTCTCTCACCGCGAGATAACACGGGCATTGCTTCGTGTTGCATTGGGCTTTGCAGCGACAGCCGGGAAAACGATTCTGGCACTCGCTGCTGCACTGGCAAAACTTTTCGCAAAAGTTTTGCGCCTGTATGCACGGACACGAATTGTCGCACGAACGACCCGGATGATCGCAGGGCGCGAAATTGTGAACGTGATTAGCGCCTGAAAGACGACGATTGAGAATGAATCGCATTTTTTCGAATTATAGGCATAATTTTTTGAAAAATTCCTCGATATCCGCCATGTTTCAACTTGCTTTCCGTATAATTGTTTTGTTTTTCAGATTTCCCAGATGGGATTTTGCGCGTCTTGGGCGTTGGAGAATCGCGGGATTTTGACGATGATGAAAAAGAAAAAAAAATCATACCGGAATCTTTCTTCAATTGTATCTTCCTGCAATGCATCGACCACAGACGATGTTTCTTCTTCTTCTTTCGCGGTGGTGTGAAATCTTTGAGACTCTCGATGGCCGGAATGTCGGATGCTTCCTTCTGAGCGAACAGGTAAACTTCCTTGCATGTTTTCGTGAGCATTATCTGCGCGAGGGCGCACGGATTGCCGGGAAACGCTTTGTGCAACGAGCGAAATAAACTCTGCTCCGATCCCGTCCAGGAAAAGGCACTGCTGTTCGTACGTTTGTCCAATCCGAGAAGCATAAAGGGCGCTTGATTATCGGGTTGCGCCTGATCCTCCATTTCTTGCTCGTCCTTTGACTCCTTGTTGACGTTTTGCTTGAAATCTGTACAAACATCGATGGAATTTATTGCGCGTCGAAATTCCGTCGTAAAAAATGTCCTCGGAAAGAATTTTTTTTTTTTTTTCTATCAAATTGCCAATTTTTTATTCGCGACACAAATTTTTTCGTAATCATTTCGCACCTTGACAACTTCCACCCTGGCTGTATTTGTTGCTGTCGTTGCTGTCCTCGCTGCTCGCCTCGTTGCCGGAATCCACGCTCGCTTGTTTGCGAACTTTTCTCGGCCCGCCCCGTTTTTCGTCACCGTCTTCCTCCTTGATGTCGGCTGCTTGCGCGGCGAGCTTTTCCTTCATGCCTTCCTGAAAATTGAAGCAAATGATAATTAAATCTGAATCAGCGTTTGTAGAAAACTGTCGGATTTTAAAAATTGCGTCAAAGTTGCATCGAAAATTCATGAAAATTAAAAAGTTTTTTAATAAAAAAAAAACAAAATGTCTCACCAAGTGCATGTAACATTCCGAGCCGCAAGGCTCCAAGAACGGCTTGAGATCCGGTCCTTTTCGCTTCTGTAAATTCGGCCCTGGATGACACACTTGCAGTCCTTTGAATAAAACGACAAAATTATCATGATTATCGGTACAACGATTGTTCACTCGATCGTCGTGATTTCAAATGTTCGAAACGATACAATCTACAGAACTATGAACGACGGATGGAAATAATAGTACGATTATTTGTAGAGCCCGTGTGAAATAATAGAAAAATTTTCAACAAAACGGAAAAAACTGCGAAATCTCTCGTTTCTTTTTTTATGGAATGTTTATCTTTACCTTGAGGCGAGCTCCCCCTGGCTGCTACGATAAATCAAGAATCATAAATCGTTATAATTAATAAACGTCTGACTTTGTTCCGAAAATTAAGATTTAATTGTTTTTTTTTGTTTTTTTTCATTTACGTTCTCAATAACGATCGTTACGTTGGAATTTCATACGACTCGAAGTTTCGTAGCACAATTGAAGTTGTTGCTGTTGTCTTTTTTCTTTTTTTTTCGTAAAAATAATCGCAGAGAACTCACGATGTAAAAAACAGTCGTATTTGAAGCATCTGCGGCAGAAAAGCGTGTGAAACGAGTGCATCGTTTGCTCGCGAGGTACGCTCTTTGCGTTTACTCCGTCGATGTTGGGCGTACACTCGGGCGGTAAAACGT
The DNA here is from genome assembly GCA_959613375.1 of Heteropelma amictum. Classification (NCBI taxonomy): domain Eukaryota; kingdom Metazoa; phylum Arthropoda; class Insecta; order Hymenoptera; family Ichneumonidae; genus Heteropelma; species Heteropelma amictum. The sequence goes on from OY390724.1 coordinate 14,610,740, forward strand.
TGGGATCCGATCTCTCCGTGAGTTCGATGAATTTTTGACGCAATTCTTCCGGTCTACCTTTGTCGGGAAACATGCACGAGATGGCCTGTGAAATGAATCAGCGTGTCAGTTTTCGGACAAATTCTTCTCTTTTCTCGTCGAAAAAAGTACAAGGTGGATATTGTAAGTAAAATTTGCAATTTACCCCGAATATCTGCATGGACGGAAAACGCGCGTTATCTTTCTCCTTGAGCTTGTCAGCTTTTTCGATCCTCGTTTCGCTCTTGGAATCACTTTTGTCTTTCTCGTCCTTGATGGCATCTTTCTCTCTGGACGATTCTTTGCCCTTTTTCGTCTCCTTCTCTTTGTCGTCTTTTTCGTAAACTAAGAGAGCGTTTACCAAGTCTACGAAGATGGAATCGTCCATAAAGCCCGATTCTCTGTCGCCGTGTACCTGAAGGAAACCACGTTGGGATAAAAATGAAAATAAAAAGCGTTCGGGGAATGCAAGAACGATGATTGGGAAGTTTCGTTCGTACCTTTCCGTCGTAATTCTTGATCAATTCTTCGATGAACGTTCCATCCTCGTCGAGGATTTCATCGCCCATGTAAGGAATGTTGTGCAAGACCGTCTCGTCTTCCACCATAAAATTTTGTTGTATAGGAGCCCATGTATACATCGTCGGTATCGGCGTTACGGCGTTTATCACTTTAACCGGACAACTTTGGACCTCGCCATCCGAACTCGTAGCTTCTGCCTTTTTCATGCAAGATACGTGCGCGGGTATGTCCTGCATTGCCAACCACATGGCTTTTCCCTCCGCCAAGCGCTTTTGCTCAGCGACTAAGAATTCTACGGTGATGAGGAAAATGATAAAAAATTTTGAGTTTTATTTCATTGCAAATTTGAGTTTATTAGGGATTGAATTAATACGTACAATCGTCGGTTAGCGAATAATTAATGACTTTGATTTGATATTGCATTTAGCTACAAAAATATTAGATCAGTCGGTCGATGTCGAAAGTGAGGTTAGAAATGTCGTGTATGGCGTTGGATGAGTTTTGAAAAATTGGGAGAGTTTTAAAGTTTGTACTTGAATAGGTTTGATTGTTAATGGTACAAACTGACCTGTCATAACTCTGCGATTTTGATTCCAAGCGATTTTCACCTCATCCGCTCGTTTGTACCGTTTCAATTGTCGCAAACGCATATATTCCGATTTAACGCGCTTCCGCCACTCGGCGGACACTTTTGCTTTCGACATTTCAATTCATTAACAGTATCACGATTGAAATTAATATATTGTTTTGAAGTAAAACGATGGGAAAACAACTAAAAGACGCGGCTTTGTACTTCTTCTCGCTCAAAGACGACGCGATCGGCCATCTTTGAAAATTTGCGCTGCGTCTTTTTCATTGTGGCGCCATCTCCGCACGTTTCTTCTGCGCGAAACTGGCCAATCACAATTCAGGAAGAATAATACGAAAGAAATAATAAGAGCTTCGAGACTATTCATTTCTGTGTTTTTTCAAAATTGGAATGAAATGAATAAATTACGATTGTCGAAAATATTTTTTAATTGCTTTGATCGATGCGGAATTTCAATCGTCGATCATTTATTACATTCAATCGCCTGTTGCATTTGTCGACAGCAGCGCCACCCACTAACGCTGAGAAACAGGCGAACCTCCAGTTGGCAAGTTCGCGCAGTTCAAATTTTTTTGCAATAAGTGTTTCAACGTTCTCGCGCGCGGAGGTGTCGGATTGAAAAGTGTTTGTTTTGCGAAAAGTGTCGAGAAGTGCTATTTTCGTGCAAAGTGTTGTTTTCGTGAACAAGTTTGAAAAGAGTTTTTTGAAAGGGATTGAAAAGTGTTCATTTTGCGAAAAGTGTCGAGAAGTGCTATTTTCGTGCAAAGTGTTGTTTTCGTGAACAAGCTTGAAAAGTGTTTTTTGAAAGGGATTGAAAAGTGTTCGTTTTGCGAAAAGTGTCGAGAAGCGCTATTTTCGTGCAAAGTGTTGTTTTTCGTAAACAAGTTTGAAAAGTGTTGCGAATAAGAGTGTTTCAATAATCCAATAATTTGCGGATTGTGCGTGCTTAGGATAAATGTGCATTGGATATCAGTGTTTCCAGCTCGTCATCCAGGAAAATTGGCGTGGAATTTTCGAAATCGGTATGTTTCAATTGTCATACGAAAAATCGCAGAATACAAGCGTGTGCAAAGGAACTTTACCTCTCCGTTTAAAATAAAGATACGACAAAGCAATTTCGCGAAGAAAGTAAAAGAATAAAACGCGTTACGAGGGAGTACTGTAACCGCCATTTTTGTTTCAATTTTCTTTATTCTCAATCTCATATCAATGATTTTTTTCTCTCATTATAAGGTTTTTGTAGTAATAGAAAACACAAAATGAGATTACAGAGATATTCCTTGCTCGACTCTCGTCGCAAATTTCGATTTTTGTATTCTTCACACATCAGATTTTCTTCTCCGCGCATATCGTTTAGCGAATAATTGTTGTACATCCCACGCTTCCTCCTCTTCCCCCCGAAGCGAAACGAGCTGCTTTACTTCACAAAGGAACGCTTTTTTTATCATCTTGGCTTTCTTTCTTACGCCTTTTTTCGTTGAATTTCCTTTCGCTTTTGTACATTAAATAATCATACAGGCATTTACCACTAAAGTCAGTCATTCTCGGAATCCCTGCTCGACTCTCATCGCGCATTCGTTTCTATTCTTCTTCGCGTAACGGTTTTTTCTCTACACAACGCTGAGCGGGCACTACGCGAGTAACACCCCACACTCCCTCCATCCTTTTCGCAGAAACGAGCATGTTTTCCTCGTAACGAAACGGTTTTTTCTTTACACAACGCTCAGCGGGCACTACGCGAGTAACACCCCACACTCCCTCCATCCTTTTCGTAGAAACGAGCATGTTTTCCTCGTAACGAAACGGTTTTTTTCGCCTCGGTATTTCTTCCTCCTTCTTTTTCATCGAATTGCCTCTCGCTTTTGTACAACCATACAAACATTTACTACTAAAATCAGTCGTTCTCGAAACCCTTCTCGACTCGCGAATTCAAACATTCAACGTCCCTCGCGCGAGGGATAACGCTGTACCATTACGCAAACTCTTTTCCATCATTAATCTCATCGTCATTCGTCGTTGCTGCTGTTGTTTTTTTTGCAAACAAACGTTACACAATACGATAGTTACTCGGCCGGTAGTCCAATGACTTTACAATGTTTTTTTCGTCCCTTTCGCGGAATCATTTTTTGAAAAATAATTACAAACATCGTTATTCGCGTACATTTTTCCCCCCACCATAATCATCTCAAACTCTTCACTCTCAAACGCTTCAGTTAATGAATATTCCTCAGCTGGAATAAAATTTTGTTTTTTTTTCTCATTCCTCCATTCTCGTGCGATAATTTAACACCGAAGAAACATTTCCAACCTAAAACTCGCGGTTCGCGATATCATACAAATATAAATAGAAATTTAAAAAATCCTTTACGAAATGCAAAAATTCAATATCCCATTCCTCCTCCTTCTCTTTTTCTTTCGCTCTTGCGGTTCGTACGAGGAATATTTTCCCAACTAATTTTTCGTTCGCGGAACCTCCACCATCATCAAAATGGGCTCGTGTTTTTCGAGCTGAGACATCCGCGAGATTATTCCGCTTTCGCGACATTTTCTTTTTTCGCCTTCTCCTCAATCCTCCTCCTCATTGTATTCTCCTATCGACAATTAAATAGACGTGAATTGAGATTTTTTCACGCGTGCGACACAACCAACACTCAACACATAAGGACATTTTACATTTATGTTTTTCTTTTTTCTTCCCCAAAATTTCGTTCCTTCTTCAATTTTTACGTCTCGGCAAAATTCCCGCGTGTCTCGTATGGATTCACGTAGATGTGCTCATTTTTTCCCTATAATTAACTACGTGTATTAAGGGCTTCTTTCCCCTCTGCCGAATTTCGTAACGAATTTTCTCGACAAATCCCTATTTATACGTTCTACTTAAATATAATAACAATAATAATAATAATAGCAATGAGAGTGAATTTCAAACGTCTCGAGAGACAAATAAATCGTAGCAAAAGTTATTTTCGCTAGTAGGGCTAAAACACGCGAGTTTCCAAGATTTTCTTTTGCATTATTATTATTATTATTTCACACATCGAAATAAATTTTCAATCGACGTGTCAACGAGAGAAATTGAGACTAGCTACACCTACGTGTTCGGTACTTGAATATTCTTACTTAACGTTCTCCGCTCGACAGTACATCGTTTTGGGTCCCGGTTATAATTATTGTGTTTTTTTTTCCCATTCCGCGTGACGTTTGATTTTTTTTTTCTTTATTTTCACCTCAATATCCGCTCGCTCGTATTTCCCGCGATCCTTCGCGGCACAGCGGGTGAATTCAAATTTGTCGACGAAAATCGAAAAAAAAAAAAAAAAAATTTTCGAAAACGACATTTTTTCGAAAATTCATCGTTGAAGAAAATTCCTGGAGTACCCCGACAATTTTCGTCACACAAGGGTTTTCGGGGTCACGAAGGCCGTTTTCGGATTTGCGAAACTCTAAACGAAAATGTAGAATTTCGAAATTTTAGCTTTTTTTTTTCGGTGGTCAGCGACTCTGAAAAAACGCCCTGTATACTGAGACTTTTGTTATGATTCGTTGGCGCGTACGCCGCAAAGGTCAAACCGCTGCCCAAAGGTCGTTACCGCGATATCCGAGGCGCGTTGCATACGCCATCTCTGTTTTTCTAGCGGAAGCTTCTATGTTTATTTTGTAAGTTCTACAGCGAGTTTTCGTAGGACACACACGGCGTGTGGAACGTTTCATCTCGAGTTTGGGTTCGCTCGACGGTCGAGAAGGATCGTCGTGTCGATCGTTGATTCCTTAATCCCGTTTTATCGTTGTCACGGCGGAGAATTTTGCATTTTCTTTTCGTCAAGATTCACGCGTACGTTTTTTTTTCCATTTTTTTTCACAATGGTTCTTTACTTTAGGCTCGATTCGTTTGATCGGGGCTTCGGAGAGACTCCCGATACAGTAGATTGTCAGACACCTAATAACGAGTACAACACAGATATGCAGGGAAGAGGCCGTTGCTTGGATTCGATTGTTACGAATTGATTCGTTATATTCACCGATTTATCTCCTTTTTTCTTACTCTTAAATCGTAATTAAAATTCTCGTCCCATTGATTCGCGAGTAAAACGAGAGAATCGTCGGTATATTTCGTTGGAAAATCTCGATTCGAACGAACAAAGAAGCGACGAAATCAAGACCGAAATTCAACGATTCAACGTCCGATTTAGGGAATACAGTGTTTTCCTCTCGATTTCTCTCGCGAAACAATCGTACTTTCTCATCGATTAAATCATTATTTCATTACCATTATTACGCGTACATGCAAGTATACGCATTGTTTTGTGTTGTGTACGGGTGTGTATATATATATATATGAATGTTACACGTATATATCGTACGTATTGCGAGATATCAGCTAGTCGTCGTTAGTGCAAGATGCCCTCTAATAGTTTCGATTGTCAGAGAAGATACGGTAGGTCGAAAAAGTGTTTTTCTTTTTCTCCTTGTACGCAGAGTCAAGTCGAGCGAGTACCTAGGCCTTATATGGACATACATGTATACTGATATATATATATATATATATTTACTCTTTTTGTTGGTAGAAAATACTTAAAGTGTGGACTAGTTAGGCAAAGATTTTGAGTTTTTTCGACGATACAAAACAGAACGTGTCGTCTTCCGATAAAGCATCGTTTCTTTTGTCTCCCTCTGTCGATTTTCATCGTCGTCCCTGCGTGTCTTTTGCAGATGTAATTGAAAAACGTTTACCTTCACAACCGCTTTTATTTCTATTTTTTTAATCAACGTTAACGCTGAATCTTTCTTGATTGAGAGTCGTTGCTGTTGTTGTTGTTTTCTTTTTTTTTTAAGAATGTACTCCGCAGTGTGCGTAGATTGTTTCGGATTTTGGATGCGGAGGCTCGCCAAACGAGAACTTTAGCGCGGAAAAATGCATTTTTTTTTCGGATGGTACATCGTGAGACGAAAAGTATATCAATTTTCTCTTGTTGTTGACGATTTCGTAGCTTCGCGAGCCTACCGCGGAGGTTTGTGGGCGCTGGGCACGGAACGAGATAAATCGAAGGATTCACAGCATATTCTACGTTGTACGGAGATAAACCTACGTATATTCATTCAATAGATTTTTCGAAATTCAAGACGAAATATCATCTTTTTAGAATCTGCTTAGAAGCGACTTTTCCCTTTTCCCCCCCCCCCCCACGAGTTCTCCCGCGAGTGTTTCGCGGCGTGCAGTCGAGGAAGAACCGATTTTGCGTCCCTAGAAAAATCGGGATTAAAGGGATGGTAAAGCCACGTGGTTTTTTCTTCGCTTAAAATTCTCACAACTCGTTGCGCAGCTTTTTTTCCGCCTCGTCAGATTTGTCGCAGAGTTCAAAGATACTTTGAGATTTTGAATTGAAAGAGAACGTACCTTTCTTACCGACGGTATAGACCGAGATGTTATTGTTATTCGTGAAACTTCGGAAAACGCGGAGGAACTTGACTTTCTACCGAGGACAATTTTTTTTTTTCTTTTTTCGTAAATAATTGCGATTCATCGATCGAAATCCTACGGTACGGAGGATTATTCCATCGTCCCGGTGATTATTTTATCGTAGCGCGTTGTTGCGATTATTATTATTATTATTATTATTATTATTATGAATATTATTATTATTATTTTACTTCCTCCACCTGACTCTTCCAAGCAATTTTCTAGGCCGTTATAGTTTCTCGTGGTTTCTCGTCGCGGGTGCGAATATTTACATCGAAATTTCGCGATTGTCGGCGTCTCATTTACTCATCGTTGATTTCTCGCGTATAATTCGTCATTTCGAATTTCGATGGATATTTTCGTCACGGGCTTCGATCCTCATTCGACTTTCGATATCTTTGTTCGCGTTACGCTTTTTTTTGTTTTTTTTTTCACCATCGACATTTTTGCAACATCAACGACAAATCTTCGGGGCGAAAAAATTTACGAGCGAAATCGGGCGTTCGCGTTTTTTTTTGGATTTGACGAACGTTCTCGCGAGCGACCGCGTTTCGCCGTTTGAAAAATGCGAATTGAGAACGAAAAAATGAACGAAGTTCGCTGGATTCTCGGATGGTCCGTGAACTCGAGAACTTTGTTTTTTTTTTTCGAACTTTTTTTCTCCTCTGTGATATTTCTTTTTTGTGATTGAAATATTTTTGAATTACATTTATTATTATTATTATTATATGTTTTATACGATTTATCACGTTTGGAGCGTTTCTCGGCTCTCGAGATTCTCTCATCTCTCTTCTTACGTTTATCTCCTCAAAATAGGCGTGGTGAGCGCAGAGAATTCGCAGGATTTCCTTTACTTCCGGTTTTCATCTCAAACTCGTTCGTACTCGCGGGCTGTAAATTGATTTCTCCTCGTCGCGTCGTACAATATGGACATCGACGAGAAACATCGCTTATTCGAAAAAGGACTCTCTCAAATTTGATTCATTTACGAAAAAAAAAAAAAAAAAAACTTTTTTTTTCGTCTTTTCTCGTTATGCGTTTTTTTTTTTTTTTTTTTTTGGTAATTCTTAGCCTCTTTTTCTTGTTTTTTCAACCGAGTTACGAACGTTGATTATAATAAAATTGATTGTACACGTCGGAAGATTATTCGTTAATTAGCGTTAACTTTCAGTCTAACAAAGAGCTGCAAAAATTGTGCGACTTTCTAAAACATCGATCACTCTGACGTTTACTTTGGATTTGCTTTGTTTTTTTTTGTGTTTTTCGAATTTTTTTTCAAACTACTCGACAATTGGCTTTTTTACTTTCCTCGGTTCGCGATTTTACTTCCGCTCGGCGTGCGCGCGAGAGACTCGGCCAGCGAGTCGCGTCGAAGGGGATCCCGGGGCTCGAACCTTCCCAAGATTATTTATCGGCGAAATTACGAGAACACGAAAAAAACGCGCGAGAGACGAAAACGAGGGAAAGAAAAGAGAGACGAACAACGCTCGAGGGAGCGATTTTGTGTTTTTTTTTTTCGGAAAAACGGAAATGCTCGTGGCGGCGTTTTCCGCTTTTCCCTTTCCTTCGATCTTTCCATTTTTCGTCTCTCGTTCTTGCCCTCCCGAAAAACTTTGTTTTCCCAGAGTACTTTCGATGTTTTCGACGCTCGTCGTTTTCGAGCGTTCGAAACCGGACGAATTCCTCGTCGTTCCCGTTTTCTCTCGATGAAAATCTCATTTCCAAACGATTCGCCCGAGAATCGATCGAATCCGAAAAAAACTGGATCAACCAGCGGCAATTCGAGCGCGCGTACGGCGCACTCGCGACGATGTCGATCGACTCTCGCGTTTCTTCGCCCTTCTTCTCACCTCCCTGTCTTTTAATTTAAACGACGGATTTTCCAGACTCGATCGAGTCTATTTTTTCTCCATCGATTCCTCCCCTCTGACTCTTTAGTCGATTTTCGGGAAAAATGGACCCACCGGATGCATCTCTTGATTATTTATTCGTTAATCCCACCATGACACACGTGCACGTTGGTCGTTTCGTTATGAAATTCGCAATCCTCGCGTTGTGAGACAAAAATAATCGCGCGTCTCTCGTATTTTTTTTTCCCTCTTATTGTCCCACGTTGTCTCGATGTTTTTCTTTTCTCTCCTTCTTCTCAATCGCGTTGCTCGCGCCGGGACCGCGCAGAGAGACGTTTATTGCTGAAGAGACTTCCGGCATCGACCGTCTCTCGTATTGCTCGTATATTTTTGTGTTGCTTAAAATTCTTTGTGGCTCATCGTTTCCTTCGTCGTCTGCTCGATCAATCGAATGGAAAATATATCATATCGGGACGGCGTGTCGGACGAAAAATTGCGGGGAGTGTTTCTTCGCTTTTTATAATTCTACAAAAATACACGATCGCTCTCTATGTTTTAACGAATATTACTATTATTCCCGTACGATCTTACACCGATATTGCGGCACGTTACGTACGCACGTTTGGCAGGAACTCGATCCCATTTTATCGCGCGATCCAAGATTCGTCCTTCCCGTCATTGACGCGTCCTTCAAGCTTCGTTCTCTTTGCCACAATCCGTGTGTAAATAAACTTTATTTTTTCCCATTCGGCAATTAAAATCTTCGTCTCTGTTCCTCCTCACCGTCCCGAAATCGCGCGGCGACTCTTTTCGCGTTCGAAAAAAAAACAGAGAGTCGAGAAATTCCCGTCGCGTCGTTTGACGAAATTTCATGCGCGAAAAACGGCGGATATTCCATCGGAAAAAAGCGATCAATCTCATCGACGAATTTTCAATCGTCGCGGTTTTACGGACCTCATTTTCTCCCTTTTTCAACTACGTTTTTGTCTCCGCTTGCACCGTCGCGATCCCACCGGCATTGTTGATTGTCATTTTTCGGAAAAATTATGTTTCATCCGCACACGCGACGTTTCCTTCTTTTTCAAAATTATTTCGATTTTCACGCTCGATGATCAACGGGATTTCGTTCCGATGTTCGACAACGAGCTCGTCGATCTTACTTCCTCCCCCAAACTCCCATTTTGTGATTGTCATATTGAGGCATTTCGAGCGAAGAGATTTTCGATTCCGTCGTTTTTGGTTTTCGAATTTGACTTTTTTTTCCGTTTAGCGATCGGGCGTTTCGTCAAAACGATGCAACGTGCTCTCTCTCTCTCTCTCTCTCTCGTTTTGCAAAGACGAGGAATTTAAATGTTCGATCAAACGTACATCGATACACGGGTTTAATAAAATTCGTGAAATTCGTGGAGATTTCGATCGTTGTGACGAGGAGTATGGTGGATTTTGCGAATTCTTTTTGACGTTGCCGAAAAAAAGGCAACGGCAAACAGCGAAGAGCGTGTCTTATCAAGAGATGATCTTGACGACGGACTCGCCCTCGTCCTTGAGCAAGAGGCTCAGACGAAGGTCGAGCTCGCCTGCTTCGAGGGCCCATTTTTCCCTCAACCATCATGGCGAGGTGGCGTTTTGAGTTCCAAGCGTATGAATGGGGAACAGCGGGTACCACCCGACGGTCAATTTCGTCAAGGGCAACAGCTCAAGGTCGACCTCAGCCCCGCCGAGGCCCTGGTTGCTCTCGAAGGCCTGCTTCTTTTCCCACAGCATGACGAGCAAATTGCGCCCGAGAGCGTCGCAGCTTCCGTACTTGAGCGTCTGACGATACTGCGGATTCCGCGAGTGTTTTATCACCCTCGTCTTTCGTTTGTGCAGCCAACGGTCCCCGTCGCGCAGATAAGTCTTCACGTACGTGTCTGAGGAAAAAGGACAAAGATGCGGTCGTGTTTTTTTTTTTTTTTTTTTATATATTACGCGAGAAATACGATCTCAAAGTTTGCATCGTTGAACCTCAACGGAAAATCGATTTTTCTCGGCGTTTAACAATTTTCAATTTCAATTTTCCGGAATTTTCAATGTATCTTCCGTCTCTCTTCACGAGTGTCGTAATTTTGAAAAAATGCTCAAAGATTTCGTGAGATCGTGGAGTAACGACGATGAAAAAGAAGTCAATCGTACGTTTCGTTGGATCGCAACGATGCAAACTTCAAAATCATCGAAAAATAAAATGAGAGGGAAAAAAAAAAGATTTATCGAGTACGAAATGAGAATTTAAAGGGAAATTCATTCCGCCGCAGTTTCCACCCACCATTCTGGGTTAATTTGAAAAATGTGGCGAAAAAAATATGAACGCGAGGGGTGTTTTTTTTTATTTTTTATATATATTACGCGAGAAATACGATCTCGCGTTTTTCATTGTATTTTCCGTCTCTCTTCACGAGTATCGTAATTTTGAAAAAATGCTCAAAGATTTCGTGAGATCGTGGAGTAACGACGGTGAAAAAGAAGTCAATCGTACGTTTCGTTGGATCGCAACGATGCAAACTTCAAAATCATCGAAAAATAAAATGAGAGGGAAAAAAAAAAGATTTATCGAGTACGAAATGAGAATTTAAAGGGAAATTCATTCCGCCGCAGTTTCCACCCACCATTCTGGGTTAATTTGAAAAATGTGGCGAAAAAAATATGAACGCGAGGGGGAACAACGTATTTTGCATTTTTTTTCGTCACATTCGGGTGTCCCGCTCTCCGCCGCGCGTTTATCGTATTGTTTTGATCCGCGCGGAAGCCGAGAGGCGGGGAGTTTTGAGACAAAAACGCCCTTGAGACTCTCGAATCGTCGGTAAATAAAAATAGTTTTGCACGACGTTACCGGGCTCCTCTCGTTCACCGGGACATATATCTCGGGCTGAAATGACCTCGACCTCGAGTGTACCCTTGCTGAGAAAAAAGGCGAGCTTGAACTCGCCGTTGTTCACACCTGAAAAGGGTATTTAAATGTTGGACAAACTTTGGCGAAGTTTCGTTCGCTGCTTTTCTCGCTTTTAATCCCGAGTTGAAATTTATCGGGAAATCATCAGCGGCGAGTGTCGATAATGATTTTTTTTGTCGTTTAATCTGGTTTTTACCACTTATGAGCTTGAATCCTCGCGGTGCCACTTGACCGGGTCCCAATTTCACGTCGACTCCGTTCTCGTCCCTTATCGACTGTTGGCTGAGGTTCCGTTTTATGCAAAACAACAATTGCGACAGCGGCGATTGAAAAGAGTTGATTTTTCGAAGGGAAAAAAAGGAAATTTTCACTGTCGTCCTTGACGCGGCTTACCTCAATTTGTCGTCCTCGTCGGACTCGCTGTTGCGATCGTAAAATCGCTCCGGAATGCCGGCAATTGTCTGTCCCGTGCTGTCTTTGCGCTCACCTCGCCCTGCGATTTGTTCATGAAAATTAGTCATCATCGATGGGAATTGAGAGGTCGTACGAGGGCGTCCGAACCGGAAGTCTTTGCCATCGTTTTCTCGTATTATTCAGTGAGAATTTCACGGTCCAGGAGGAGGTGGAAAAATTTGCTTTTTGACGATCATCATCGTGGCGAAAAGTCTCGCGGAAATCGAGTTGGCGATGTTGACCGAAAACTTTTATCGGTCTCGCGCGAGTCACGCTCGAGAAAAACTTTTCCGCTTCTCCATAGAGGACCTTCCGAACGAAATCTACGTACGTTCGACGAGATTTGTGATTTCGAATTTTGACCACGTTTTTTCGACCCTGCGTGAAAAATTCTCCACCCATCGTTCGTTTTTTTCCCCGCGTGGTTTTTTCAGTTTTTTCGGACAAAGTTTTAGCCGGAAAAAGAAGATTCGCGTCGCTTCCCCGGTGTTTTTTGACGTTCCGAAATTCAAGTTTCTCTCGGAGACGTCAGAGTCTCTCGAAATTGGCGAGAATTTTGACGAAATTTCTCTTTTTCGCGTGTAAAAACTGGAAAAACCGACGAGCGGCGATTTCGCGCGGAATACCCTGTGCGGATTTGTGATTTCGAAATTTGCCCACGTTTTTTCGACCCTGCGTGAAAAATTCTCCACCCATCGTTCGTTTTTTTCCCCGCGTGGTTTTTTCAGTTTTTTCGGACAAAGTTTTAGCCGGAAAAAGAAGATTCGCGTCGCTTCCCCGGTGTTTTTTGACGTTCCGAAATTCAAGTTTCTCTCGGAGACGTCAGAGTCTCTCGAAATTGGCGAGAATTTTGACGAAATTTCTCTTTTTCGCGTGTAAAAACTGGAAAAACCAACGAGCGGAGATTTCGCGCGGAATACCCTGTGCGGATTTGTGATTTCGAATTTTGCCCACGTTTTTTCGACCCTGCGTGAAAAATTCTCCATCCATCGTTCGTTTCTTTCCCCGCGTGGTTTTTTCATTTTTTTTTTTTCAAAGTTTTAGCCGGAAAAAGAAGATTCGCGTCGCTTCCCCGGTGTTTTTTGACGTTCCGAAATTCAAGTTTCTCTCGGAGACGTCAGAGTCTCTCGAAATTGGCGAGAATTTTGACGAAATTTCTCTTTTTCGCGTGTAAAAACTGGAAAAACCGACGAGCGGCGATTTCGCGCGGAATACCCTGTGCGGATTTGTGATTTCGAATTTTGACCACGTTTTTTCGACCCTGCGTGAAAAATTCTTCACCCATCGTTCGTTTTTTTCTCCGCGTGGTTTTTTCATTTTTTTTTGTACAAAGTTTTAGCCGGAAAAAGAAGATTCGCGTCGCTTCCCCGGTGTTTTTTGAAGTTCCGAAATTAAAGTTTCTCTCGGAGACGTCAGAGTCCGAAATTTTGACGAAATCTCTCTTTGTCGCGTGCAAAAACTGGAAAAACCGACGAGCGGAGATTTCGCGCGGAATACCCTGTGCGGATTTGTGATTTCGAATTTTGCCCACGTTTTTTCGACCCTGCGTGAAAAATTCTCCATCCATCGTTCGTTTCTTTCCCCGCGTGGTTTTTTCATTTTTTTTTTTCAAAGTTCTAGCCGGGAAAAGAAGATTCGCGTCGCTTCCCCGGTGTTTTTTGACGTTCCGAAATTAAAGTTTCTCTCGGAGACGTCAGAGTCTCTCGAAATTGGCGAGAATTTTGACGAAATTTCTCTTTTTCGCGTGTAAAAACTGGAAAAACCGACGAGCGGAGATTTCGCGCGGAATACCCTGTGCCTACTTGTAAATACTCGACCGAGGGTAAATTGCGGAGGCTTTTGATACCTTCTCAGACCCTTCGACACGTACAACATGGTCTTCCATTTTCTTTTCTCCTTTTGCTCTCGGAGGAAATTTACTCTCTCACGGAGTTTCCTCGCAGTTTCTATCTACGGCGTGTTACACGGTAATACACGTGTACAAATAGCGGTGTAAGTGTGGGAGGACGGGTACGGACTCGTCGAGTGGCACAACTTATTTGTCGGCCTCGGAGCGTAGGTTTTACAAAACTTTGTGTCAGCCAGAGTTCGCCATTGCGAATATACATGTTTTTTTCGTACAATCATGAAGCCAATGAAAAGTGATCGAAGAAAATTCGTGTTTCGTCCTTTTTTTTGGTTGAAACTGACGAATCTCTCAGAGCCAATTTTTTTTAAAGCACCGATACTGGTGCGTACGACGGGAAATTAAATTTGCATCATTACAGAGAAAAATCAGTGACGATAGCCGACGCGAAATTTTCTTCCAAATGCCAACTCGAAAAATCGTCAATTTTTTTGTAATTCAGCTGACAAAAAGTCGAAAAAGGTGGCGACAGTGGAGACAAAGTTTTGTTCCAAAAACGACACGAATCGTCGGGATCCGACGACTTGAACTCGAAAAATCGTCAATTTTTTTGCAATTCAGCTGACAAAAAGTCGAAAAAAGTGGCAAAAGTGGACACGAAGTTTTGTTCCAAAAACGACACGAATCGTCGAGATCCGACGACTTGAACTCGAAAAATCGTCATTTTTTTGTAATTCAGCTGACAAAAAGTCGAAAAAGGTGGCGACAGTGGACACGAAGTTTTATTCCAAAAACGACACGAATCGTCGAGATCCGACGACGCGAACTCGAAAAATCGTCAATTTTTTTGTAATTCAGCTGACAAAAAGTCGAAAAAAGTGGCAAAAGTGGACACGAAGTTTTGTTCCAAAAACGACACGAATCGTCGAGATCCGACGACTTGAACTCGAAAAATCGTCAATTTTTTTGCAATTCAGCTGACAAAAAGTCGAAAAAGGTGGCGACAGTGGACACAAAGTTTTGTTCCAAAAACGACACGAATCGTCGAGATCCGACGACTTGAACTCGAAAAATCGTCAATTTTTTTGCAATTCAGCTGACAAAAAGTCGAAAAAGGTGGCGACAGTGGACACAAAGTTTTGTTCCAAAAACGACACGAATCGTCGAGATCCGACGACTTGAACTCGAAAAATCGTCAATTTTGCGTAACTCGGCTGACAAAAAGTTGAATTCCCGTCGTTTCTCCGCGATATTCGCGGTGTTGATTGTTACAAACGTGTATTTTTTTGACTAGCGATTTCTCGGACGTGCTTTTTAGCCAACGATAGATACGATGCATCGACGAATTAATCAACGATATAAGTTGTACTGAGAAAAACAAGCGAGAGCAATTATTGAAAAATTCTTGAGCGATCGATAAAATACATCGCCGGATAGTTTGAAGCGTAAAGAGGCGTAAATATCGATCGAGTTTTAAAAATTGATAGAAAATAAAATAAAACGAATGTGACTACATTATTTGTATGCATATTTCGTGTTGTTCAATTTTTTACCATTTACAGAATTACGATAATTTATTCATTCTACGATCTGCGTTTGCTTCTTGTTTGTTTTTTTTTTTTCATCACACCGATCAACGAAATTTCGAGCAAAGTTACGCGCCGGTGAAAAAAAAACATTGAATCATCCGCGAGTATCTCTCGATTTTTTCAAAGTTCGAGCTTCGTCCATTTTTTTCCATATTTAATTCTCTTCCTGTCCGGACACTCGATTAATTAAATTCGTCTCAATTCGATAAAATATATCGTCGGATAGTTTGAAGCGTAAAGAGGCGTAAATATCATGTTTCGTGTTGTTCAATTTTTTACCATTTACAGAATTACGATAATTTATTAATTCTACGATCTACGTTTGCTTCGTCGATACAGCAAAGATTCGACGAATGTTCCGTCGTTTCTTGTTTGTTTTTTTTTTATCACACCGATCAACGAAATTTCGAGCAAAGTTACGCAACGGTGAAAATAAAAAATAGAATCATCCGCGAGTATCTCTCTATTTTTTCAAAGTTCGAGCTTCGTCCATTTTTTTCCATATTTAATTCTCTTCCCGTCCGGACACTCGATTAATTCAATTCGCCTCGCCGTTTTCGTTCGAGCGTCTCGAGCGAGAGCGCGCGCGAGACCGCGGGAAGCTTCGCGATGGCCAATTGGCGCGACGAGGATCTCGAAGAAATTTTCTATATCCGGCAGAACGAGTTTCGCGGCTCGATCGATATTGCCGAAGAAAGAAACGAGATTGAATCTCGATGCTTTCCGACAAAAAGAACGAGGCGCGAGCTTTTCATGTCGTTGTTGAATTTTCATCGAGATTCGCGCGAATCGAGAGGCAAAAAAAGACGAAAAAAACCACCGAAACGGAAGGGAAAACCGAAGGAATTTGCGGTGCGGAATTTCGTTGAAATTTCGTTTAACGAAAGGTGTTAAAAAAAAAAACAAAAAATAGTCGAATTCATCGATCGAACCATTTGCCTTATTTTACTTTTCTCTTACCTAAACTGCGTGTGCGACACGACTGCGGATTATCAACTGGTTGCAACGAACGTATCTACGAGTAAGCCTCACGAGTACACACATTTTCTTATAAAAGAGTAGCACATCAATTTTTATAACCGACGATATGAAGCGTTGTGAAATTAAAGATGGACGACATTGCGGTAAAAAAACAAAAGGTCAAGAACGCAAATGAAAACTCGCGATAATATATACCTCAGCTGAGAAATTAATCGGCAAACGATGTAACGATACGTGTGAATGAATAATCGAATTAATCCGCACGGAAGCTGCGGATGTAGCATATGTGGCTGTGAATTCGGCAGGCTCGATTCGACGGTAATATTTCGCTAATTCGCGAGAAAAAAATCGTATTTCTGCACTAGACCCTGACGATTTTTAAGCAAAAACGACAAAATGCTTCTACTTTCCTACAAATTTAAAGTCCACTCCCAAAAAAAAAAACTCTCCCTCGTATTAATCACGTTTTTCGTCCCTTTGAATCAAGATCATCTTCCCAACTTTCCAGAAAAAAAAAATAATTTCGTCAAAGTGCCTCTTGACAAAAGGTCAAGAACGGAAATGAAAACTCGCGATAATATACTCCAGCTGGGAAATTAATCGCCAAATGATGTAACGATACGTGTGAATGAATAATCGAATTAATCCGCACGGAAGCTGCGGATGTAGCATATGTGGCTGTGAATTCGGCAGGCTCGATTCGACGGTAATATTTCGCTAATTCGCGAGAAAAAAATCGTATTTCTGCACTAGACCCTGACGATTTTTAAGCAAAAACGACAAAATGCTTCTACTTTCCTACAAATTTAAAGTCCACTCCCAAAAAAAAAAACTCTCCCTCGTATTAATCACGTTTTTCGTCCCTTTGAATCAAGATCATCTTCCCAACTTTCCAGAAAAAAAAAATAATTTCGTCAAAGTGCCTCTTGACAAAAGGTCAAGAACGGAAATGAAAACTCGCGATAATATACTCCAGCTGGGAAATTAATCGCCAAATGATGTAACGATACGTGTGAATGAATAATCGAATTAATCCGCACGGAAGCTGCGGATGTAGCATATGTGGCTGTGAATTCGGCAGGCTCGACTCGACGGTAATATTTCGCTAATTTGCGAGAAAAAAATCGTATTTCTGCACTAGACCCTGACGATTTTTAAGCAAAAACGACAAAATGCTTCTACTTTCCTACAAATTTAAAGTCCACTCCCAAAAAAAAAAACTCTCCCTCGTATTAATCACGTTTTTCGTCCCTTTGAATCAAGATCATCTTCCCAACTTTCCAGAAAAAAAAAATAATTTCGTCAAAGTGCCTCTTGACAAAAGGTCAAGAACGGAAATGCTATTAATATTTCGCTAATTTGCGAGAAAAAAATCGTAAACGAAACGACAAAATGCTTCTACTTTCCTACAAATTTAAAGTCCACTCCCAAAAAAAAAACTCTCCCTCGTATTAATCACGTTTTTCGTCCCTTTGAATCAAGATCATTTTCCCAACATTCCAGAAAAAAAAAAATCGTAAAAGTGCCTCTCGACATTGACAAAAAAATGCCCAACCGTTACAGCAGCGATTATAATCGTCAATTATCTCAAATGATCTCGCTTTATCTCGATAACGTATATAAAAATTGTAATCATCTCGTTTACTGAAAAATATGCCTTTGCGCGCGTGTGTGCGTGTCCGTGTGAGTGCGGGAGTGTACAGCAGCGTACGAAGCGTCGAAAAAAAACGTAAAGCCGTAAAAAAGGCGTTGGACGGAAAGAAATCGATCAACTTACGAAGCCAGAGCGAGAAAGAAAAAGTCGAGCGCGTGAGAAAGAGTTTCTTGGAGTATCCTTACCGTAGACCGTGATCGGTGGATGACACACGGGTCTCGCCTTGCGTTTATAATCGGGATGGTGCGGAGTGCGGTAGCGGGAAGGAGGCCGATTTTTTACCGGTCCTCGGAGAAACAGGCTCGCACTGGCACACAGTAACTGTTGGGACTACGCACTCTGCTTGGTTCGCCCGGGTCACCGGTGGCCCGAGATTTCGTACTGAGGTTGTGATGTCGGTGGTCGTGATGGTGGTGGTGGTGGTTCGTGGATGTCGATCGATTTTTTTTTACGTTTCGACCGAGCGAACAATATCGAGATTCGTTTGTTTGTTTTTTTTTTTTTTTTCGACAAGCACGTATCATTTTTTTTTTTTTTCACGTTCGTTTTCATTTTCGCAACGAAGAGAACGTCGTCGTGATTACATCGACGAGATGTTCGTACACAAAGGGAGAGATCGAGGGCCCGAAAAACAATAAAATTTGCGAACGAAGGCTTTTACAAAACGACTCTTCTTCCTTTTTTTCTCTTCAAGCCCCAATTATATCATTGTTATTATTATCGTTCGAGAGATTCTTTTGTTGCGTCACATCGACCACTGATTCAGCCTTGCACGATTATAGTAGTATGGAATTTTCAGAGAACGTGGTAAGGGGGGTTGAGAGAGCGAGAGAGAGAGAGAGGGGGGGGGGGTGAAGACTCTCGATTGTCGGTTAAAGCTTCGTGTGCGGATGCACAAGATTGTTTTTTTTTTTTTTTTCGTTTTTGGCACATGAAGATGTAACAGATATGGTGATAACAGAGACAGTCAGCGAGAGAGATATGTGTATACAGAAAAGACGACGCTGAGTAGTAGTGCGAGTCCGCCTTTGGTCGGACGTCAGGCTGACGTTTCGAGGCGCGTCGATCGACTTTGCGTCGAAACGCGAATTTCGCCAGAGCGAACTAAGCAATTTCGCGCGAGACGAAAGTTTTTGGAATGTTTTTCGAAATTGCTTTTTTTTTTTCAACGATCTCTCGACGGCGCTAATTTAATTTCGTTATTATTGGAAAATGATTATTTTCAGAATGAAATTTTGATTTCGAAGAAGAAAATGTTGCCGTTTTCGCGCGCTCGTCAGACTGCCGTTCGAACGCCGGCGGTTTTTCATCCTCGTGTGTTGAATTCGGGGCTTTGATTGTTCAAAAATACATGGCGTTACGTTTCACGTGGTTTGGAAAAAATCGTGTTGCATGACGAAGCTCGTAAAGCAAATCGTTAGGCAAAACAGATTCGCGCAGGCAAAGGATCGTTTTTCTCTGCTGTTTTTTTTTTTCCTTTTTTTTCTTTCGTTGTTTTCGACATTCCTCATTGATAAATACGGATTTGTGCTTTTGAACAGCTTCTGTGATGTATAATATGTGGCTCTTGTACAGTGGCTTCAGCAACAATTAAATGAGATTGACAATTAATTATGATCGCGAGCAGTATATATATATATAGTTTATTATACTCGTGGAAGATGTAATTATCGAAAAGTTTTTATCGACCGGGACGATGACACTTTTGATGACAGCAACGATAACGGCGAAAGCTCATAATGATCGTATATAGTTGGAGTATGACACCGGGATCAAACGAGGTCGCAAAATCAGAGAAAAGAAAAGCCAGCAGCGACGAAAAAAATCGAGATATCTCCATGGGAATGACACGTGGCATTGACGTTTCGTTTTTCGCTCGATCGTGCGAAAAAATTTCATCGAAATCCGTACGCAACTTTGTTAACCAACCGGACGAAATATTCATCTCTTTTTTCCGTCGAAAGTGGCGACTTTTTTTTTCCATGCAGATTGTCTTTGCAGGGCTCTGGGGAATGCACGTGTTTTTCAAAATGATCATTCCCAAAATGTCATCGTCCGGTTTTTTCAATTCCCAAAATCGTTGCGCAACGTCCCGTTGACGAAAAAATACGTAAATAAATAACAAAACTACAGAGTCCCGAATATAATTGTGATGAAAAAAAAAAAAAAAAAAAAAAAAAAACAAGGAAAAAAATCGAATAAAAAGTTCCACGAGGGTGAGGACGACACAGGATGTTTCGTTCGCTCGGTCAAAGCGCTTAATGACGACGTGAACAGGGTTGATCGATGGAGGAATGTCTGTGTGCGTATGCGGGCTTAAGGGTGTCGACAGGGCGGGTGAATGTCGGAAACAATTGACGCGTTGCGGTGTCATCGATGTTTTCATGATTTTCCGATCGTCCGATGGCGAAAAATAAGGTAGAACGAAAATGTGCGATTGCAAAATTTGAAAAAACTCGGAAAACTTTAGAAAACTTTCCTCGCGTTTCTATCAGCTTTCTCAACGACTGCTTGTACTTTTAATAGCATCTCCAGAGTGTTTTCCGTGTAAAAAAAAAAAAAATTTTTTTCAAAATTCGTCCAAAAATTCGGATCTCGATCAAGTGTCTTCGATCAACAAAATTGCCGCGAGTTTCCATAGGATTAACGTTTCTTCAAAGCTCTGCGGGAAATTAATTCGTTTGCAAAGGTTTTCTCGTCTCGAAATCGTGTCCCGGAAGTCGCGGACGCGAGACGTTATCGAAACTCCGCGGGTGTCCTCTGGCGGAGGGGGGACGCTGGCGGAAAATTTGCTCGTATTCAATTAATCATATCGCAATTGTCGGAGACCGCGCGAGGGTTTATACGCGTATATCTAATGTACAAAGGGCCGAGATGAAGAGTTAATGGAGTACAAATATATGCAAAGTGTCAGTGTTTGCCTAATAGCGCAAATATGCTACCCATGTCGGTGGAGCATCACGATATGACGATGGATGTGGTTGGAGTTACGGATATGTGTACAATACACACATACACATATACAGGGTGTCCCAAAACTCGACGTCGATGGCATTTCCGTATACACTTTGAAAAACGAGATTCAACGATAAGTCACGCTTTTTCGCGTATTTTTCAATCTCAAAGTCCGAAAATACACAGCGCTCATTTTTGAATCAGACCGCGGCGGTAGTACCACCTTGACGCTCAGTTTTGAGACACCCTCGTGTTTGTTTACATATACGGGGTGTCTCAAGGTCGAACGCCGAAAATTTGAAGCTGCACCGGGTTTGAAATTCAAGGTCGAAAGGTCTTTCGGTCCTACGACGCGGACGTCGAGTTTTGGAGTTACAGATGTGTGTACAATGCATACATATACACATATACAGGGTGTCCCAAAACTCGACGTCGATGGCATTTCCGTATACACTTTGAAAAACGAGATTCAACGACAAGTCACGCTTTTACGCGTATTTTTCAATCTCAGAGTCTGAAAATACACGGCGCTCATTTTTTAATCAGACCGCGGCGGTAGTACCCCCTTGACGCTCAGTTTTGAGACACCCTCGTGTTTGTTTACATACACGGGGTGTCTCAAGGTCGAACGCCGAAAATTTGAAGCTGCACCGAGTTTGAAATTCAAGGTCGAAAGGTCTTTCGGTCCTACGACGCGGACGTCGAGTTTTGGAGTTACAGATGTGTGTACAATACACACATATACACATATACAGGGTGTCCCAAAACTCGACGTCGATCGCATTTCCGTATACACTTTGAAAAACGAGATTCAACGATAAGTCACGCTTTTTCGCGTATTTTTCAATCTCAGAGTCCGAAAATACACGGCGCTCATTTTTCAATCGGACCGCGGCGGTAGCACCCCCTTGACGCTCAGTTTTGAGACACCCTCGTGTTTGTTTACATATACGGGGTGTCTCAAGGTCGAACGCCGAAAATTTGAAGCTGCACCGGGTTTGAAATTCAAGGTCGAAAGGTCTTTCGGTCCTACGACGCGGACGTCGAGTTTTGCGACAGCCTGTGTATGTATAAACGTGTACACGTATAGCAAGATTACGGTGAGATGTAAGCGATGCACACAGAGACGACAAAGACGTACAACGGATGACACGCACTGCCGTTTGAAGGATCGATGGCACACGCGGAAAAGACGAGGACGTTTCGCGTCGACGAATTAACGCTCGTTTGTCATTTCGGAAACGAGTGATTGTGGTTTAAGCACACACTCTCACACACACTCACACACACACGGATGACAATAAATGTGCAATTTGTGTGCAACATTAACGTTATGTACATATAAAATGGAATTATCGTAATATCGAAAAAGTACGAGTCGAAAGAGGATAAAAGACGTACACAATATTGTGACAGGAATAAAAAGAGAGAGAGAGAGAGACAAATAATTTCATCACAGACGCGAAACAATGAATAATGACAGCGACGATGCAGATTCACAAAAAAAATGTAATCGCAAGATAAATATTCGAAAAGTGGACGCGAAGACACGAGAGAAAGAAGAGAAAGTCGGAGTACGAATTGGACGATCTTTGTGCTCTCGTCAATTCGTTCGGTGACGAATATGATCAGTGTTTTGAAAAAAAACGGTGTGATCGAATCGTCGAAAGACGAGACGAGAAAATAAGAGGGAAACGAACGATTTATTTGGCCTTTTCGTTTCTTTCGCTCGACGCGTCCCGCGAATTAAAATTAAAAAAAAATTAAAATTAAAAAATTACTCACGGCTTCCGCGTCTCTTGTCGTTCGACAGACTCATCGTTCTGCCGAGCTCGCCTTTCGCCGCTGCTGCCTTCAGCGATCTCATTATCTCGTCGTGATCGCGGGGTGCTCTCGTGCAAGAGCTACGCCGACGATCGCGATTGTAATACGCCACGGAAGCGTCCGTTTCGCCCATACTCCCACCTGTGAATTTCATGCTATACTTTAATCGTTCAATCAAGATGAATTTGAATAAACTTATTTTTCGTCGTCAATATTCTTCGATTCGCCCCATATTTTTAATGAATTTTCCGATATTGTGACACTCGTGAAGAGAGGAAGGATGATGTGATGAAAACTCGGAAAATTCCAATGTAAAAGACCGAAAAAATGCAGATTTTCGTTCAAGTCGAACGACGCAAGCTTCAAGGTCGTTAATCAAGGCGGTTGTCGCGGCAAAAGTGTCTTCTCGGGAATCGTACGGAGCTTGTTATTGTTGAGTGTCCTTGGACTGCGCGCGAGCGCTCGCGAGCTGAATCAAGGTCGACCTTTGCGGTTTGCCGTGTAAACAAGTTTTCGTGATCGGCGAGTTGGTTTTTGCGAGAGATGACGAGGAAAAAATTGGTCAAACACGATTCCGGCGTTTGCGGAAGAGCGAAATAGAACGATGTGCTCGCGGGGTCACGTCGAGGGAACAACGGCGAGTCTCGACGATTTTCGACGTCCGTAGCGCGAGTCGCTCGTTCATCGATCAACGGAAGGAGCCTTATTGACCTTTTCGAATTACCGCGAGTGCTCTTTACACACGATTTGTCCATGTGCGGTACAAACATTGTTTATCGGTCCGACGTCCGACCATTAGCGAATCGGCTAAATGCCTGTGCGATTAGATCGGCCCGGATCGTCGATTTTCTCGATTCTCGCTCGTTCCCACGACGCCTACGCTCAAAGTTGTATTTTGGAATTGAAAGCTCGATTTTTTGACCGAAAAATTGTTTCTTCAATTTTCTCTCGCGTCTTCCTTCAATGATGCTGCAAAAGTTTGTCGCAATTTGGTTGAAAAAATGAAAAACTGAATAAAAAAGAACGTATTTCCAATTTCGAAGGTAGAATGGTTCGTTTTTGAAATTATTTGGTTAAAAGGAACGAAAATTCGGATTAACAAATGCGGTTGAGATTATTGAAAAGACGGAGGATCAAACGATTGTAATTACGTTTGCTGTCGGTTCCTCCTTGACTCTGGAAGCTGCTTCTCCGACTGCCCGGCAGAGATCTGCTGTAGTCCTTGCTGAGTTCGTAAGGTTCGACCTCCAATTGTTCCGACTGACTGGAGCCGCGTCGCGAATTAGCCTGCCAAGCGTGATCCGGATGAAGGAAATAAGGCTCCGGACTTCCGCTGTCGCTCGGGGTATCGTCGCTGTAGCTTCTTTCGCGTATTTCCGTACGCCGCAGGAGCCTCTGTGCTATTTCGATCGATATCGAACCCCGCGGCGAGCAGAATGGCGATTTTCCCGAGCGGACACCGCGTGGGTCTTCCAGACGATACCTGATTGTTTGTTTTTCGTTTTTCCATCAAATTAACAAGCCACCGATGATCGTTGAATTTTAATTTTTCAAGTTATAATACGAATAATAACAATCGATCAAACAATCAATTATAAATAATAGTAACGACAGATATCGAAGGAAATGTACCACTTTTGGTCAGCAAATGTGCAAAATCATCGGAATATTCTTTGCGATTTGAAAAAAAAGATTCAAGATGATCGATGAGCGAGAGAGAGAGAAACCACTTGGGTCCTCCAGACGATACCTGATTGTTTGTTTTTAGTTTTTCCATCAAATTAACAAGCCACCGATAATCGTTGAATTTTAATTTTGCAAGTTATAATACGAATAATAATAATAACGACAGATATCGAAGAAAATGTACCACTTTTGGTCAGCGAATGTGCAAAATCATCGGAATATTCTTTGCGATTTGAAAAAAAAGATTCAAGATGATCGATGAGCGAGAGAGAGAGAGAGAAAAACCATTTGGGTCCTCCAGACGATACCTGATTGTTTGTTTTTCGTTTTTCCATAAAATTAACAAGCCACCGATAATCGTTGAATTTCAATTTTTCAAGTTATAATACGAATAATATTAATAACGACAGATATCGAAGAAAATGTACCACTTTTTGTCAGCGAATGTGCAAAATCATCGGAATATTTTTAGCGACTTGAAAAAAAAGATTCAAGATGATCGATGAGCGAGAGAGAGAGAGAGAGAGAGAGAAACCACTTGGGTCCTCCAGACGATACCTGATTGTTTGTTTTTAGTTTTTCCATCAAATTAACGAGCTACCGATAATCGTTGAATTTTAATTTTTCAAATTATAATACGAATAATAATAATAACAACAGATATCGAAGGAAATGTACCACTTTTGGTCAGCAAATGTGCAAAATCATCGGAATATTCTTTGCGATTTGAAAAAAAAGATTCAAGATGATCGATGAGCGAGAGAGAGCGAGAGAGAAACCACTTGGGTCCTCCAGACGATACCTGATTGTTTGTTTTTAGTTTTTCCATCAAATTAACAAGCCACCGATAATCGTTGAATTTTAATTTTTCAAGTTATAATACGAATAATAATAATAACGACAGATATCGAAGGAAATGTACCACTTTTTGTCAACGAATGTGCAAAATCATCGGAATATTCTTTACGATTTGAAAAAAAAGATTCAAGATGATCGATGAGCGAGAGAGAGAGAGAAAATCTCGATGATTTTCCCGAGCGTATACCACGTGGGTCTTCCAGACGATACCTGATTGTTTGTTTTTAGTTTTTCCATCAAATTAACAAGCCACCGATAATCGTTGAATTTTAATTTTGCAAGTTATAATACGAATAATAATAATAACGACAGATATCGAAGAAAATGTACCACTTTTTGTCAGCGAATGTACAAAATCATAAGAATATTCTTTGCGATTTGAAAAAAAAGATTCAAGATGATCGATGAGCGAGAGAGAGAGAGAGAAAATCTCGATGATTTTCCCGAGCGTATACCACGTGGGTCTTCCAGACGATACCTGATTGTTTGTTTTTAGTTTTTTATTCAAATTAACAAGCCACTGATAATCGAAAAAAATAAACAAATTAACAATCCGCTGATATCGAAGAAAATGTACCGTTTTTTGTCAACGAATGTACAAAACCATCGGAATATTTTTAGCGATTTGAAAAAAAAAGATTCGAGATGATCGATGAGCGAGAGAACTACTTGCCAAACAGCTCGATCAGTCTCAAAAGCACCGTGCAGGTCGACCGAGCACTCGCCGAGGTAGATTGTGTCACCGTCCGGCAAACAGTCCCAGAGCGTGACCTCGATCGCGCGATCCAATAAATCATCTCCCGAAATACCGGTGAAAGTCAAATTGGCGTTCCAGATGGGGTTCGGCGCAGGCTTGGAAACGTCAGTCTGAAGGATATTTTGATCTCCGCTGAAATCATAATTTTTCGCGAATTTCTTTGCGATTGAAATCATAAAACGAGAGGAAAAAATCTTCGATCTTTATTGTTCTCGGTTTTAAGGCCGAGCGATCGAGTGTTTTTGCGTTAATTTCACGAGCAGGGATTATACGCCCGTTTCGAACAGCCAAAGTTACCATGGCGGTAGAAGAACGAGTTTGGCGAAGGCCTGAGGCGGAAGCCCCGTGTCGTCGCGTGTGCAGAGCTCGTCAGCCGCCAGGAGCGATACGATGAGCTCGCGTCTGTCAGCCTCGTACCAAACGTGTATCTGTATCCTTCCGCTCACTTGTTTTACGATCGGCTCCTAAAAATTAACGCACCCGATAAAAACGAGAGATCAGCGCGCGAGTTTTTTTTTCGTTTTTTTTTATCGAAGGTGGGAGCGCGAAATTACCATGAAATACGACAAAAAAAGGTCTTTCACGGACTCGAGACGATATTCGAGTCCGGAAACTCGCCGAATTTCGAAATCGACTTTTCAGCAAAGTTTACGTTCGCTGCGAACTTTCCATCCGCGCGGATTCGAAATTAACGCAGCACGTGCGAGAAAATGTCGGAATAACATTGACCGCGCCAGCGAGGGCGAGATTTCGGGCGTGACATTTTGGGCGATTTTTTAAATTTCGTTTTTCAAAAAACGAACAAACGTTGAACCTTCGAGAATAACGGCTTTTTCCCTCTCGCGATAATTTTCCTTTGCGTCGCCGTGACGAGAGAAAAAAAAAGAGAATTGGAAAGCAGTCCGAAGGAAAATTCTCGCGGCATAGTGCATTTTTCATGAGCAAAAGCTTGACGAGAAAGCGCGTGTTTTTTCCTCAACCTCGTGGAATTTTGTGCCATCAAACGCAGCCGTCTCGCCCACGCTGTTTTTTTTTTCTTTCTCTAGCGCTGACGACAAAGTTTCTCTAATTCGGGAAAAATGAACGTGGCATACAGAGGTAATATACATTAATGCAATATTTCGTGTGATTTATTTCCGCACACATTAACTGTAATTATTAAAAAAAAAAAGGCAGCTCGAGAGAGCTCGCAGCGAGAGATGCATTTTACGAGGGATTTAAACGATGAAATTTTTATTCAGTATATACTCTCTGGAGTTTACGAAAGAAATGCGCTTGCATCGACGAATGCGTGGGGGTAAACGAAAAAAGGTCTTTTTCCGCAAGCTACCTCAACATGTACTCTATATGCATTAAATAATTATTACAAAATTGTATGACGGAATACAGACAAAATATTTAATTAGCATGCGCAACGGTCGAGGATTAAAAGCTTCACTTGCTCGCTCTACGTGAATCACTAATTAATTTTATATCAAGCCCGAGAGAGAGAGAGAGGGAGAGAGGGGAGGATGAAAAAAAATCAAAGGCGGGAATTTCGCGAGAACGATGATTGAAAAATAATGCGATAGATGCGCGGAAAGACGAAGCGATAACGTGGGAAAAGAGAAAAGTCGAGAAGATCGAGAGATGAAGGGATGAGGAAGGTTCGGGCTGGTAGAAAAATGAAGAAAAAAAAAAAACCGAGAGGATGGATAACGCAGAAGAGAAAAAGGGGAAAAAATCGCCTAGACCCAATTTACTCAAAAAATTAGATCCACAACGTTTTTTTTTTCTTTTTTCCATTCCACGCAAGCCTCGTTTCGTCCATCTCGCGTACAAAATATGCCCATAACGCCATGACTATTTTCGATACTCGCTACGACTGTTGCGAAACAAGGAGATCCCAGTGTCGACGAAATTTTTGGTCTGCCATTTTTTTTTTTCATGGGTTATCCAGATTTTCAAATTACTCTCACGTCGGAGGGGCAATGAGGATTTTTATTTCCATCCAAACAAGCGACACGTCGTATTTGCCGGTATTCTACTTCTACAACGAATTACGTGGCGCGTGATGCAGCTTTTGCCAATTTTTTTTTTCAAACTTGCGATTTTTTTTTTTTTTTTTTCATACTGTACTACGTACGAGAATAAAAGGGGATGAAAAGTGTGCGCTCGGGGTGAGATAGCCAACTCTCGGGGGCAGGTGCTACCATACAGCGTTCCAGAGATTAAAAAAAAAAAAAAAAGTATATAAAATCGTGATAATGATCAAATGGCTCGGAGGGCTCGGTGTGTAACAGGCGTTTCCCTTGTAGCTCCCTTTTGTCGTTTTTTTCCTTTCCCGAGAGCATTGCATCAGTGCCGCGCGTTTTGCATCATTCGTTTCGCGCAACTTTGTCTCAATCAGCGTATTTTTTCATTTCGCACTCCATGACCCCTTGATTATCGATCTTTTTGGTCCGCGAACGGAAGTACGAGGGAAAATCTGCCATTCGAAGAGCAGGCGCGTCGACGACGGAAACTTTATCGTGCATTGAAAAAAGAAAAAAAAAACAAAGTAAAAATGACACTATTTCAATTTCAATGAAATTTCAAAAAATCCGTTGTGCCTCTTTCGAACAAATAAGTAGCAAAAAAAAAAGATAAAAGTTGAAAAAAAAAATGTATCGCGAGAGTCGATCGTCCTCAGGCTTGTATCTCCCTTTTGTTGTTTTTTTCCTTTCCCGAGAGCATTGCATCAGTGCCGCGCGTTTTGCATCATTCGTGTCGCGCAACTTTGTCTCAATCAGCGAATTTTTTCATTTCGCACTCCATGACCCTTTGATTATCGATCTTTTTGGTCCGCGAACGGAAGTACGAGGGAAAATCTGCCATTCGAAGAGCAGGCGCGTCGACGACGGAAACTTTATCGTGCATCGAAAAAAGAAAAAAAAACCAAAGTAAAAATGACACTATTTCAATTTCAATGAAATTTAAAAAAATCCGTTGAGCCTCTTTCGAATAAATTTCTTTTGAAGAAAGCGAAAAAAAAAGATAAAAGTTAAAAAAAAAAAGTATCGCGAGAGTCGATCGTCCTCAGGCTTGTATCTCCCTTTTGTCTTTTTTTTCCTTTCCCGGGAGCATTGCATCAGTGCCGCGCGTTTTGCATCATTCGTTTCGCGCAACTTTGTCTCAATCAGCGAATTTTTTCATTTCGCACTCCATGACCCCTTGATTATCGATCTTTTTGGTCCGCGAACGGAAGTACGAGGGAAAATCTGCCATTCGAAGACCAGGCGCGTCGACGACGGAAACTTTATCGTGCATTGAAAAAAGAACAAAAAAAACCAAAGTAAAAATGACACTATTTCAATTTCAATGAAATTTAAAAAAATCCGCAAAAAAAAAAAGAAAAGTATCGTCCTCAGGCTTGGTCTTTGCGAAAGCTGTCGCGAATTCGACAAAAACAGGCATCAGCAGGAGCACGAGTAATAACCAACGTGAAGCAATGATCGTCGTTCTCCTTTTTTCCCCACGTATACAAAAGTGTTGACGAAAATCACGTCAGGGTGTCGTTGATCGTGTCGAGTGTAATGATCTGAGTTTCCGGGACATTCGAGGCGCAAACATGAGAGCAAGATTGAAAATCGGTGAAAGGAAAAAAAATGGAAAAAATCATTTATCGAAAAGTAACGATGACGATTAAATACGAAAATAAAAAGGATTATCATACATATCGTAATATATAGTATACGCTAATACACACTAGAATCGTGCCAGTTGGGAGAGATAGCGTGAGGGCCAGTATCATTACCAATATGCATGTATTAATGCTATATTTTTAATAAAATTTTTTGTTTTCATCGCATGGCAACTTACATTTTCTCTTTCGTGATTCGTCAGCTCTTTTATCGGGTTAAAATTTCGTTCGGTAAGCATAGACGGTCTTGAGAATGATCACGAAGGCGCAAAGATGGGAGAAGAGGGAGAGAAATAAAAAAAAAATGAACAAATCATACGGAAAGAAGCGCGTGTCGCGCAAAGGCGATTTTTTCTGGCTGGACAGACGATTGTTTTTTTTTTCGTAATAAGAAAAACAAACGATTCGTACAATGATGCTTTTTACGGTCGAGAGGAACTGAAGCAAAGAATCAAACGGATGAGAGTCGAGAAAGCGAGAAAATGAGAGAAGGTTCCGACGTCCTTTTTTCTTTTTTTTTGTTTTGCTTCTACGTAAAATTCGCTCGCAAGATTTTTTCATACATGACATATATTTCTCATTAGTATTTCTCTTTTATTCCCAGCATACATTCAGTTTTACACATTTGACACATTTATCGTTTAGCGGTCTCTTTACGATTTTATTTTTCGTCTTCGAAAAATTACATTGTCGCTTTGTCGGAGATCAGCGATGGCTGATCGTGAGTACAGAAGTGGGAGAGAATCGTTGGAATCGAGAACGACAAAAAATGAAATAAAATAAAGCGAAAAAAGGATGAAAAAAATGTTGGACCCGAGGCTGCAAAGATCGTCGTTACTTCGAAAGGGCTCTTTGACGATTTTCATCCAGATTCCTCCAGATTTTCATAGTCGCGATAAAAATTATTACGATAAATAAAAATCTCTATCGTCATTAATGACCTCGCGAAATACATCTGTCCGTTCCAAGAGCAAACGCAGCTCGCCCCAACTGACACTTTTCCCCCTTTTAATTTCAGCCTTCTTTAATTCCTCGGTGATCCAAACGTATACATACATGTATGTGCTATATTTTCCAGTAAA
Source organism: Heteropelma amictum (assembly GCA_959613375.1). Taxonomy (NCBI): domain Eukaryota; kingdom Metazoa; phylum Arthropoda; class Insecta; order Hymenoptera; family Ichneumonidae; genus Heteropelma; species Heteropelma amictum. The sequence goes on from OY390724.1 coordinate 14,641,449, forward strand.
TAATAACACTATTTCACGGCACAGAAAGAAAAGAAAAATAAAGGGAAGAAAAAAGATATAAAGCTTGACGAAAAATGGACATCACGAGGATACGTTCGATCGCGAAACTTTATCTCGGGCTCGCTTTTTTAATATCTTTAAACTATATGGATGTATCGAATAGCAGCATCCATCGCGATCTTTGGCTCTCGTCTAATCTCTACTTCAAGCCTAAATGCCGATAATTACACACTTATACGCTCTTCTAACACTGTAACGAGTCGTAAATTTGAAGATTTTTCCTTTTTTCATTTTTTCCTCTTCTCTTTCGTCTCTATTTTTCATTACCAAGGTAGAAATTCGTAGGTGAACGGTCGCAATCCGACTCGCGCGTAACGAGAAACATTGCCACGTTTTTCTCTAGACTCTAGACTCGTCGAAACCCCAACGATTTATGGAGAAAATTTTTACGTACAGATACGATTGAATAAAACGTACAACATTGAAAAATTCGATTGTTTCCTCCGGCAGCAGAGCCTCACCGCGACTCTCGCGCTCTTGATTCTTTTTTTTCCTTCGTCTCACGTTCAGCCCCGTCATACCGAAATTTATGATTTTGCCCCTTGGGTGAAAATGAATTTTCTCGAAACCTTTCTTCGAATCCAAACACGAAGACGATTAATTTCGAAGCTCGTAATACACGTGATTATCGTTATTATCTCGTTATTCCTATAACACGTCACGCTGCTTTTCACCGTGGAATCCCGCTGCTCCGAGGATGACAAATTTTCGAGTGGCAACGCCGATGAAATTCGTCGTCGCAGCAGCGAGATTCGAGGGTAAACTTCGAGTCAAAAAAAATTTTTTTTTTTTTCCACTCGCGACGATAAAGTCACTACCGTTGATTGTACGAAAGCATTTTTTACGTGTGTCTTATTCTTTTTACGCTCTCTCAAGCTACGACGACCGGTGAAAACCGCTCCGACGTGTTCACACACGCGTCGTCGTCGTCGTCGAGTAAACTTTGATTGTACGAATGCTGAAGAGTCTCGTTCATTGACTTCCGGTTTGTCCAACTCTCGTTTCAAACTCACGGAAGCCACGAACGGGGGGGGGGGGGTCATTATCGACATCGATGTTAAAAAGTATATCGCCAATTTTTGAAAAAATCTCATTGGCCAAAGGTCAGAACGTATAGAGAAACAGGTATAGAGAAAGATATACACATAACCCAGCGTGTGTATTGTACATAAGTGTGTGTGCGATAGTCTATGACGTAATAAAGATAAAATAATAACAATAATAATAATAACACAACACCAACATGGATAAATATATATACGCCACTAATTACTTGCGAATCATTTTTGACCCCGCGCCCACACACACAAACACACACACACACACACACACAAGTTTCGAGCGTGCAACTATTGGATTATTTACAAGTCAGTCATTTTTTTTTTTTTTTTTTTGACGATTCCCACACACGTGAAAGTATCATATGTATATTGCACGTGTATGTACGTATATATATATATATATCATGTGTGTATTTATATATAAATGGATCGATACGATATTTGAAAATTTCAAAGCCCAACGAGAAACGTTACGATTGATTGAAAAACGTTAGGAAAATACGCCATTGAAGCTACACGAGGGAGGATTTCGACCGCAAAGTAGTTCACTCAACGTTCACTCGGGATTGTCTCGAAAAGTATTTTTATGCGCCATACAAGAGAATGAAAGGACGATGAAAAATGCAAGGGCGGTTTCAAGGTCCCCAAAAGGCGCGGGGAGAAAGTTTGCCATTTATATATATGTATATGTACTATGCATACGTTTTATATGCTTTGTTTTCAATTTTTTAAATTGCGAATTTGAGACGATGAATTTTAAGACGTCTCGCGTTGCACTCCCGCTCCCGAAAGTCCACTCTGTTTACGCTTGCGTTCGCAAAGTGGCTTTTTACTTGAGGTTGACGCGTTTACTTTGGCGAAGGTCGGATCGAAATTTTGAGAAGGAATAAACAAAGACCAAAATGTGTAAACACCCGTAGGGGGTCCCCCCCTTAATTCGTTTCCGCTCCAGTCGCGCCGCGTTAGCGACACTCGCATCTGCGCGACGTGACGAAATCATTATTTACAAAATCATAAAAACACGAGGAATAAAACGTATAGGAATGACGAAAAAAGCAACAGAGCAGGAACGAAAAGACGCGGGTTCCGCGGAAATGCGAGGTTTTCCTCGCTGAAAAAGGGCAGCAAATTTTTATCGCAAAATTATCCTTCGTTTATCGTCATTAATCACGGAGGCTGCAAATTCGACGTGTGTTGTCTGTTTTTTCGTTTTTCGTTCGCCTCGAAAGACGATCGAGACGACTTTGGGAAGTGAAAGCGAGATGGGAGAGGGGGGGGGAGGACGCGTTCGAGACCAGGCTCGAAAATTGCGACCAAGTTGGCGGGCGAGAGTGTGTTTTTTCTTTGCCGCCGGAAATTCACGGCGGGGGATGGAAAAATCAAGAGAGAACGATTGCGATAATGAGGTAGAAGAAGGCAAGAGACAAGACAGGTCACACTTTTGTACGCTGAATTTATGAACTCGTTATACCGGCGTCTTTGGCAAGGTCCTTCGGCCTTTCGACGACGACGGCGCTTTCTCCGTCTCGGATTCTGCAAAATCAATCAGAATTATTCCACGTTAATCGACAAAACGACACGACAAAACAAAAAAAGGAAAAAAAAACCGAAAATTGCGCGCGGCTTTTCGAGCTCACCTAATTGGAGTCCCATGTTGCCGGGATTTTTGCCGCTTGTCGGCATTCCCGGATCATCGAGCAGATCGATACTGCGGGCGAGTGGGGGAAGAGTAAAAAAAAAAAGAAAACAACGTTCATCAGAGACACGAGACAAATGAAAAAGTTTCTCCGAGAGGGGAGCAAAAAAAAAATAGAAAAAAAGACGATTCTTCGAGCGTTTCGAGCGTTGTTTGCTCGTCTACACGTGGTCTCATTGTTTTTCACGCGCGACTTTTTTTCTCGCGTTCTTTTATCCGGCTGTCGGGATAAGAGCGAGAGTGAGAGTGAAAAAAAAGGAATAAAAATACTTACATGTCCGTAGCGTGTTCGACAACGAGCTCCGCTGCGTCTCCCGTGTGTTCGATTATGTGCGTCACGTCCTCGAAACTTCGATCGATCAATGGCACTCCCGACCATTCGAGAATCTGAAAAAAAAGGAAAAACGTGGAAAAAGACATTACGACGATTATAATCGATCGTCACACGCGTACGTTTATCGCAGAACGGAAGAAGGCGCTTGAAAAGAAAAATATTCAAGGAGGAAAATATTCGCCAGCGTAGGAATGACTGTACGACACCCTTGATCGAACGGAGAAGGGAATCTTCGAATTTCTCGACTCGACGTTTTTTTCTGTTTGTTTTTTTTGACCGCGATGCTCGTAGAGCCGAGAGGGAAGGAGATGAAAAATCAGGGCATCGTCAAAATCGCCCGAACGACGTCGGAAATAATTATTTTTTTGTGAATATGCGTGATCGTTGGATCGCGCCGGAATTGAGAGGAGGAATGAGCATAAACAACCGTGGCGCTGTAACGGCGATAGCCGGGATATTATTGATGGTGGCCAGGTGCGCGAGATTAAGGTGTGGTCAGCGAGCATATCGACGTCGAGGGTGTGCGAATACTCCATCACTCATCTTTAACGCAAACACACACGTATATATGGAATGATATCGGGCGTTGCGGCAGAGTTACGACGGCCGAGGCGCTTGGTTTTATCGACGCCGAGTCGCCTGGAAAAATTTCGCAAACACACGGACGGGTCAGAGTCCACTTTTGACCAAACTTACGGTTTTCTCGATCGTAACGAAAAGTAATTGTGGGAAAAACGTCATTGTCTATGATTATTATGTTTTCCCGACGCTACGCGCTTTCGATAACGATCGAAAAACAGGCGCGGCTTGTCCCGACCGCTGCTTTCGTATATTTCGTACGTACGCACATGTACAACCCCGTGTCTTTAGCGCTGAATGATATTTTTTACCGTGCGAAAGTAGAGGCACGATCATTTAAAAATGTGCGGATTCAAAGCGGGGAGAAATAAATTTTGGAAAGAGGGAGAAAATTTACCACGATTTTGGTACATGATGGAAATTGAGGTGAAAAAACGATAATGAAAAAAATGAAAATCGGTTGGTTGAACGTGATGACGATTAATTTAGTTAACATTGACAATAATGAACGATTGATACCGTGAATGGCATTATTAATAGTATAAAAGTAATAATAATAACGATACGTGACGAAACGAACGTTTAAAAAAAAATCAGAGCTCGAGAAAACGATGAAAGACCGTCAGCACCGAGGAGAAAGTAACATAATGAGAAAATCGCCTACGTGATGAAAATTGAGGTGAAAAAACGAAAAAGAAAAAAATGAAAATCGGTTGGATGAACGTGATGATGATTAATTTAGTTAACATTGACAATAATGAACGATTGATACCGTGAATGGCATTATTAATAGTATAAAAGTAATAATAATAACGATACGTGACGAAACGAACGTTTAAAAAAAAATCACAGCTCGAGAAAATGATGAAAGACCGTCAGCACCGAGGAGAAAGTAACATAATGAGAAAATCGCCTACATGATGAAAATTGAGGTGAAAAAACGAAAAAGAAAAAAATGAAAATCGGTTGGATGAACGTGATGACGATTAATTTAGTTAACATTGACAATAATGAACGATTGATACCGTAAATGGCATTATTAATAATATAAAAGTAGTAATAATAACGATACGTGACGAAACGAACGTTAAAAAAAAAATCACAGCTCGAGAAAATGATGAAAGACCGTCAGCACCGAGGAGAAAGTAATGAGAAAACGACGAGGCCTGAATTTTTGAGCGATTAGCGCGACCGCGTCTCGCGAAGAGCCTTGAAATTCGAGGTGTAATTGTTTTTCACACCCTCGCGGATGCCGCGGGATCTTTGAGGTCCTTGATTATTTTAATTACTCCGTCGAATCTCGCAGCAGGAAGCGCGACATGCATTAAAGACCGTTGAAGACTCTCGCCGACAGTTGAGGAAGGATCTCGCGAAGAATTCCGTAATAAGCAACCGGAAGTGGCCGTCGAATCGAGGAAAAGTTCATTCCGTCAGCGAAACTTGCCGCTCTGCAAAATTCCCCGTTCGGTCGTCGCGTTTCTCTCGCGGTTTCGAAACTTCTACGCACTCTGGTGGCGAAATAAAAAATTTACAAAAAAATAATAACTCACGGGAAAAAAAAATAAAAAAAAAAATATATAAATAAATTTGTCCCTGTTTTTTTTTTTTTCAATGTATATTCAGCCGTAGAGATCACGGCGAGTGCACCGGAAGTAGGTGCCGTTCCGTCGGACGTTTAACCTCCCCTTCGATCAGCCATATTTTCTCTGACGCACTCTGCACATTTATATACGCGAGTCGACGAGGCGAACGCTGTTGGAACAAGTGTAATATGCTCCAGCGTGGTTTTATCACCGGAGCAGAGTTTGTCGAGGCTATACGTGCCGGCAGGGTAAACTAATGGGAGATGATCGCGTATCGCGTACAAGATCGACTTGACTGGAGACTGCGACGAGAGTAAACGTCACGAGTAAACGCAGCAGTTTATAGCCTGCACAGCGGGATCTAAAGTTGTTTTTCCGTGCATATATATGTGTGTGTGCATATCCATGTCGTATCAAGTTGCTCAAGGAACAGGGGAAAACCGTGTGAGAATAATAGGAACGCACGGTAGATCGAGGAACGCAGCATCCCTGCTTGTTACAACGTCAGCGTCGCGCCATTTTCCATCCCCTTAACGCACGGTGTGTAAACACATCTCCCTACGCCGTTCCAAGAGGCTACGATCGACCTACATCCGAAAGCTCGTCGCAAATATCTCGGCAAATGTTTCGCGTAATTAAACCGGAAGATGAATATTCGATACAATTTAAATCATCTCCCAAGATGAGATCGAAGAGAGACGCGAGATTGACGAATTTATCACGCGAAATCGGACTCGAATAGCAGAGAAATAAACTTTTTTTTTTTAAATATTCGTTCATCAGGAGCTTATACTTGATACACTCGCCTGGCCAATCGGAATAGATCATTTGTCTGTATCGATATACCGATTGGAAAATATTGCACAGGCGAATTTTCTGGAATATATTTCGTTGTGAATGTGCATTTTTTTCGATGATTTTTGTTTCGAAATTGATGCTCCTTTTTTTTCGTGGAAAGTCATCGATCCTCTCGAATATTTCCGCAATGATCACCGATTCGTTTTTACGTCCGATTGATTGAAGAAAAATAAGGTTTCGAAGGCGGAAAAACGAGGTGAATAAAGCTCGAAAATTCCGACGTGTAATGCGATAAGAATTCTCGTGTCACGTGGCTTCTCGCTGACACGATCTTACCGTACGAGTCGAGAGAAAGAAAGGCGAGGGTGAAAAACCCTCTTATCTTTATTCCGGACTATCCCTGTATTTACGACGCCCAAGCGCATCGTTCCTGAATACATATTTCCACCTCGCATTATTCAAAATAAATGTCTTCTTTCTCTCGTTCCACTTTCACGCCATTTTCTACTTCCTTCTCGCAGAAGTGACTTTTTCTTCCTCATCTCCGACTTTCTCTCTGGCTTTTTTTCGCTAAAATTTCGTTCTCCCTCGACCCCCTCCGCCCTCTGCTCTCGGAAGAATTTTTAGGGTGAAATCCACATTTTTACTTCCTCCGCTAAAGCCGAGGAAGATAGATTCGAGGTAAATACCGCAAAGTTTATTCAACCAAATGTCGGTTTTAATTTTCAAAGCGAAGATGGATTTTCTCGCTAATTGGCGCGATAAATTGTTCGAAAAATCGTTGCGATATTTTTATTTTTTCCAAAGAGCGACCGAAATTTATCGAAAAACTTTCTCCCCTTCCCTCGGCTTTTCCATCAAAAATGCTGCAGTGAAAAATGGAAATCCTGATGAATCGGTACGCGTTGATGATTCTTCCGAGTGACCTTGGGATTTTTTTTTCAATTAATCGCCGATAAATATCGCACGATTAATTATCCCACGCGCGTGCTTCTAGACTCTCATTAGCATCAGCAGTTATGCATTGTTCGCTCCGAGAATGTGCCGAGCGCTACATTTCGAGCCATCGTGCTTTAAGGGCCCTCTCAGACCCTCGTCTCTCGGCGAAGCAGCGTCCAGCGAAATTCCAAACTCGCCGGGAAATATCACGAGGAAATATGCTTCGCTGCTGCTAATTCGGAAAGTTTTCGTCGAGAAACCTTACCCCCGTTTCCCGCCAGAGTTTCGCGTAGTTATTTTGAAAAAAGAACCAAAAAAAACCGTCTGTCGTCACGACCGAAGATAAATAAAACGACAAAGTACGTTCTATCGTAAGGACTTTGAACGATAAGATTATCATCAGCCACTCGATAATAAACCTCTTCGACACCCTTAAAGCACCCTTTTATGCACCCGGAATGCGAGGCGATAAAACAGCGAAAGTAGGAAAAGTCGCAATCACCAAAGAAAGAGTATTCCTCGCGAAGAAAAAGCGAGATTGCCAATGATTCAGCATCCATTGTTACTCTTGACACAGGGGAATCCCCTGAAACTTTCGAAAATTCGGATATCAACCGCCGTCGTAGGAAAAACCGTGAAAAAATACACGAGAGTTTCGCGAAAGGGCGAATTGCATTTTAATTCGAGTTTTAATCTCCTCTTCCCGATTATCATCAGCCACTGGATAATAAACCTGTTCGACACCCTTAAAGCACCCTTTTATGCACCCGGAATACGAGGCGATAAAACAGCGGAAGTAGGAAAAGTCGCAATCACCAAAGAAAGAGTATTCCTCGCGAAGAAAAAGCGAGAGTGTCAATGATTCAGCATCCGTTGTTACTCTTGACACAGGGGAATCCCCTGAAACTTTCGAAAATTCGGATATCAACCGCCGTCGTAGGAAAAACCGTGAAAAAATACACGAGAGTTTCGCGAAAGGGCGAATTGCATTTTAATTCGAGTTTTAATCTCCTCTTCCCGATTATCATCAGCCACTGGATAATAAACCTGTTCGACACCCTTAAAGCACCCTTTTATGCACCCGGAATACGAGGCGATAAAACAGCGGAAGTAGGAAAAGTCGCAATCACCAAAGAAAGAGTATTCCTCGCGAAGAAAAAGCGAGAGTGTCAATGATTCAGCATCCGTTGTTACTCTTGACACAGGGGAATCCCCTGAAACTTTCGAAAATTCGGATATCAACCGCCGTCGTACGAAAAACCGTGAAAAAATACACGAGAGTTTCGCGAAAGGGCGAATTGCATTTTAATTCGAGTTTTAATCTCCTCTTCCCGATTATCATCAGCCACTCGATAATAAACCTCTTCGACATCCTTAAAGCACCCTTTTATGCACCCGGAATACGAGGCGATAAAACAGCGGAAGTAGGAAAAGTCGCAATCACCAAAGAAAGAGTATTCCTCGCGAAGAAAAAGCGAGATTGCCAATGATTCAGCATCCATTGTTACTCTTGACACAGGGGAATCCCCCGAAATTTTCGAAAATTCGGATATCAACCGCCGTCGTAGGAAAAACCGTGAAAAAATACACGAGAGTTTCGCGAAAGGGCGAATTGCATTTTAATTCGAGTTTTAATCTCCTCTTCCCGATTATCATCAGCCACTCGATAATAAACCCCTTCGACACCCTTAAAGCACCCTTTTATGCACCCGGAATACGAGGCGATAAAACAGCGAAAGTAGGAAAAGTCGCAATCACCAAAGAAAGAGTATTCCTCGCGAAGAAAAAGCGAGAGTGTCAATGATTCAGCATCCGTTGTTACTCTTGACACAGGGGAATCCCCTGAAACTTTCGAAAATTCGGATATCAACCGCCGTCGTAGGAAAAACCGTGAAAAAATACACGAGAGTTTCGCGAAAGGGCGAATCGCATTTAAATTCGCGTTTTAATCTCCTCTTCCCGGATGGACCTTTTAAAAACATGATGGATGTCGAAGGAAGCACTTTGGAGCAGATTATCGAGAGATCTTTCAAGCCGTCACATCGCGATCGTTGGAACAAAAAAAAAGGGAATTTCGTTGGCCTTTCACATGCACTTTTGTCGTCGGCTTGCACAAGCTGCTCTTTTATAGAATTACCTCGCTTCTTTTTTCTTCTCGTCCTCCGCTTTCCTCGCACCGTTCATTCTTTTCAATGGATCTTTGTCATTTCCCGCATGGCGTCTTACAATAGCTCGGTACTGCTATTTTTCCGGGATATATCGAAAGAAAAAGTACATAGGCACGCGGAGAAAATAGCGAAGAAGCAGAGCAGAGCAGAGCGATATTTCCAGTTGAGTTGAGAGGCAAGAAGCGATGGAATCCACTCAACATTTTTTTCTTTTTTTCCCTTTTGCATCGTAGGTCCACGCGAGGTACGTTCGTCGCAATGACGAACTAACCAAATAAGCCGTAGAATGAAAATCAAATAAAGGGAATTCACGAACGTTGCAGAAATAACGAAACAGGAATGAAAGATTCGAGACTGAAATAAATTGCACGCTCTTCTCCGACGAAAGCATCCCTTTGTTCTTACGGCGAGCGTCGATTTTTTTTCGAAAATACGTTTTTCCCGTTGCTGTCCCGGCATTGGCATTTTCCTCGCGATTATACAAAATAATAATAATAATAATCATATATAATCCATAAATAAAGAATAATATAATATATTACGTAAGCTTCTCGCAATATCCCGCGAGAAATACAAGCTTTTTCGTAACCTACCGGATCGTTCATAAATCCTATTTTAAATTGCGCCGAAACCTACGTATTTTGTACGTTTATCCGGGGTAGATATTAACATACGCATGCAGCGAATTTCGCACAATACCTTATCGCCTTTTTGCAGACCAGCCTTGTCCGCCGGTCCCCCGGGAACGGTGCAAACGATCGCAGCGTACATGCGTCCATCCAAGCTCTTTTTACCACCGACGACGCGCATCCCGAATCCTCGCGCTGAAACGAAAAAATTAATCGTGTAAAAATAGCGAGTTTTGCCGCGTATATCTTATAACGGTGCATTCTCGTGCGTAGCCTTTTCCCCTTTTTTCATTCTACAATCTCAAGAAATGGTTGCGGAAAAAAGAAAATGTTCTCAAAATACGAAAATCTTTAAGCTCCGTCGGTTGATTCTTCCTCGATCGTTGGAAGGTGAATGTCGCGAAAAAAAAATCATACTTTTGACGAAAAAATGTTTCACGTGCCAAGATTTCAAGTCTATATCGCTTTGCGAGATCGCTCGTCCTTCACTCGTCCGCAGTCGACTTTTATACCGTATTCTCTGGGTTCGTACGAGAGAAGAATATCACCGAAGGTCGAGAACTCGCGGTTATCGTTTGTTGTGTTATTGTCAGGAACGAAGACTCGATTTCTGGTACACCGTGTATCGAGACGCACACTCGAATCTCCTCCGTTGAACGTAGAGTACATAAAGTAAATAAAGATCCACAAAAAAACTCTGTCGGGATAGAGGTCACCGCGAGCCTTTTGTGGAACGCCAGCGAACGAGGAAAACGCGATACGCGCGTTTAACGCGGTAATATAAACACACGCGGAGGCTCTCGAGACAAATTCGACCAGAGTCGGCTTCTCATCTCGTCCGCTTTTCGTTAACGAGGAAAGTCATTTTTCCACACCGGCTCTCGATCTTTCACAGCCG